>NTHP01000419.1:136179-170548 GCA_003416845.1 Oplegnathus fasciatus | reverse complement strand
GACAGATGTGGAATAGAAGCAGTAGTTCTGATTGTCAGAGCTCCACTGTGGCCAAACTCTGGGCCAGCAAACACAGGAAAGGACTGTGGCCAAGAGGCAGCAGGAGGCCAAGGTCCCATCAGTCGAACACATCCTTCCTGTCTCACCTCAACTGCAGCTGACAGCTCACTCTCTCCGGCTCACTCTCAAAATTAGCTGACATTTAAGAATTTCCTTAACATGAATCACTTGAAAGACTCCATATTTTTTTTATGATTTTTTTTTTCTGACGTTCAAATTTCCCATATAATCTCCTGAGCCTGTGGAAAGACCCCTGATTTGGATTTTACTGCTCGTGAGACATCAGATCTTTGCATAAAATTGCCTTGACAGTTGGCTGGAAATGAAGCTTTTGCTTCTCTAGTGTTGTCTTTCCGTCTCTCTCTCTGGTCACCGGTGTTGTGGTCGGGTCGCTGCGTTCCACAGAGGCTCTCAGCTGTTCCCCTGCGTTAACACCTAGCAGAGAGCAAGGCCCCTGCATGTGTGTGCGTGTGTGTCTGTGTGTACACATGCGTGTGTTTGTGTGTGTGTGTGCAACCTCCTGTCTTGACAAGCAGCTGTCATAAATGCCAACATGCCTCTCCTTCTTGCGTCTTGCACCCCGTGGTCTCTTATAACTGAGTGTGTGCGTGTGTGTTCATTCATGTGTGTGTGAGTGTATTTGAGTGTGTGTTTGTTAGTGCAGCTCAGGCATGTGTGTGTTGCTATGTTGGCTCAAGAGCCACGTGTGTGGTTTAAATCTCTCTCTAGGGCACTTTTGCTGTTGTAGCTTATGTTGTTTTACTATTCTATTCTATTCTATTCTATTCTATTCTATTCTATTCTATTCTATCCCAGCCTGGTNNTCTCTCTCATTCATTCTTCACCTCCTTCTCTTCTTTCTCTCTCTCCCTTATTCCCTCACTCCTCTCCTCCTCTCATCCATTCCTCTCCTCGGTTCCGGACTATCGATTAGTTGTCTTGGTGGATCTCTGTCTGGCCCTAAGCGTGCAGGCGCGCGTGTGTGTGTGTGTGTGTGTGTGTGTGTGTGTGTGTGTGTGTGTGTGTTGGAAGTAATCTAAAACACCTGTCTCTCTGACAGATAACAAACGCAGCATTTTACCTCCCCCGGTGTTTTGTACTATACCCCAGTGGGACGCACAGCAAACACACACACACAGTCACACACACAGCACACACACACAACAAGTTCTGATTAATCTACAGGTTTCAACAGCTCCAACGGAGGAGAATAAATGTTTTAACCTACAGTAGAACCTTTCTCATCTTCTGATCTTTATTTGTCTGCAGCATCTCTTTGTCTGCATTCTCTTCCAGATAAAACCTTGTTTTGTAAAGTAGATTCTTGGATCTCCAATCAAGGTCCTAACGTAGCAGTGAACATAATTCATGTAAACTGAGGGCTTAAAAATGTCAAATACTCATGTTAAGCAGAGTATTTAAGGTAGGGAACTGTAAATGTAACTACTATGACCAGCCTACCAGTCTTTTTAGTTGGCAACAAAGCTGATTATTATTCCTTATGTGGATTAATAGCACATGTATTCTCGTTGGTGGGTGCTCCCTCATTAGCAAACAATATAATCTCTTGTTTACAAATTGAGAAAACCTATGAAAATATATGTTTTCTTCCTTCCTATTGTGATTTAGAGGGCTACATTGTTCTGCTTGATCTACTCATTTTGGGCACTGCGGAGCAAAACAAATGTGTATCTTCTTGAGGGACCTTGAAATGAAGGAGTCTGAAGCCCGCATACAGCACACAGTGTTGTCCATGTATAATGCAACACGGCGAGCAGCATGCCAGACACGTAGCGTAGCATCCACAATCAGGATGGGGAGGTGATTATGGCTATTGTATGGGAGGAAATTAAAATGAGCCCTGGGTCATTACTATCGATCTGCCAGGAGAGAGAGAGACACACACACACACAAAGAGGAGAGAGAGAGAGAAGGAGAGGAAAGGAAAGGAGAGCGGTGAAGGTGAGAGATGGATGCTGATAAGTTCAGGTGTATATTTGTGTGTTTTTGTCTGTCTTTGACCAATTTAATGTTTGAAGAGCTTCAGTATGAGGGCATTTGGTCAGGTGTGTGACTTGGGCTTTGGACTAAGATTAGAAATATGATTAGATTCAGATCAGGGAAGGTTAGGGAATTTGGTTGGGATTTCAGTAGGAGTTTTTTTCCATTTTATTTTGTTATTAACAGTTTTGGTTTTTATGATTAATTTAGTTGTTTTTGTTAAAACATAATCAGTAGTGCTGCCACCAGGTCACATTGTGTTTGGGATTTTTGTACACCAGACACTCCTTCAGCATGTTTGGTTTATGATGTTTGAATTTTTTTTATTAAAACTTCTCTTCCCCGCCAACAGGTGGACCTCCATACGTTGAAGGTGCTTACAGGCATCGCCACCCAGGGCGCCATTTCGAAGGAAACTCAAAAGGCTTACCATGTCACCACCTTCAAGCTGGAGGTCAGCACCAACGGAGAGGACTGGATGGTCTACAGGCATGGCAAGAATCATAAGGTAGGCTCTGACTCATGAACAAACACGCATACTCCTGCCATGGGGTGGACCGCAAAGCAGTTCGGGGCGAGTAGAGAAAGTCTGGATGCTCTTACGTGACACACATGCCTCGACATGCACACACATGGAAGAGGCAGAGAGAAATATGAGACGGAATATATGCAGCAAGAGTTGACCACAAGCCCAAAATGAAACCGGTGTCTGCAATTATAGCCATTCCACCAGCGTTCAGTTGGTTTCATTTAAGGGTTTACAACCAAGCCGCCATCAGCACACGTCTCCAAGCTCCAAGTGATACCTTACATCGTTGAATGCAGCTACATTTACACTGCACAGTCTGCTTTTCACATCCCATCTGGTTTCTGTTACTTACTGGTCAGAGTTCTGCCTTATGTCGACCTGGTTAGACAGGTTTCTAAGCTGTTTCTCTCAGAGGTGTTAAAGCATGATGAATCATCGGTGAGTATGCTGCAGTCTGGGGGTGCCGGGTAGAAATGAAGCAGACTGTACAGAGGGTATTTAAAATGGTTGCAACTGCAATTAAAGTAGAGGAGCGTTCCAGTGGTTTTGGCTGTTTTTTCCATCACAGCCGCTCTCCCCCTACTATAGCGGTCACATATGTTTGTCCTGCGGTCTAACGCCACGTCTAGCTTTGTGCTATAAACCTTTATTCCTTCATGAACACTAATAAATGCACACACACTCACAGATTCATACATTCAAATGCTTCTTTTTGCTGTGAGAGGGAAACACGAGATTCAGTCTAACATCTGGGGTTCCTCTGTGGACTGCAGATCCCATAAGGCTTATAGCTGTAGCTAACTCCCAGAGAAGTGATTGATGGATAAAACACAGGGAGTTGTGTAGAAAGACAGTAAGGGAGAAAATAAATGAATGAGGGATGATAGAAGAAGGACAAGGAAGTGAGTGTAAAGCAAGTTTTTTTAATCAGGTTAACGGTTATTAAGCTTAGTCGACAGTTAAGTTGAATAGAAAAATCATAATTCTGGTCATTTAATTGGTGCGAGTAAATCCACCTCTATTTAACAATCGGGAAAATCACTCAACTAATCAATCAATCAGTTCACCACTATGTTGTCAAATAACGATATCCCGCTGACACCAGGCTACGAAACAATAAAAATCCAATATGCAAAACGGATTAATGATGATGTTTTGAGGTTAGTTGTTGGTGTCACCACCCATAATCCCCCTTGATCCCCCCATAACCCTGGAAAGCTGCTTCAGAGCTGAAGGCCCAGGGAGACACAGAGGGGTGTGTGTGCATGCATGTGCATATGAATGTGTGTGTGTGTGTGTGTGTGTGTGTGTGTGTGTGTGTGTGTGTGTGTGTGTCTTTGAGGACGAGGGTTTTAGAATAAATCAGCAGCAGCTTCTGGTAGAATATCCCTCCCTCGTCTTCCAAATACACACACGCACAACCTCAAACCAACTGGTAAGGGTCTTTTGAGCCATTTGGCCCCCTGGTGAGTCAGTCTGTGCAGTAATCTGATGGTTCAGCTCAGGGTTGTCAGTCGTTTCATTTGATCCACTGCTGTATATCATCATCCCAGCTGTACATTATGGACAGTAACCAGATATATGAATATACTGTATACAGGCTTACAATTTGGTCTTTATGGTAAGGTGCTTCCTCTGTCCTGAGAGGAAGGGGGGGATGAAAGTGGAAGCAGAGAGAGAGCTGAAAAAAAGACAAAGAGAGTGATGGTCATTTATCTGATGATGAAACGATGGTGTCAGCATCCTGGAGCCTAATGCCCCTTCTCAGCTAACACACCTCAGACGGCCAGTCAGCATCGGCCTTGCCATCCCAACTCTTTCTGTCAACTTTTGGGGTGAACATGAGAGCATGAGTTTTATGTTAGAAAGATATATATATATATAACTCAACAGCAATGGCCAAGAAGATCTTTTGGCAGAGTGTTTTATAGTTTGGGTGTGTAAAATGCTGTGTCACACGATAATTCAAGGAAATTGTTTTTATAATTGAGAGCAGATCCTGGATCATTTCATGCAGGGATCAGTTCTAAGCATGTAATATTTTCTTTTTCTTAAATGAACATAAAAGAATTATTAATTTATTTCAAAATAAAGTGGCTTTATTACCAATGCAGTGGATATATAGAAGTGCCCCAACTCCTTTCTGGTTAACTTGTTGAACCTGGTCTGAACTGTCCATTTATTAATCCATCTCTCGCTTGACATTTTCATTCACTCACCCCTTCAGTAGTTCTCTCAAAATCTCTTCATCCATCAAATCCTCCCTCCGTGCATACACACTCACTCTCTTCACATCTTCACTCACCTTATCCCTCCACTCTTGCACTCTTTTCCATCCCTCCTCTTTTCCCTCCCTCAACACGCCATCATTCGTTCTCCCTTCCCCCATATGTTTCTGAGAAAGTCATCATGAAACAGACAGGCAAGTTTATGCTGCTCGAACAAATGACTTTTTGTGCTTGGCTTCAGTGATGGTTTGGTGTGTGTGTGTGTGTGTGTGTGTGTGTGTGTGTGTGTTAATCTGGAAGAATTATTGAATTAGTGTTTTATGAGCAAGAGGCATTAAAGGAGGACAAAAATTAATAGGAGCCACATGGATAGAAAGAAAAGAAAAGTGTGAGTATAGGATACTTTCGGTGCTCATGCTAACACACATCTACTGTAGGCAAAGACACATACAAATACATGCATGCATGTGGACAAATGTTTACAACCTCTTTGTTGTATGTTAATTTGTTTCAGATGAGTAACTCTTAATAATGCAGCCACTGTGCACACAGACACACGCTCTGGTTTTAAACATCTGGGAGCCAGCCCATAGGGGCGGCGCCACTGTCACACAACATCATGATGATTTGTGTGATCTGTAATGTATTTGATAATGTCATTAAAGGCCTGTTGTGAACCAGATGGGACATATGGAATACATGTTAACTTGTGGGAGCGTTTTGGAGAGAAGGAAAAGTAATATTCATACAAAATTTGTTCCTGCATCGCACTGACAGGCTCACAGATGACATATACTGACTCAAGGCATGCACCAGAGAAAGAGGGGAAAGAAGCAGACAGATGAGCAAAGTATAAGACACAGGCAGGTATACCGAGTGAACAAGATTATGTTAGAAATCATCATTGCAGAACCAATATGTGGTGCTGCTTCTCTATTGGAAAAAAAAGTTGTAAGTTTTAGCCAATTTGTATTTTAAGTTTTTGTTGTTTTCTCTGTCTTCTTATCCGTAAATGTTTCTGTATTCCTCTGTTGCTGTTTTCACTGTGCAGCAGCCATTTTTCATATCCCCTCTTGATGATCAGGTCATGGCTGATCATTTGACTGCTCATTTGAACTTGCATTATACAGAAACAGACAAAAAAATGACGCTATCAGTATGACTTAAACTATTCTGTGATTCAGTGCACAAAATTGGCCGTGGGCTGGTTATGGGAGGTTACCCACATGTCAGGAGAAAAACAGCGATTTTCAGTGACCTGAGGTCTCGATTTGAGAAATGTTGTTGTCTCAGTTTGAGTCCTCGTCTGGAGGAGTCTGAGACCTTTCGCTGCTAGATGTACATTTAAGCTATACGTGGTACAAATGTCATTACGTAGCCCTCCTGAATTGCTGCAGGCAGAGCTGTCTGTGGTCATTACAACACTGGACCTCGGCCAAGACCAAAACCTCCTATTCCCACCTTAATCTGTGGGAGGGAGGATGGATGGAGAGAGAGGGATGGAGGAGGGAGACGTGGGCGGAATGAGAGGGAGGGAGAGGGATCGTGATGAGAGGAAAGTGTAGGAAAGTTGAAAAAAATTAGCAAAGAAAGAAAGAAAGAAAACACAAGCAAGAGGTCAATCAGTCAAGCATTGAACTGATAGAGAGAGGAGAAACTGGGCTGTGCAGAGGGAGGAAGAGAGGTGGAAACCGAAGGGAGTAAAGTGAGGTTCATAGGGGAACAAGTGAGTGAAGGAAAGAGGCAGAAGGGGGGAAAGAAGTGTTCACAGGGGAACCACGGAGCAAAAGAAAAGAGGGATGGATGGATGAACGGAGGCACGGAGGAGAGGAGGAATAATGAGAATAACAGACAAGGGTGTTGACCACAAATCCCTCTGGATAGATCAGAGGTCTCAGCAACACAGCCTGGAAGGATGTCAGGACAGGGGAAATTAAATAAAACGACAGAGTAGTGGGAGGAGGGTGGGGCGAGGCGAGGTGAGGGAAAGGCAGGAGGGAGGGAGAGGTCAAAGGAGAGAGGGAGAAAAGAGTTTGTGACAAATGAAGAAAGAAAAGCTGAGAGAAAAAGAGAGGAAAGGGACAAGGGGGGATATTATAAGGGTGCCATGTGTCATTTGGTTTGTGAGATTTGTGGACTACTGTCACACTTCCCAGGACTCCGCTGTCAAAGACAGGTTACCTCCCCGAAGTCTGTATATATGTGTGTGTGTGTGTGTGTGCGTATATTTGTCCTTGTGTGATGAAATGAGAGGAGATAGGGGGTGTTTTACTATTTTATAACTCTATCCACACACATACACACAAAACACACACAGCACGGACATTTGAATAATTCAGCGTGTCTGCGCTGGTCCTCACTGGCTGACTGACTGTGGCCCCGCAGGCTCACGACACGGCCACACACGGCCACACACACACACACCTGTTCTCTTCTTTCCCATCAGGTGAACATATTCCTCGTCATGCTCTTTTTCTATCCTGCAGATACACGTTAGACCTAGTTAGTCGCCTTTTGACTACAAACCAGAAGCAGCTACACAATATGTCCTTCTGCCCTGCACACTATTGTTATTCAGCAGAGTAGGTGTGTGTAAATGAAGGAGCAAACAGTATTCACTCCGTATCTACCACCTTTGACCTTCACTGAGAGATGAAAGTACCATTTGAATCGGGGCGATTTCTCTTGCTTGGACTTGTTCTTATAGTATTGGTGTTAAACAACATCAATGCTAGTTTGTTTTGGCCTGTGTTGTGTGTTTGTGAGTTTGTCTGTGTGTTTTGTGCAGGTTTGTTAATGGTTCGATGTTGAGATGAGGCAAGCTGACACCATGAACACTGGGGTGAACAGATGCTTAACTTTACACCTCTTCTCTCTTTGTCTGCCTCCTCTCTCTCTCTTTCACACACACACACACACACACACACACACACACACACAATAACCTGAGCTGGGTTGTGGGTGTAGTCCATTAGCCGATTGTTGCAGAAGCCTTTTAGAAACAGACTGTTAACAGTGAATTTAGGAGTTTAAGACCTCAGAGATGCTACATATCCCCTTACACCTCCTCCCTGTGGGTTCTCACTGCAGGGCCAGAACCTGGAGGGGAGGCTTCTGTTGAATATGTTGTCACAAAGAAATATTTGTTGATAAGTGTGCAATTTGACACTATTGAACAGGTTCACCACTAGCTGTTTATCACACATTAACAAATAATAAGTTACACACATTGTACTTACTGTGAGTGATCACTCCAATGTGGGTTGATAAGAGAAAACAGGGAGGTTAAAACTCAAGATAAAGTCACACAGCAGTGTAAAATTTAAAAAATAAATGTAGAAAAACATACTGTTATTTAAATTTTGACAGCTTAGCATTGATTCAGAATATTTAAGAGACAATTTCTTGTCAGTTCTAACAAAGATAGCCAGTTTTCGTGTGGTGGTGAGCTCTGACAGCGATCGTTGCTGGTATTTTCTTATCATGTTTTCAGTCTGCTCCTAAAGGGATTTGAGTTTACTGAGGAGATTGTACAGCAGCTGTAAGAGGTTTGCATCAAGCAGAAGCTGAAATAGAGTTGTAGCTCTGTTTGGTGACCCTGAACAAAGCTGATAATAGAGAAAACTCCAGGTTGGTGTCCATGAACAGCATATATACAGATGTGCCTGCCACACACACAAACATGCCATCGGCAATTCAAAGAGCTGGTAAAGGGCGGTAACAAGGTTAGACCTTCACATAAACACAAAAAAATCAAAGACTCATACAGTATACACGCTTGTATGTACACGTACATAAAAGCACATACATACAAGTGTGTGTGTGTGTGCACTCATTCGCTGAGAAAATGTTTCAGTGTGCACCAAGGGAAATCAGAAAGCACCCGCCAGCCCCCAACTCCTTAGAGTGAGACTTCATAATTACACTTTTACACACTGACACTCCAATACACACACATACACTTGTAATTACAGTCCGCTACCACAATCCCATTAAGTCTTTTGGGGCCTTTAGGCATTTTTCCATTATTTAACTGGTCACAGTTTGTGGTATTAAGGCCATAGTAAGGGCGTGAGTTCACTGGGTATCACTTTGTATCGTACACCCAGTGGGTCATGGGTTCAAGTCCCAGCTGGCCTAGTAGCTCCTGTTCCTGTAAGTCAGAAACCTCTTTCATCCATATTTTGTCACCCCTGACAGGTCCCGCTGTTTAATGGATTGGGAACAGGAGGGAAATAGTGGATTTACACACACACACAGACACACACACTCCTAAAACAAAGCGAACATCTATAAATGAGTACCCAAGCAAGTAATTGCAAGGCCTTTGGCTCTGTTGAATGAGGTTTACTGCTTTCTGTGATAAACACACTATGTTGTGTTTTCAGCACTGATGTAACATAATAGAAAGAGTGTTAGAGACACAGAGGGAAAACAGCCTTTGAGGTTCTCTAATGAAACAACAGGAAAGATGTTTTTCCTTAAATTTACAGCGATATATCATCATGGTGGCGAGAGGGTGGGGTGGGGGGGGAGAAAGAGATGTCGATAAGAAAGACAGGAAGGGGGAGAGAAAGTGAAAAGATAGGGAGAGGAGCAGAAGCCCAGCTGTGTTTTATGTGGTGAGCCCATCAGAGATGACAGTCATAGACAGAGAGAGAGACATGACACTCTGTCAGATAGACAGAGATATAAAGTCTTGGTGTCAAGAGACAAAAAGAGTGCCTCAGGCCATGTGCGCTTGCATTCAATTTCCTTTTTATCTGTATTTGTGTGTATTTTCGGAGGAAATTATTTTGTGTGTGTGTGTGCACATGGTGGGGTGTGTGGGAGCTCGGAGGGCACTTTGTAAGGCAGTGGAAAGACAGGGTGTGTTCTTTGGTGTGTGTGTGTGTGTGTGTGTGTGTGTGTGTGTGTGTGTGTGTGTGTCTGGAAGTTGTGTCTTTGTGAATATGATGTTGTGTGTGTCTGTGCGTCGAGGGGCGACAGAGTGTGTTTTTCTTTGCTTTCTGTGCATGAAGGAGTAAAGATTATGTTTTCCTGTGTGTGTGGTGAAGTCAAGAGGACGTGAGAAGAGGATGCTCTACCACATGCTTACACCCTTGATTTATTACACACTGCGCACCCTCAGATTGTGTGTGTGAGTTTGTTTGAAAACCTTTGCACTCACTTCTTCCTTTGTGAACAGAAACAATATATTCAGCGTGTGTGTTTATGTACGTATGCACAAAGAATTGTCTGTTGTAGTTTTACCTCATGTTAAATTATGTTGTCCTGAGTCTGTCCAGTGTGAACCTTAAATATTGTCACTATGGATACCTATTGTTTAATAACAATAACCCTAACCCTCTGCACTGATCTAGATAGTTTAAGTTATGTTTCACTTGGTTATGTTTGACCAAGTTGTCCATCTAACTCCTAAAATCACAAATTGTCGTTATTTCCAGGTTAAATAAACAAGATACATGTAAATGATTGAGCTTTAGAGTTTTTGGTAGGAGGTTTTTAACTGTGAACAGACTCGTGTTTTTATGCTAAGCTAGGCTAAGTACATCCTGACTCCAGCTCTACACTTAATCCACAGACTTATATGAGATATATGAGATCAATCTTATCAAGTCATTCTCGTAATGCCCAAAATTTTGAATTGAACCATTTCTATAAAGGGTTATATTTTTCCACATAACCTTAATGGAATCTACAAATGCAGATGATTTGGGGTTTGTTTGCAAATTCAGCTGCAACAACATATCTACCAAAGACTGTCAGAACGTCAATGCAATAATTGCATAATTGCATAATTTGGTTTGTGGAACAAATTACATTGGCGCGTGACTACTGTATGAGTTCACAGCCATGCTCGTGGCTCTGTGGGGCTCTGCGCTTAGGCACAGAGGTGCTTAAGCTAAATGCTAACATCAACATGCTAATGATCTTACAATGACAATGCTAACGCTCTGAATTTATTTTAATGCTGAAAATCCCTACAGCCATGAATGTTAAATCATTACACAGACACACACAATCATTAAATCCCACCTGTTCCTCTCTCTGTATAGGTTTTTCATGCCAATGCTGACGCCTCAGAGGTGGTTCTCAATCGGATTCCACAGCCGGTCCTGGCCCGCTTCGTACGAATCAGACCTCAGACGTGGAAGAACGGCATTGCACTGCGGTTCGAGCTTTACGGCTGTCAGATTACAGGTAAGAAAGATGAAGGGTCTTCTTATGCAGAGTTTCTCAGACTTTTTCTGGCCTCCTCATGGGACTCACTCTTGTGAAAACATGATGGCGGTCTTGCCAAATTTTACACCGGGTCAGAAGGTGGGTCATGGCAAAAATAGCTCCCTTAGAAAACATTCCCTGGAAAGGAACAGGAAAATGTGAAAGGGTCTTTTTTTTCTCTTCATTTATATAACCTAATGATAAATAATTCCTTAATCTGTCAATCCATCCAATGCTTCTATTCATACTTTCCTCTCTGTCACTTATCTCCCTTTCGTTCACATGCACACAACACACCCACTCTCATGTGCACTCACACTCGTGCCCTCGCTCTTTCATATACATATGCTCCCTCTCTGTCTCCCACTCACCCATCGCACACACACACACACACACACACAAAGAAACACACTCTGTCCTAATAGAATAATACTAGCGTGTGATGTGTGGGTGATAACATCAGAGAGTAACAGGCTCTCAGCTTTCATCTGCAGCCCTGGCAAACAAACACGATTTCAACCAGCATAATCAGCTCAATACTATAAATAGATAAAACTTAATTAGACTGTCTGTGTTTGTGTGTGTGTCTGTGTGTTACCGAAATGGTAAAAGAGAGAGAGTTTCAATCCGTTTGAGTGTGTGTGTGTGTCCCAGCTCCACTGTATCATTATTAGGTTAGGGCCTCTCTCTGCTGCCATCGTGGTGGCCATTGAGAGGGACAGATATGCTCTTATCTAGGAGGGCTATTTCAGCACCCACACAAATCACAATCACACCAAAACAATATGATACCGCTTGTGTGTGTGTCCCTGTGTGTGGTGTGTGTGTGTGTGTGTGTGTGTGTGTGTGTGTGTGTGTGTGTATATGACAGAAAGAGAGAGAGAGAGAGAGCAGGCAAAAGAGACAGGGATGTGGCATATATCAGGCATCTTTGCCTGTGTTCTTGTCTACCAATTGGCTATTTTTCACCCTATTTTAACACCTGGAATTGCATTATATATCACCCTACTTTTCTCACTATACTCTCAGCGGTGAGAACCAATGCAACGCATCTTTTGGCCATTTCTGTTTCCCTGCGTATCGCCCATTTCTGCTGCCTCGTAATGTCTGCAATCCATCACGGGCCTGAGTAAAACACTGACTTTATATGCAAAGTCTCGACAGTTTCAGACTAGTTTGCCTTTTGTTGAGAAGGATAACAGAGCCGGCTACGTTAGAGGTGAGCAGAGGTAAAACACACCGCTCTGCCACAGTTTCTGCAAGATATGTCTACGACCTGCAGAGAAAACTTCATAACCAAACATGCTCGCTAATAGCTATGCAGTATCTTTTCTTTTTCTTTCCCTGCACATAGACATATTGACAAGCACACACCCGAACACACTGCCAGGGGGAATGTGATAATGCCCTACACAGGCCTATAAAGGCAGACATAAAGCAGTCAGTCAGTGACATGTCATTAACTTAAATCACACTTTTATGTCTCTCTCTCTACTTTTTTCTAACTTTCTACCCATCCCTCTTCAATGTCGCTCTGTTTTTTTCTTCCCTTCTCATTCTACTCTTTCCTCTGTCCTTCTATTGCCTTTGCTGACAGCTTCCATTCTCACTTTTCTCTTGCTGTCTCTCATTTTCTCCTCCCTATCCCTTCCCTTAAATCTTCCCTGTCCCTGCCTCGTTCAGCTCTCCGTTCCTCCATCCCTCCTTCTCTCCTTCCTTAATCTCATTTTATTTTAGCCCTGCAGCACCTATCAATCATTTATTTTTAGCACCTTTATCATTATTCTCACCAGGCTTGTGTAGTGCGCGTGTTTGTAAAACTATGCGTGTGTGTGTGTGCAGCCGTGTGGATGTGTATCGGCTAGGTAGAGCCTCAATGGTGTGCTTTACAGGTTTCGTACGACCCTGTTATCAGGAAAAGCACAGTGGGAGAGTGTGTGTGCCCGTGTGTGGGCTAAACATCAGAGCATGTGCGAGCAGAAGTATGTTTCAACCTGCGTGAGAGACCTTGACTATTCAGCTTCTATGTGCTGTATCGCTTTGTGTGTGTGTGTGTGTGTCTATGTATATATATGTGTGTGAGAGAGCTTTAAGGGCTCTCATGCTGGTGTGTGATATCTAGCTATTCCTGCTGCTGTGATCTCCAGAGATGATATTCTCATCGACTCCCACTGCACTCCTGTATTAAAAAAGCCTGCTGGAGTGCAGCAGCTCAAATAGATGGATGCAAAAATAAGAAACGTAGAATAAACAAAACAATAATAGAATTTTCTTCTTGCTAATCAGTTTCCGTGTCTGTAATAGAGCTTGAGGGAGCTCATCTAGCTTGGCTTAGCTGTTGTTGTTTATTGTTGATTCATTATTTACCATAGTGAGGCGCGGTTGCACACGTCACGGCATTAAACATTCATCTCCATGTAGACCTGAAGAATGTCACCATCAATCACCGTCACCCTTCACTGTCAATCTGCTCTCTCTCCTTCTTTTCACTAGCATCTCTCTTTATCTTTCTCACCCTTTCTATTCACTTGCTCTCTCTACACTCCATCTTTTCGTTTGACCTTTTGTCTATCTCTTTATCTCCTCGTTGTCCTTTAACTCCTCTCCCTCACCTTTTATCCTGCTTTTTCTTCTCCCCTACATTCCTCTTCCTCTTTTCCACATCTTCTGTTTTTCATCTCTTCTTTTATCCCATTCTTTTTTTTCACCCGCTCCATTTCCAAATAGAAATGGTCATTTTGTTTTTGTTGCCTTTGTTTTCTGTCATTATTCATGGCAATAAAATATTCTGATGCTTGTTAGACTAAAACACATTTGTCAGTGTAATAAACAGTATCTCTTTGATCTGCAACATGCTTTCATTTAGTTCTTCCATTTGGGAGTTCTCTGGCTCAATTCCCCATGAACAATCCCCCTTGGTAGCTTGGTTAAAGTTATGCATCAACTTTGCAGCCGCAGGAAGGAAAAATAATGAAATGGGTTGGTGGAAAGCAGCAGCGTGCAACACACCAGTCGTTTTTTAACGATTCATGTTACAATCACACGAGAGTTTTGCTCCAAGATGAGATCAAACATTGACATCAAATTATTCCTGACCTTAAAGTCACATTCATTCATGAAGAGTTTTTGAATTATAAGATGTTTAGCAATGCAGCAACCTCATTTAGCCAGACTGGAACAGGGGAAAAAACATTTTAGACTGTGCCCTCATATTTAGTGAAAATCCAAAAGCCTTTAATGGATGATAATAATAATAATAGCACGTATATGTTCATTAACTTCAAATTACTTAATTTCCCTCACTCCTGACCATTTCTAAATAGTTTTTCAATTGAATATCTACCTTACTGGCAGCCTTGCTAGACTTGAGATATAAAATCCATCACAGTAAATATTTGGTTAACTTTTTCAAGCCTTGGTCAGATTTATTTTATTACTGTATAGCAATGCAGTTGCATGCTGAGACCATTTTGAATCAATCTTTTAATGCAAGAAATGACCAATTCATAGTATCCTGTTCACATCAATTAAGTTTCTTGTTGTTTGTCATTTCAGTTTGGTTTTCAGACAACTCATGAATACAATGTTTTTTGGCAGCTGACTGTCAAATCTTGGATGCTGTACTGATCTGTGAAACACTAAGAGAGAGCAGAGGAAAGTTTTCCAAACTCTGCTTTTAACTGCATTACTATGCAATGATAACGTTCTTTAAAAAAGAACTAAAACCGTTGCGAGCTGATTTTAANTAACTTGAGCAAACAATTAAAACGTATATTTCATGCTTTAGAAGATGCCCAGCAGCAACATAAAGTATTCTTCCATTCTGTCTCTGTCTCCTCTTCAGATGCACCCTGCTCAGAGCTGCAAGGCATGTTGTCTGGGCTGCTGCCCGACTCCCAGATCTCTGCGTCGTCCATGAGAGACATCCACGGCTCCATGGGGGCTGCCAGGCTGGTGGCCAGTCGGTCAGGCTGGTTTCCCAACCCGACACAGCCCATAGCTGGAGAAGAGTGGCTACAGGTACATCGCCTTATCCTTCTTTTTTACATTACAGTATGTGTTCTACAGAACTGGTTGCTTGTTTTCTATTACAAAAGAGACTGTAGCTGGAGATGAGGGGCTACAGGTGGGGTTAATCTTATTGTATCAGAAAGTAAGATGTTGCTAGTTGGAGCCTCTGCATATCTCAGTCAGTATATTTTCTATTACAGGAACAAAATGCAATGTAACATGTAGCCATTGTCACTGGTTCTGCTTATATCTCCATTATTCTTTGTGGAGAGGTTCCTAGAACTGAATGGCATCAGAAATGCATCATCCCATCAAAACACAAGAAGACTAATAGAACAAACCCAAAACAATATTTACTACAGCATCTGCAATGCTGTAGTAAATACTGAACAAACAAAATCACTGGAAAATGCATGCTGGATAAACGATGATATCGTAGCCTATAAGGGGAAAAAAGGGTGCTGGAGTCAGCTGTAAGAAACACCAGAGGATACTGTAACATTTAGGAAAACTGGGAATAAACCGTATGGCAAAACAGCGAGGAGACAAGATTAAGAAAATCAAACAATATTATAAAATGATCACAATGCATCCAGCAAACTGCAAACAAGAAAGTGATTGGCATAGTGGACACCATTTTGAGCCACCTACTCACTTGTATTTCTAAATGCAAAGAAGAAACATGTTCCTCAGCCCGTTAAAAGTTCTGTAATGGAAAACCAGCACTGATCGATTGTGTAGGCTATAGGGGAAGTCAGAGTTGCCACAATAGGCAGGGGACCATGAAAGTGATTGGCTTCTGTGGTGCAGAGAGTGAGCTAACAATAATAATTATGTTTGTCTGTGTTGCAGGCGGACCTCGGCGTGCCCAAGATGGTGCGTGGCATTATTACCCAGGGTGCAAGAGGGCTGGAGGGCAGCACCAGCGCTGAGAACAGAGCGTTTGTCAGGAAGTACAAACTGGCCCACAGCTTGACCGGCAAAGACTGGACTTACATCACTGACAGCAAGACTGGGTTCGCTAAGGTAAAGGAGGGGAGCGCACACACGCTCACGCACACATAATCTCTGTCTGTCTGACACATACATATGTACTCTCCTCTCCCTGATTGTCACTGTCAGTTCTCCCTCATTTGTAGTTTATTTATAGCCGTCTTTCAACTCAATCCCTCTTCACTCTCCCTCTGTCTCCTTTCTCTTTCTTTCCCTCTCTGCCCCTGTCTCTCTCTCTCTTTCAGCCTTGTCATTTTCTGAGAAAAAAAGCCCATTTTATTACAGCCTCAGCTCCGATAATAATTCAATTTAATCACCTCACTCCTCATTCTCTCTGCTACCGTCTTTGCCTCTCTCTAAGTCCTCTGTACTCTCTCTCTGCTTTTCTCTGTGTCTCATCCTCCCGTTCACTCATCCTCTATTTGTCTCTCATGGGTGTTAATTAAAAATGTCTTTCCTGCATCACCACTCAACACTGCTGGCAGTCGAACGCACTGTGAGACAGGGCACTTTAAACTCTGTTCTCCTTTCAGAGACTCTGTCTTAAAACGCCTTAATAGTACTACTGAGTGCCTGGCTTTTCTCCTGATGCTAAAATCCTGTTCGCTCTCATCTGCCTGTCTTTTTAAATGAGCATCCTGGGAAATTCATCATACGTTTTTTAAAATTCCTGAAACGGGGAAGACAGAAGAGAGAATTCAATTAATGAAACCAATATTACAACTTTCGCAGCCCACATTTTGAGAGGATCGGTGCAGTCTAGTCAGTTTTCAGCTTGTAATAAATCTTGTGTTTTTGCCAGAGGCTGCTGCAAGCTGCCTACAAAAATTACTTGAAAATCAAAGGAAACACAGTCTCTGTTGTTATTTTTATGACACATGTCACACTGTGCTTGGAAACAATGCTGATTAAGAGTGTTATATGACTTGGGAGAGACAGGCTCACCATTTTGCCATTGTTTTTCAATGAGACGTGAATGGTGGAGTGGCAAAATGACAAATTTAACTACCTCTGCAGCGTTTACGTCTTTCTCCATTGTTTCAATACTACCTCAATGCTGTCCTCGCTACAGAACAATGTATCAGCGCACCCACTCTGACAGATGCCATATATACCAAACAAACATGGAGTAAAGCTTATCATTCATCATTTTGTATCTTAGACACGTCTCAGGCAGCTTTGGCTTTAAGACAAACTCTAGGACAAGCAATAATACTTGTAACACATTTTCCTTTAAATCAGCACTGGGCAGATGAAGCAGGATCTTACTGTGCTGTGCTAGAGTCAAAAAAGCATCTGTCACCAGTGAAGCAGGCTACAGAGCTTTGCCATATTTTTCCTGTTGAGTGCAGAAATTGAACTGAGGTATGTCAGAATTGGCAGGAAAACATCCTTCATACTGGAGGGGAAAGGTTTTATCCTTACTTTTTCCTTGCTGTAAAATGAAAATCAGAAAGCGCTCTCTGATAGCTCTCTAAACACTAATAACATCACTATCAACATGCCTTTGCTTCCCTCCTCTTAGATTTTCGAGGGGAACAGTCACTACGATACTCCAGAGGTGCGGAGGTTTGATGAGATAGTGGCCCAGTACATCAGAGTCTTTCCGGAGAGGTGGTCGCCCGCTGGGATCGGCATGAGGATGGAGGTCCTCGGCTGTGACCTGCCTGGTAAGAACACATGCGTGCACATGTAAGATAACAGAAGGCTACACACACTTCCAGACAGAAACGTGCACATGCAACACACACACACACACACACACACACACACACACACAGGTTTGTGCACACACATACAAATGCACACAGATAAATACATAAACACACTAATTCACAGTGTCAGTACCCTCCTTTGCTTATGACCCACACATAAAATACCATCAACTGTGAGCGAGCTCTCAAATCACACATGTATCATCTTAATTATTATTATAGTTCTGCATATATATATATTACATGATCCATAAACATAATTACAAACAACACATTAGCAACTTAAATGTGGTGTGTACATCAGACCATTAGTCTCTCTGACATCTGTAATTAGTGTGTATGTTTGCGCATGACTGGATGTGTGTTTATGAGCATTTAGAGTGTGTGTGTGTGTGTGTGTGTGCTTTCGTTTATGTGTACAGCTTTGTGTATCTCTGTTCCTGTATGTAGAGTACCATATATGTATATACTATATGTGTACTTGAGTGGGTGTGCATGTACTTACTTACGTGCATTCTGCATAGTGACATTAATCATCTTACGGAGGTATTGCAGCATGTCTGGACAGGGATTAACATGTCTAGGTCATGGGACTTTTACTAATAGTGGCCAGCTGTGTAGTTGTGCTATTGTGTTCACAGCCTATTATGTAAATAACATGAATCTAGTGTGTCGCGAAGGGTTAGGTGCAGTACGTGGTCTGCTGAATTTTGGTATTCATGATCAATCCACAATCTATTCTGTTAAAATAAATCAGTTTTGTTTTCTCGATATGTTCCATTAGATGCATTTTTCTACTCAAGGATTGGTGTAAACTGTTGTTTACTGTTGAGAGTGATGATTTAGTGTAAAGAGTGATGAATGCAGACCATTAGTCTATATGTTTCTTTATTGAGCTGTGTAAGCACCATTTATTATAATATGTTACTGTTGTATGGAGCTTGTTAGCTGTGGCAAGCAAATTATTCTCAGCTGCACTAACTTCAATAATAAAGCAGGCCATTGTACAAATCTCCCCACATTTATTACTTAACTTGAGCAATAATGATGTGCTGCATAAATTCTGCAGCAATATAGACTTTATCACTGAAGTTGTGACATTTTTCTTTGTATCCTATCCAATGTTATGAAGGAGCCCAGATACAGTTTCAATAATGATACACCTAAAAATAGTAACTGTACTCTACTGAAATGTTTTCTGAACCAGACCTCTATACTTAGTTGCAAATGGCCTGTTAAAAATGCTACTGTTATGGCCAACCTCCTCTTCTCTCCTCTCCTCTCCTCTCCTCTCCTCTCCTCTCCTCTCCTCTCCTCTCTCTTCTCCTTGATGTGCCATCCGATCTTACTGCTTTAGTCAGGTTGTGACACATGAGAGGTGAAGACAAGAACAGGAAATGACACGT
Organism: Oplegnathus fasciatus; assembly: GCA_003416845.1. Lineage (NCBI taxonomy): Eukaryota > Metazoa > Chordata > Actinopteri > Centrarchiformes > Oplegnathidae > Oplegnathus > Oplegnathus fasciatus. Next base: position 151,380 of record NTHP01000419.1, on the reverse strand, counting down.
ACCTGTTCCCAGTGGACATGAAGTGGACTCCTGTCTGCAACTGATGGCCTGCCGCTAGAATTCTGTGTTTCTGAACTTGTGTGTGTGTGTGTGTGTGTGTGTGTGTGTGTGTGTGTGAGAGAGAGAGAGAGAGAGAGAGAGAGAGAGAGAGAGCCCAAAGGGAACGATATATCCTAGATGTGTCAGGACTAGCCAAGAGGTTGGTGATGATGGGAAGAGAAGGGACATCCTCTACTGTTAACACAGGTTTTAACAGGTTACCAAGACTATATTAAAAAAAATCAGACATAACACAGATATAACATCAACACTGTAAAAGGTCTGATTTAAATCAATAGTCAGGGAAAGATTTTACTTTGTAGGACAAGTGAGTACTGTGAGTACCATTGAGATAACACGGAGGATTATCTATTATAATACATTAGATAGAAAGATAAAGCATGCAGTGGAAAAACTGAAAAACTAGTGAAACTTTTAGCAACATGTTTCATTCATTATTGTTCAATGTGAAATTATGGCTTTACTTGATTGAAAGGAGAATAAACATAGCTCCAATTCAACTCCTCACCCAGTTAACATTATCCTTAATGAGAGGACATACGGGGCGGCATGTTTAGAAGTTCTTTCCTGGTGGAAATAGTCCTTTGTTCATTTTGAGTTTCAGGTGTCTGGCAGTAAGCAGAGTGTTAAATATGCACGTGCTGATATAAAAACACTCAGACACAACAAAGTAACAGTGAAACCCGGACATAACAAATTAAGGCTTTGTACTGGACTGATTATCTAGTTTGCATACGTTGTGTATCATGAATGGCAGCAAATGGTTTCTTTCTAATGGAGATGAATGTGTCCTAATATATCCGATAATGCAGACTGCAGCCGGCAACGTTGTATCCTGTCCATACACATTGCTTGTTATTGCGCCTAATGACATCATGCACATCATATCTGCAGCCATCATCTCCATGATCACAGCACGGATCAACCTCTTGGCTATTGCAGTTTCAGTGATTGTCTGCTGGTCTGGCTGTCTGTGTCTGCATGCCAGATGTTTGCCTTCTGGATGTAATCTGTGCATTAGACATGATAACAGCTCATTCCCACCACACATGAACACCACAGTGACTGCTCCTGCTACCAGCCTAAATACCACACACAATCATGCACTAAGATGATTCTACATCTTTAGTGGCTTAGAGCAAGTTGATTTTGTCGAATCTGATTTTGTCTGGTTTTTAATTGTCTCCACGCTAACTGACGTTAGGATAATAACAGTGAAAAACACATGATCTCACCAGGCATGCAGTCACAATCATTTTGCCAGTGCTATAAATGAAAAACAATAAAACAGGAGAGCACATCTGACTGAAAACAAAATAGGCTTTGTTTCTCTTCTCGCTTGTGCGTGCGCGCTTGCAAGTGTTGAGTTGTAACGGGAGATAAAATATTCAACAGAGTGCATCAGCTTCAGTCCACTGAACACAGCTGTTTACACATAAGTCACAAGCACACAAAAACGCACACACATTCAACTCTTCTGGACCTCTCCTATAAATTCACACACACACACACACACACACACAAACACATATGCACACAGGGCTACAGATATAAAGTCATACAGGGAAAGGCCTAACATCACCTTTCCATCTCCGTTCAGATTAAATCCTTCCTTCCTCAATCTAATACTTTCCATTTCTCTAAACAGGCAGCATTCAAAACGATTTTTCTTTTCACCAAGCATGACATCCACGCTGAAAGGGACACCCTTCTTTCCTTCAAAAATTTGAATTGTGGGAGTTCCTGTTTTTTTCCTAGAGCTTTAACGTCAAGTCGAGCCACAATCCCCCCCTCCTGTCTCAGCACTGCTCAGGAAGTAAGGGAGTGAATTAATGAATTGATGAATAAATAAAAGGAGACATCGGCAGTGTAAGGCAATCACATGTTCACTGACACACTCACAAACATGCACACACAGGCCAGCCTGTAGTGGATGCAGCAGTCTGAGTGGCCTTTCTATTATTCAGTTGTCGGTCTCAGACTTCTGTTCCCCGTTGACATAAATAACAAACCTGGACCTGTTTAAAATGTTTGACATCATGAAAGTATTTACAGAATATAATTAACATACATATTTAGCTGTCCAAATTACTTATATACTGTCATACATCATTTACTGAAAATAAGAACATCAACTCATTCACAGTTTCCAAAAGTGCTACATGTATGTGCATGTAAGCAGCATGTTGTTTTGCTTTAACACAAGTTTATTCATTGTTCAAAAGTAGAGACAAACACAATATGATACAATGTCAATCACAAACCTCATATCCTCTAAACATCAGCTTTAACAAACTCAGAAAGAAATTGCTTTTCCATTACTGCCCCAGTATTGTTTTCGTATTTTACAATGAAGCGCATTGACCTGGCTTCAGGGCTGTAAAACAATTTCCTCACATGGGAGAGACAATCTCAGCACCCAATTACAATGAAGAAATCAGAAATTACAGAAACAGAGTTCTTAGGGGGCACACAATGATGTAGTTTAGCATCTCATTATTGCGCCGAAACCCCTCGGTGCGAAAACAGAAACAAAAGCCAGAATATTATTGCAGGACTCATTCTGATCATTCACGCTAGCTACGGAGGCAACATGTAATTTAGGTCTTGTAACCCCGACTATTGGATGTGAACTGAAAGCTGCCAAGCTGCCAGTTTTGTTCATGTTTTAAATGACTGAGCTATCGGAACATCTGCTATGCTCTCATCTCTTTCACTCCACACCTAGTTGTTGGCAGGCAGGCAGGCACATATGTACACACACACACACACCACCTGTTTGGCATAAAGACAAAGGTTTGTTCTTAGTTGTGTAAATACATGCTTAGGTTCTCATCTCCATTGAAAACTGCAGTGTTATGGGTGGGGTACTAGGGGAAAATAACAGAGACACGGGAAAACACGGACGGAGAGAGAAAGCAGCTTTGTCTTCATTCATCTGCTAATGTTGTTGCTCTTTGGATTGTGGAGCTTCACTCATCACGAAACCTTAGACACTGCCAACCAGATTCTGAGAGAAATTGTGCTCCTTACCTCTGTGTTCCAACAAAACAACAATGATTAGCCCAATAAGGGCGCTGCATTTGGTAGACTACATCAGTCATGGCTGGTTTCTGTTGCCTTTTACTAAAAGGTTTGGTGTGTGAAGTTGGGCCAGTTATAGCAAAGAGGTTGGCACCGTGACTGGCAGTGTGTCAGTTTGAATCTCTGGTTGACCCGGAGAAATACCTCAACAGCTACTCTCAAGGAGTCTTTGAGCAAAACAGAAGTGGCCAGTCCTTGAAAAGAGACATTTGTACGTGACAAATCCCAGTGCGAATGAAGATTTTTATGAATGTGAAGCAGAATGTTGTTGGAAAAACTGGGTCTCATTTCCATGTAGGAATCCTAAATAAAGGTTAAAATAACAGTGATTTTGTAACTTGTGTTGTAATATGTAGGGCGACTGATGGCCAAGAACTTTCACTGGGTCTGTCTTTCACATGTTGATGATGTTGGACCTGGAAAACACACACACACACACACACACACACACACACATCCGTAGTTACAGTGGCACCCAGGAGGGAATGTTGTTTAGAGTTTTTGTTCTAGAACATTGTAGAGGTGTTCCGCTGTTCCAGGTTTCCAGCCAGTCGCTCAGGTTTAGCCAAGTGTGGTGTGTGTGTGTGTGTGTGTGTGTGTTTTCCAGGTCCAAGATTGCTGATCGCTTTCACATGTGAGCCGTGGCTCCAGTCCAGATACTTTCATGTGATTGGTGGGATGTGTCCTTACTTACACCCACTCATCTCGCTCCCCTGCTCCTCCTCTCACCGCAGAGATCACAGTAATGTGATATTAATGGGAGGATTTTAGGGATGTGATTATATATCCAAGCAAATAGTTTTATACTGGCAATAGGTCATTCTAATGGTATTCAAAGAGCAAGCAATGGGAAGACATACAGTATTATTAAATCATTTTTTATTTGTTGTTGTTTCATTTTTAATTATTGTTGTAGCCAAAGTTATTTCAAATAAGTTACGAAATTGTAATAATTTGCTGTGTAGCAATAGAGCGGCTAGCACACAACAAGCTGCCTGCAGCTGATTCCATTATTTCAATTCATAAAGTTGCAGACCTGACCCTGCGCTTTTACACCAACAGGTATAAACACATTAGAAAGAATGGAAAATAATGTTAGAGAGGAGGGAGGGAGTGTGCAAATGTTTGTGGCTTCTGCAGTACCCGCTCTGTCTCCGCCCCTTTGACTCCCTCCCCATCAGAAGAATTTAATCACTCTCGTCTCCTGCCAAGGCTCCTGTAACAACCCCCCCACCACACACACACACACACACACACACACACACACACACACACACACACACACACACACACACACACTCCATCTCTCCTACTTCTACACCTTCCCTTTTCCCCTGACCTCATTACCCTCATGGATTTGTTGCCCTGTCTCCTTCTTGCTCTCTCTCTTCTCACGTTGTTTCTACGGACCCATCTTTTTTATTCTATCCCTCACCTGTCACAACCTTTCGAATTCAAGGCCAAACAAACCTGTTGCCAGTGCTACCGTTACTTTATAGTTTTTAAAAGCTTATATCACTGTATCTCCCACAAGCAGTAAATGTTTCATGACTCCACAGTCAAGCCAAGCCACAGATCAGGCATTGCACAATTTCCAAAAATGTGTTTGGGTGTAAAAATGGAAATTGACACTGTTTTTAAAATCTTAGCTCCTGAAGGGATAAATGTTGGGACACCAACAGTATGTTCCCATGTGGTTGTGAAGGCAAAACACTGGGCCATTTGAGCGACGAAGAAATCACCACTGCTGAGGGGTTCAATGCTCGGCAGCACTGCTCCAGACAACATGTCAAGTGTGTCAAGTGCCTGAAAGGCAAGCACACACCCAAAGAAGCTCTACAGCGATTTTAAACCTATACAATCCTGCTCTGTTCACTTCAGGAGGACAGCAAAGTTTATCTCCTCCTTCTCCTCCTCCGTGAGACATCACACATGGAAGCACTCAGGACTGGGCACTGGTTCTTTGTGGGTGCATGTGTGTTTATATGTGCCTGTGTGCAAAAAAGTTGTGTCTTTCCAATATAAATATTTCGGTTTGGCTCAGGACCTCTTCAGTATTTCCCAGATATGCCGGCCTCTTCTTTTCTCCTTCCTTATCTATCTGTTTATCCATGCAGCCATCCAGCCATCCATCCCTTAATAGAGCTTTGAAAGCTTGTGCAAAAATTCAGCTGTGGGGTCATAGATCACATTGCTCCCTCCTCTCACTGACCTTTAAGTGTTAACAATTGATTTAAATGTGATTTAAATTTTTGTGGGCAGTCCACCAGCCAAAATTCAAAACACAGAATAAATCCCTCTCAAGCTGAGTTTTTTACCGTAATACAGAGACTAGCAGTAGACAATAAATATCTATATTTTTGGATGGTTAGCTTCTGTGATGTTTGAAACAGCAGGTTGAAATATAGGCGTGGCCATGACCCAAAATTTGCATGTAGTCTGACAATCTACCTGTAATTTAATATGGCCAAAAAGTACTGATTGGGTCTTAGAAATTGTTTAATTCTTGTTAACGTATTACTCCTTGGTGATCTAGAAAGCTGTCTTTCTTTTCTCCAGAGTAGATAATGGCATACTTAGCTTAATGGTTTTTGCCACACTTAAACTCATTTCCTTTGTAGCGGACTACTGTTCACTGATGTAGTTAGCCATTCAATGCCAGCAGCTTCTTTTTTATCTTCTCAGTTGTTGTCGCACTTAGCTTCACACTTAAGGCTACAATTACAATCACATACCTTGTGGTGCTTTGTTGCACAGTTGGCTAATGAGCAATTCACTGTCTGTAGTTTCCTGACATAAAGAGCTTCATAGCTTTTAGTGTCTCAACTGTGTAGTGCACGGCTCTGCTTTTTTAGCCACACTTTAAGCTCTATTATTGGTGGCTTTTTAACTACAGTCATGTGCTTGGTCTTACACCACCAATACGTTTTACTGGGTTACAGAAATTCTCCTTCCCCGTCTACCAGGCATTAAAAGTTGTGGTCCAGTGCAGCACTTACCATAAAACAAACCAGATATTATTGGTAGCTTTCTGTACAATGGGCTAATTAGGCGTTTAGTCTCGAAAGAGTTTCCTGCTGTAAAGAACTCATTTTCCCACCCACTCATCTGCAGAAAAGGGAGTCATAATTAGTCCAGCACTTTAAGCTACGTACAAATCAAACCTGCACTTTTGTTTTTTAAGTACAGTTGTCTGATTTGCCTTTCAGATCACTGGCAATGATTTCCATCCAAAAAAAACTTGTGTTTTCCACCATCACTTCTCATTTAATGTCATACCTTAACATTTAATAGCCTCGTTCTTGGTAGTGCCATAACTCAAGTTTCGCTTACTACTTTTCTTTCACTAAGATCTCATTTTCTGATTGTTTCCCAAATTTCGATGGAAATCTTTGTAGCAATACTGTTTCTTGCAAGTATGTCTTGCTGCACACAGTGCTGCGCTGTACAGAGCTGCTGGATACAGTTTTAAGTTGTTAAGGAGCTTTTGCAGTAAGTGAACAGAACATGGTGGATAGAAAAATGCCTTTTTAATGGAAATTCTACTTTCAGCAGACCAGTTAGCCAGTGGTAACAAGTAATAGTTGTTAACTATGAGTGGAGGTCCCCATTATAAAGAAGACATTTTTCCAGCTACACACACACGCAGAGTCTGCCATTCAGTCAGTCAGTCAATCACATAGTCATTAAGTAAAGGAAATCCCCCACCCCCCCACACACATACACATGCACCATGTCACCAATAATTTGAGTAGGGACGACAGTCTCTCTCTTCCTCAGACACACACACACACACACTGTGTCAGTAGTCATTATTTAGGCTGACAGAGGTAGATTTATAACCAGAGCTCTTTCCATAATTGAACAGTTTTCGTCTCTCTGTTTCCGCCTCTCCCTGCTCAGTCAGCAGCTTTACAATGAGCCCTGGGGCCTATGACAGTGTGTGTGGTTATGTGTGTGTGGTTAGCCGAACCGAACACCTTTTCAGTTTCTCAGTTTGAGGTGTGTGTGTGTGTGAGAGAGAGAGAGAAAGAGACAGAGAGTCATGGCAGGTTGCTATAACTCAGTGGTGTTCAGGATGACCCATCTGCAGAATACAGATGTAAAGATTGGTGTTTCTTTTTCCTGTTTGAATCCTTATGTTTAAAACATGACCGACTGTGTTATCGTCCTTACTTTTCCCACACAAGTGACTAAACACACTTCTGCCTTGCCCGTGTTTTAGTTCAGCAGATAAAAGAAAAAACCTCCTGCAAAAGGAAGTTGAGAATTACAAGTTCATTGCATAATAACTACAATAGCAAATGTAAAATGAATTTAATTATTTAAAGTAATGCATTTAAATGATCTTGCTGACCTTTACAGTAGCTACAGAGTGGGCCCTGATGGATAGAAATAAGAGGAGGGAGGAGGAGGATGAAGAGGATGAGGAAGGGGAGAAATAACAGGACAGGAGACGACAGACAGAGAGCTAAATTGGATTAGACGGGTGGAGAGGAGATGGAGTTAGAAATGGGAGGCTGACAGGAGCTGTGTGTGGTCACTAATTAGAAAAATGGTGCTGAGAGGTGGAAAGGGTTATGTTCCCTTCTCCATGTCGCTCTCTCTCTCTCTTTCTCTCTCTCTGTCTATCTCTATGTGCCTCTGTCTCTCCCTCTCCCTCTCTCATCTCCATTCCTCCCTCTCCCCATATGGGGGGCTAATTACGGTGGTAAAGGGCACCAAATTAAAACAGCTTAATGTCAGCAGCTGGGAGCTACTTATCCAATGTTAATATCTAATTCTGTTTGTGAATGCGTGTGTGTGTGTGTGTGTGTGTGTGTGTGTGTTTGCTATGTGTGTGTTGGGATGGAAATATGAGGCCACTCTGCTTGGGCTTACATAATAATCCTGCATACTTTCACTGTGAGCAGACTGTGTTAACAACTCAATAAAGTTATGCACACACACAATGCACATTAGAGGAATGGATGAACCTAGACGCTGCAGTGAACTCAAAGCTATTAGCAAAGGCTACCAAAGGTTAAGGGTTCACACTAAACAAGACACACATGCAGATCACCACTTGAGTCATGGAAACATCTAGAGCAACCAAACAAGCATTAAATCAACAGTGGTCTCAGATTTACTGAGCTGGTGGTTAGAACTGACATAAAATAACACCAGAGTTACAGCACAGAGAGAAGCACTGAAAGGTTGAGAGGAGAGCGGGAGACCGTAGGAAAAGAGCAAAAGAAAGAGACACATCTCAACAAAGAGAGTAATAAAAAAAAAGAAAGAAAGATCTGCGGGCAGACAAAAGCAAAGGACGAGTGGAAATCAAAATATGCCTCTGGGAGAGATGACAGAAAGAGAGCAAGAGAAAGAGTTACAGAGAAGAAAATTGCGGTTGCGGTAAAACAGAAACAACACTAGATAGGGTTTCACGTCTATGCCGGCGATGCAGAGAAAAAAGAGGGATCGACTTTGTGTGTGTGTGAGTGAGTGAGAGAAAGAGAGAGCGTGTGTGTGCGTAGAGAGAGCTTTTTGTGGTGTTGATGGTGGTTTAGCAAAGCAGAACTGAAACTGGTCAGATTTATTGTGACAAATGACAGAGAGAAGATAGAAAGATGGTGAGGGGTTTGCAGAGCAGGATGATAGATGGAAGGAAGGGAAGAAAAAAGAAAGAGTGACCATAGAATGAATGAATGGCAGAAAATAAGAGAGAGAAAGAAGTCATTTCTAAGAATAATTTGGTGAGAGGTTTGTGGTGTCAGCCTTGTGCCACGCAGGCCCGACAATCTTCTGTTCCCTTACGTCAACATATAGACTTACTTACACCAGCGTGTGTGTGTGTGTGTGTGTGTTAGTGTGCGCGAGAGAGAGAGCTGGTAAAGCATTCAGGGCTGTTTAAGGAATCTTAACCAACAGTAGAAAAGTGCTTATTAAGACCAGAAGGTCTTGGGGTTGCACTGACATACTCCACTGCTGACGTGTGTGTGTGTGTGTGTGTGCGTCTCTGTTTGATCTATCATACACTGGTCGCATGCTGCTGTGCACCAAGGTCAGTTTGAGTGCAGCATCTATCATCGTAGCGTTGCGGGTGCATGTGTGTGTGTGTGCGCGCTAGACCTGCAGCGGGTAAAATGAGTGGTGTGGCACAGTCTTCAGCTGAGCGCCAGCTCACTGCCTCAGCTCACTCTGTCACTGCCTGGATCATGACAAACTTCAGCCTTAAAAACAACAGCGAAGCGTGTACAAACATCATTCGTTACCGTATAATATCGAAATCTTGCTTTGCTCAAACATCACTGCTGCACTGTTAAAATATTACCATGTTCCAGTGTGCGGTGAAGCAGCAGCAGAACAAATTGTGCATATTTAAATAGAAGAGCTCAGATTTGGTTAGTGTAAGTCCAGTATTGTCTCTACTTATTATACAATATGGGTGTTTGTTGGAAGTTAAACATCACTAAAGCAGATGAAGTCACGCCAGCGCTTGCACTAAATAAAGAGTAAAGTGTGATGTAATATATGTGTTGCTGCTAATTAGCATGCTAACGTGGTAGCTGAGGATGACTTAAGTGTTGCTTGATAGGTTGAGCATCGTGCTGCCAGAGTTAGTTTGACTGGTTGTTGTTAGCTACAGTAGCATGCTGTTAGCTGATGGTGATAGCTGGTGATGTTGTAGACAAAGTGAATATAATTTGTTACCATATGTTCACCCAACTGTTGGCACATTTTACTGTGTATTGATATCTTCTGTCTATTCTGTTCTATTCTATTCTACTCTGACCTTTAGTGTTTTTTTCTTACTGACAGAAACCACCACTGTACCTGACACCGTAACCCCCACCCTGCCCAGAGAGGAACAGACGACTGCTGCAATGAGACCCGGTAAACACACACACACACACACAATTCAAGCACTGTCACACACAGTACCGCCACACTCCGCACAAGCACACATACATTAATTTTGTCTCTGTCTCTCATCCGCACACACTTGCACACACACACACTCACGCTCTTTAAGGTCAAACTCATGATGTCACTGCGCACCGCAGGGCCTCTGGGCTTTGAAGTCAGTTAGATTCAAGAGTCCCACAGGAAGCTCTGTTTGAGTGAAAATAAGCTCTCACAGCCAGAGGATCGCACCTCCTCATACACACACACACACACACACACACACACACACATATTGGGAATATAATTTCACAGCTATAGGTCAGCGACTGTCAGGCAAGTAGCCTTACTGGGATAAATGTATAGTGATGTTGTTTAAGAAGGTCCTTGTTGATCCATTTTGTTGCTACATAACTGAATGCAGTGGCTCGGCATCAGAAACATGGTGCATTTTTATGAGGCTCTACTTTCTCTATTCTTTATTGCCATGTTATCATTTCATGCTTTCTTATCTATGCTCTTTTTCTCCCCTCTCCTCTCTCCTCCCTCTTTTGATTTGTATCTGAATCCCCTGTACTATACTGCTTTCTTCCTGTCCATTTTCTGTCAATGTTCGCTTCCTTTTATCCTCTCCACTGATTCTTCTGTGCAGCCCATTCTCTCTCCACATAATCTCTCTTTTACTACAATATTTGTGTTCAGCACGATTTATTGAGATGTCATAATTACATGAGCACTGTTGCCAAAACATCTAAACACAATGGGAATCTCTCTCAAAGCACTATCAAAATAAAGAGGAGCCATTATGGCTTTAAAAGGATGATAAGTTTGATGTGGCGCTAAAAGCACTCTGAAAGGCGACTTGATAATCAGTTACATTTACTGTGAGTCAAAACACTATCAAACTTAATTTACGATCTGTGTGTCTCTGTCACGACCCACAGCCACCACACCGTCCCTGTCGGCTGTATGTGACTTTGAGCAGAGCTTGTGCGGCTGGTCGGCTGATCCCCAGTCAGGTGTGAGCTGGTCCCTGCACACAGCCAGCAGCAGTTCAACTGGACACGGCACCCATGGCACGAGGCAGGATTTGGCGCTGGGAACAGACAGTGAGTACTGATTTGTTGGTTTATTAATACGGTTACAATCACATACAATTACATTTTATAACGAGACCCTTTCCAAGTCATATAAAATATCTTGAGAAATCTTTGTTGTTGGTTCTTTTCACACTGTGTCAGTCACTCCCCAAATTGTGTCATTACAGTAACACAAATGTAGAACAGGATGATCAATTTTATAACTGTTTAGTGCAATTATAAAAAAATACTCATATTAATAAATATTACAATATTACATTTTAGTACAAGGAAACTGTAATTTTCTTGCAAAGAAACCTTCATTTTTGTCATTCTGTATTCATTCTTAAACAGGAATAATACAAATATCCAATTATTCGATCTTTAATTGGTTACTTACAAGTATCTCATTAATCATCGTCAAGCTTTCTCACACAGACACACTGTAGAAAACTTCACAATCCAAACTCTGTCTCTAACCTGCCAAGAATACGTTCAGTGTTTTAAAAACTCCACAGGGCGAGAACCCATAGGAACATTTCTGGGCAGGTCTTCTCGTCTAATTAAACATTCAAACTTTCTGAAAACTTTGTGTTCCCCTTTCCTTTCTCGGCATTCTTCTTTCTCGGCATTCTTCATTTCAAGACATTTCTCATTTTTTAAACAGGGAAAAGAAAGCACCGTCATGTTGAGATGTTTGACCTTCCCCAGCACAAAGACTTCTGTAGCTAATTAAGAGCAAAGTGGTTGTCCTGTGGTGGAATATTACAGATCCCAGTGCTGGGAGGAACCACTGACAGCAACTATGATGCAAGGATTTCACTCCGATCTGCTAAAAATGTGTACGACGACTTAATTGGAGTTTTAACAGTTTCACTTTCCCTAACCTAGTTTGTTACTTTATTGTCTCTTTTCTCTCTTCTTTCTTCTCTTTTTCAGCCTCCTTTTTAATTAACAACTTTTTAGCACTTTATCTCTGTATTTTATTCACTCTTGTAGCACTTTTGCTTTCTCCTTTTATATACTGAAATTACCTTACTTCAGCTTCCTTGTTTGCTCTCTCTTTCTCTTATTTTCCTCTATTTTATCCTACATTTGATTAGCCTCTAATGTCGCTACAAATGTCTTTCTGCTCTGTCCTCATCATCTCATTTCTCCTTGTTACCCTTACCCCCTTCGTTCCATTCCTTCCTCAATAAGTCATCCACCTCTTTTTCATTTCTAATTATAATACAGTTATAATTTCTTTATTTTCATGTCACTTTCCACTTCCATCCCTCGCACTCCATCACTGTGATCACCTCTTTCTCTCCTCACTGACCTCTCTCCCATTTCCCTCAGTGGTACTTGCCTTTTTCCACATCTGTCCACCTTTAATAAGACAGCAGGAGGATAACCAAGACTGTTTTATCCATCACACACACACACACACATTCTCACTGCCTCACGTCTCTCTCTCTCTCACACACACACTTACTTACTGTACTCACACACCCATAAGGCGCACACACATCGCCCAGAGCGGTCAGATAAGTCAGATGATGGCTTTGACAGAAGTGCTGCCTTAGCTCTCCAGCTCCCCCTGAGGCCACACACACACACACACACACACACACACACTTGCACAAACCACTCAAGGTGGGACTGTCCGCGTATTAAACACTCAAGGTGTGCGGGTTTGTTTCTCACACACACACACACACGCACACACACACACATATGACCTTGCCATCCACCAAGGTTTTCTCTGTATCTGTTGAAGCCATCCAGTTTATGGTTGACTGAGCAGCTCCTTCATAAACAGACAGGGCCGTGACATAAGGCAAGGCTCTACATCACACTTGGCTGCTGTGTGTGATGTGCGTGTGTACGCGCGTGTGCCTGCAAACTCGTTCACGTGCGCAAGTGCATTTATGTGCGTGTTATGAGTGTGTGTCTGTGCGTGTATGAGTGTGTGTAATTGATATAACAGCGTCCCTGTCTCCGTGTTAGACAGCAACATGACATTAAGTCTTGTTCTACAGCAACATTAGCGCGGCACCCTGTCTGGAAGCTGTCTCGATATGCAAATCAGATCCCCAACCCTTGTCATTGAAAGCCCTTTTAGGGTTTTAAAAGAAAAAATCTGACCTGAACAGAGCTCATAAGTTATTCTTTTGATCTCAGATAGGGCAAGACTGAAATTCTCTACCCTGTAGAGATTTTCATCGAGAGAAACCCTTCACACTACTCGTTGTTGGAAATGCTTTAGTTATTGATGAGGAGAGGAAACGAGAATAAGAGGGGACTGACAGAAGGTAAAAAGGAACTAAAAACTGACATCATAATATCAGTTTCTAACACCTGATAATATCACTTTGAGTTGTTTTGATGTGATCCAAAAGGTGTCACTGAGTCACAAAATATAAACCAGCCAGCTTCTTCTGTGATGTGGCTTTTGCCAGTTTTGAAAGATGTATGCTGAAATAATGGTATGATGTAATATAATGATCCAAAAGTTAATATTTAATTGTGTAAACTATATTCATTCTGACACAATTTAAGAGTGCTTCCACACCTAACTGGTTCAAATCTGTTTGCCAGTGGTTCAGTTCTTTTAGGCTGGTGTGAACGCTGTCATTTGAGCTCTGGTGTGGACTAAACAACTGCACTGACACTGCTTGAAAAGGTGTGTCTCAGTCCGTCTGCCAGTTGTGTGAATGCAAATCAGACCAAACAGGACTGAGTGGTAGTAAATAAGTGATTCCAGAAAGAACTGAAGAGCTAAACTTTAATAAAACTTACTTGATTCACGTGCTGATCGTAGGAACTGTCAAGGAAGACATCTCTTGCATGTAATCTGCATGTAATTATGCATAATCATTTGGTAACCATGGAAATATGTATTTACATGACTGCAGCTCAGTACAATTAGATAGATTCATTGAAACTGCTAGATGCTATTTGCTTTTTTGTGGTGATTTGGAATGTTAGGAATCAGCGTGACACGCATTAAAAGAAATGACCTAGTCATGCTTTGTTAAGTTATCTCAAGTGGAAACAAGAGTTGACATTGTACCGCAGTTCACCTTGCACTACATCTGCACTACTTCTTTGTCCAAGCTCACCTAGCCCTGTGTGGAAGTGAAGATATACACACACACACATACAGTACAGACATACAGCATGTCTCTACATTTACACTTACAGAGAAAATACACACACGGAGACACTGCACATATCTACACAAATGCAAAGCGCTGAACTCATACTCACACACAAGGCACTTGCGAGTGCACACACACAATGACTGACAGATGAACTCAAACACAAACATAAATGCACATGCAAACAGACACCAACACAGACGCATATTTCCCTCCCTCAGAGCCAATTCTACATCCCTGCCTATCCCTCCCATGGAGAGTTGTTAATTAATTCCCTCCCTTTGTACGTTCGCCAAGATCAAACGCGGGAGAGACAGAAAAACACTGCAACTTTCTCTAACTGTACTTAATGAGCAACGGTAATTTAGGTCCCCTTTTTCACTGCCTCCAAGTGAAGAAACAGAGTTACCTCAACCCAAATCCATTATTCATTAAGTGTGATGTGCTGCAAAATCTGTCGAATGTTTTTTTTTTCTGTCTTAGCCGAGGGAGGGAGAACAGAGGTATAGATAGATAGATAGATAGATAGATAGATAGATAGATAGATAGATAGATAGATTTTTCTTTTTTGTCTTCTCTCTTCTTTCTTCTCTCTCTCTCTCTCCTCGAGAGGTGTCACACAGTGTCTGTCTGTCGATAAAAAGACTATTTGCAGCTCCAGCGAAGCTTTTACTCTCCGGCCATAATAGACAAACTAGACAAACAGCCAAACACAGCAGCAAGCTAATGATAATGGTCCTGTTTGGGGTGGGCAAATCACTATAGCACTGCCTTTCTCTCTCTCATATCATGTTTGCTCACTCTTTCACTCACTCACCCCTTCCTTCCCTTTACCTCCTTCGCTCTCTGCCCATCAGTTCTTTGAGCTGAGCGGAGACGAAGAAAGTGAATTTGATTTTTTTTTTTAATTTAGTGTGTGTTTGTAGAGGAAGCATAATGCATACACA
>NTHP01000419.1:116806-136170 GCA_003416845.1 Oplegnathus fasciatus | reverse complement strand
ACACACACACACACACACACACACACACACACACACACACACACAGATACACTACACATGCACAAGCATTGTGTCTGTATTAGCATGATGGCTGTGCTGACTAAGTAGCAAAAACAGGGAGAGCAAGAGAACGAGGTGTCAGCATTCAGAATGATTAGGGCTGTTTAGCAGGGTTGTGTGTGTGTGTGTTTGTGTGTGCATACATTGTGTGTTCATTTGTATCCATAGCCATTAGAGGCCATGATGAAATGGCAGCCTCATTTACGGTTGAGCCTCATACCACATGATGATGGTGGTAATGCCTCAAACTCCGAGCAACCACATCTCACTGCATTACTACATCACACTGTATACACTGTGTATGTTGGAGTGAATCTGCAGAAACACTGTCACAAACCATGAATTCATTAAAATGGAATCCAGTAATTGAATGAAATGCAAATACCACAGAGAAAAACACATATGTGGCTTCATATTTCAATGTATCAGGCCACTAATTTATCATTTGTTACTACTCGTTAATCTGAAACATCACTGATCTTACTATAAAACTTCTCTGTTTCCTCCTTTCTTCCAGATTTTTCAGGGAACTACCTCCACCTGGATGCAGGCGCCCACACCCAGCGCAAGCGAGCCCGGCTCCTGAGCCCTGAGGTGGGGCCGGAGCGAGGCCCGCTCTGCCTCCTCTTCTACTACCAGCTCCAGGGGGAGGCACAGGGGAGCCTGAGGGTCCTGCTGAGGGACAGCGACCAGGAGGAGACGCTGCTATGGGCTCTAAAAGGAGACCAGGGGTCGCACTGGAGGGAGGGCCGCACCATCCTGCCCCAAAGCCCCAAGGAGTATCAGGTAAGGGAAGCAGTCATTTACTACTCTGTGCTGTCACTGCTGCACATAACCAGAGACAGAAACACAGTCTGTAGTTAAAGTGATGCAAAGTATAGATGAAATGATAGATTAACATATTAAAGTTTTTTACTGACCACTACATCATGACTGTGTTTAATAATGAAAGAGCCTATTGTAACATCTCTCTCTTCTTCCATCATCCAGGTGGTGTTCGAGGGGTTTTTCGATCACCCGACCAGGGGCCACATCAGAATAGATAACATCCACATGAGCAACAGCATCGAGCTGGAGCAGTGCACACGTAAGTCACATAACCTGTCCGTCCGCTTGTCTGCCCATTTATTAATATGTCAGTATAGGCTTTATTCAGTCAGTCTGTCTGTCTCTCCGACCATCTGGTGTCTGATTCTCTCGCTCCTTCACACCAGACCGTTTATGCTATGTTTTCACCAGAGACTGGTTGAGAGAGAGAGAGAAGGGGAAAAAAACTCATAATGTTTCTCGTTTACACACATAGACACACACACACACACACACACACACACATAAAAAATATATAAAAAAAGAAAGTAGGCCACAAACGGCCTTTGGGCATGGATTCTAATCTATCTTTCATATCTCCCTCTCTCTATCTCCCTCAGTCTCTTCCTATACCACCCCACCCCACCGTTTTATGATTCCACTCGGTCTTTCTCTTTGTCTCTCTCTCATTCTCTCTCTGTCCCTAGCCTTGTCGCCCATTCAGTCTGGCCCGTCGCTGGGCCGTAGCGCACCAAAAAGAAAATGCGTGTGCTTGTGCATGGTTACATGAGGAAGCAACATGTAGTTATTCTGTGATTAAAATGATTGTCTGTTTGTCTCTCTCTCTCTTACACACACACACACACACACACACACACACAGACATAAGCTGGCCAACGACATTACTATTAATAACTATTGGCTGCAATTATAATTGCTTTGTTATTACTGTAACAGAAAAATGCAGACTTACTTGAAACACACAGACTAGACACAGGATTACATTTTAAATCCTTCACATTTCCTTGTTTGACAAACATCATTTCCACCCACACATACACACACACTCTGTCTCTTGAAGCAATGGGAATATTGTTATCATTTAATGTAGCGAAGCACCACTCCACTCTGCACAGCAGGACAGTGATAGTTAGCCTGATGTGAGCACACACACACACACACACACACTAATGTATCATGTCATGTAAACACCACCAAAGTTGTTTTACATTAATAACCATGACACATGACGCGGCACACACCCACACACTCTTGTAAACTGGCTTCCCACATCGCTTCTCTTTCAACCCTGTTTAATTGAGCCTGGGGTTAATCTGTCTCATCTCTGTCCAACTTCTTCTTCGTTTAAATTCTCATCCAGAACAATAAAATCACAGTGATGTCACCAGTTGTTCTTTGGGTCACTTCATGGGCTGATGGTATGTTTTAATGAGACGTAGAGTAAATTTGTGCAGATTTGTTAAATGGGAATTTTAACTGATTTCATCTGGGTTATAGGTCTCTGAGACTACACATATTTTAACAGACAGCCACAGAGGCCACAACGTAATGGAAGTGCAATACTAAAATGCTGGAGTACCCCTTTAATAATCTTGAAATAAAATGGTGTTTTTTTTGCCCTCAACATTTACCATACTTTTAGAATGACTTGAGTGTCAATGGCTATAACTGATTAGTGTTTTATAGAATACTGACAATATTTAATGTTTGGCACACCGCTGACTGTGCACTCTGGCATTTTCAATGTTGTAATTCACTTTCTGTGGTCAAGTAAGATGTCTCAGATGCCAGTTTTTCTTCAAATGTTGTAAATCTAACTATTGCATACAGCCAGCCGTGTTAAATATCACACTGATCATCTAATAGGAAAGATGCTACAATCAGAACAAGACTCTTATTTACTGACTGGCAGCGAGGGCTTTTATCTGGGATGATGTGTTTACTCTTACCTCTTTCACTTTTCGCATAAGTGTGTTTCCACCTTTCTCTTTATATATATTTTTATTATTATTCCATCACCCGCTCCCTCATTCCTTATCTTATGATTTTTTTTCTTTGGTCCATCTTCTCTCAGCACACTGCTACAACTTGTTTACTTGTGCTGCCATTCTCTTTTGTTTCCCACTCTGTTTTTCTCTCTTTTTTTCCATCTTCTCTCTCCCTCTCGCTTTCATAATAGATGTCATATCCTCCGGCAAATAATAAACAGCAGTAAATTTCAGTCCCTGTTCCCATGACCCTTTAACTTACCTCCTCCCTCCCTTCCCATTCCTCTATTTCCCTTCCCTTCACCCTTCCCTCACTCTTTTCACCCCCATCTTACATCCGTTCCCTTCTTTCTTCTTCTTGACTCAGCATGCCTGCTGCCATTAACACCTTGCGTCTCACCTCAGGAAAAGAGAGTAGGAGAACAGTGACAGGAAAGAGAGACACAGAATGACAAAGCAAAAAGAAGAAATTGTGTCAGAAATTGACATACAAAGACAGAGATAGAGACAGGGAAGACACACTTCCTCTCTTCCAACCCTGTCAGCCCACTCTTTTGTCTTCGTCTCTTTATTTTCTCTCCATTTTGTAAAAATGACTGTCATCCTGGAAGATTTATGGGCCTTTAGACTCCTACACCATCTTGGAACTCGACAAATCTTTATTGATTTTCTCAAAAAGGAGTAACAAGTGCCGGAACAAAAAGTGCAGCGTCCTGCAATTTTGTGATTCAGCTGTATTAAAATGCATTTCTGTTAACAATCATCAGAAATATACTTGTACCATGACAATTTAATTATGAAAGCTGCCACAGTACACTGAGACTGACAAAATCCCAAAGATTATATATTTGGTACTGTATTTCATATTGGAAAGCGCTACTTTGGAATTAAATAAATCAAAATCATCTAGACAAATATGTATTAATCTTGCTCATATTTTATCATTATTGTTTAACTCGGAGGCCTGCAGAGGCTGGCGGATGGCTACTATTCTCTCATACAATGATGTAAGCACCAGTTTTACACTGAAACTCTTAAGATGAAAGTGATTGACTAAATAGCATTTCATTATATCAATCACAACAGTAAGAATAAAAAACTCTACCTTAAAGCCGACAGTAGGACCTAAACTACAACTGATGATGAAATCCAAAGTCCCATCCGGGAGCAGCTCCAGTGAACAGAGGATCCAATTTGTGAACTCACACCGAGTATGAGTCATCCGAACTGAGATTTATATCACTGTGGTTCCATCAGCGCTCGAATAAGATAATGCTTATTCCTTCATCGCTTTATCATGCATATCAGCTACTAACCATCATCACTAACATTTCTTTTTTCTCTCTCTTTTCCAGAGCCTTTCCCTGCCTTAACTCCTGGCATAACCAGTAAGTTCTACTTCCTGTTCCACTTGTACTTCCTGTGCCAAATGTCTGTGCTTTCTGCTTGTTGCTAAGCTCAGCTCGCAGCACTGCACTGGCCCTGAGTAACCCTGTTAGTACTACGTTACAGTACACACAGCCAAATAGACATAAACCACACTTATTCTGACTGATAATTCTACCCTTGAGCTATTACATATTAGGTATTACATATAATATGTCCACCTAATTATGCATTTCCGAATTTTAAAACAGTGTGTAAAACTTTGTCAGGGTATATACTTTTGATAGATTTTGATATGTGGACTTTATCTACATGGTGACAACATTGCAACCTGATGGAATGGATCCACTGCATTGTTTCAGCATGACTCCCTGCATGCTGGGCTGAATCTCTTGGTTATTTAGTATGATATGTTCCTCTGTCAGAAAAGTACATTTTACACTACACAGACAAAAAGTAACCCATGATTATTTACTACAACAGCAACATACGATAGCAACATGTGCACTTGCAATAGAGCAACATCGGGGTGTATTTGCACATTCCACAGACTGACTAATGGTGCGCACCATGCTGTGTGTAATCCGTCACTGGTATACATGTATACAACGCAGTTGTTAAGTCTCAGTGCCTGAGTGTGCCTATAGTGTGCACAGACTCACAGTGAAATAGTGTTCATTTTTTATTGCTCGTATGGTAAACGACTTAAAAAGGTGACACAGGAGAGAAGGTTAAAACGATGAAGTCATGGTTGAACTGCCCAGACAAAGTAATCTGGTCCTTTTCCTCTGGTTATCAATGAAATTAAAAGAATTAAGCAGAATGTGCTTCTCTTGTCCTTAACTTTTACTCTATCAGTCCAACCCTCACTACTTTCTAATTGTAGAGAACAGCGCACTCACTCCTCATCCATTCCTCCATTCTGATTTGCTGTCCCCATGTAAACTATCTCTCTCTCTTTGCGTTCAACACCTTACAAGGAGCCTCTCGTCTTCCATCTCTTTACTTTTTCTTGTTCCCCTCTTCTGCCCTTTTCTATATCTTGCTCCTCCCTCCTCGCTGCTTCTCTACTTTCATCTCAACTGTTCTTTTTCATTCCCCTCCTTGCCTTTGTTTTTCAGTTTTTCCTCCTTTTTTTCTCCTCTCCTCTCATCACCTCTCCGCTCCTTCTCCTCCATTGCTCACTCTATTACTCTGCCCAGCAAGCTGCTGATCCCACCTGAATGAAATGCAGAGCTGATCACCATCCAACTTCCCTTTTCTTTTTTTCTTTTTTCTTTTCCTCTCCTTCATCCTCAAATGGGCCAGTCTGAAAGCAGATAAAAAGGGCTTAGACAGATTATGCTACTGGATCTCTTGTTTTCAAAGTCTGGGTCGGGACCTAAAATGCTGGCTGCAGGACTGCTTTTGTTTAGAGACCCATGAAATTACCTCATATTACAAAATATGCTGAATTTGACCAGGTATGTCAAGGCTTTTATGATATGTAGATGCTTTTAGCGTCCACATTTTCTCATGGATGACCAGCTTAAAACTGGAGCGCACATCTATTTCTTTAAATACTCTTTATCACTGTAAGGGCTCAAGATTAATCGCCAACCATTGAGTCGGTTTGCGTCCATATAACTGATGCCGTGTGCTTAATATAGTCAGTTCAGAGTGTGTGTATGTGCATACACGTGTTCTAGTGTGTGAACAGATCAAAAACATTCTTTGAATACTGTCAGATACTTGAGTAGCACTTGGCTTTGTTCACCACAATTCAATTCAATAAAAACATAAATACCATTCCCAAAACTAGTAAAAGCCAACAGCCAAACTCAGAAAACTCTCGTCACCTGACTCATGCGTCAAGTATTTGACCTCATGGATGCAGGTTTCTTAGACTATCGGACCCCGAGCAGGTATCATATGACTCCCAGCACGACAACAGTGTCAGTTCTAACATACGTGTGTTTTCATGAGACTGAGCCCCGGAAAGAAGGATTACATTTCTCCTTTGGGACGCCTGTTGAAAAGCGAGCTAAGAACTAGTGTTTCTCTTTGGGTGAGCAGATGTAGTTGAACCCTATCCAAGACTTACTGCATATATCATGAATGGATGTGGATAATTGAAGTGTTAGTGTGTGGGTTTCAGTTGTGGACAGCAGGGTTTTTTGAAACTTTTAAAATCCACAATGATCTAGAATAGATAAAGAATTAGCTCTTCATTACTGGTCAGTTAACTAGTTTCTGCCAACATCCTGCAGGTGAAAAGGAGATTGAAACTGGATTTTGAATGATTAAGGCATAAACAGAAAATTAATTGGAGGTCCTGACAGAGTGAAGATGTCCTCAGTAACTGATCCGGGATCAGTTTGTGTCAACTGATGCTTTTGCAATTTTAATTTTAATTGTATCCAATTTATAATTTTCTTGTATCTATAAAATGACAAGAGCCCAGTGGAGAAAAACTAATAAAAATAATCTCCCATCAAGGAGAAACTTCAGGAGAACTGGCAATAAAATTTGAAAAGTTCCTCCTTAATTGTAGTCTGATAACCTGATCCTAAGTTAACAGTACAAGGGCAGCTTCATTGTGGTGTGATGTGAACCAGTGTGCCACAATGTTTTTTGTATCCATGGCAACCAAGGAGGTGTTTAGCACCTGGAAAGAGAGGGTTGGCGGCACACTGACCTATCATGCTACATACACACATATGCACACACACGCACACAAAAGAGGCTAATTCTGACTTCAATTTGGACTCACACTTTGAACTCCCCCTTTTAAAAGTATCTCATTCAGATAAGGCAAGGTTGTTGATGTGTGAAGTGTAAGACCTGGAATGAGAAAGATAGCAATTCAGTGATTCAGACACTCTAGTAACCAAAGTTCCTCGAAAGCCAGACTTTTTAGCTCACTTTAGGAGTGGTGCTCTTGAGAAACGTTCCCCTTTTTTCCCCTTTAGATTAAAAAAAAGCAGAGTAACGGTCAATCTTTGCAGCCCTAGAAATCATCTGTGTCTTAATCCACTGGTGGGAAGGCTCTCCGTGCAGGCTGCTTAGAGCGCAGCTTTACAATCAAAGCCAGTTTTAAACCCTTAAAGAGTACGTCTGAACTTAAAAAAAAAAGACAAAATTAAGCTCACTACCTTGAGGTTCTGTGTCTTTCCCTGCACCTCTCTTTCCTCTGTCCTTTCATTATTTCTCTCTTCTCTCTCGTCTCCATGAAGTTCTTGCTTGCCCTGGCTCTATTTCCTCTTTCTCTCTTTCTTCCTTTCTTTCTTGCTCACGTTCTTTTCTTTCTTTCGTCCTCTCCCATTCTTTTTCTCTGTCTCTCTTTCTTCCACAACCTCTCTCTCAGCGGGTTTCTTTCACATTGAGTTGACAGAGTATTGAAGTTTCAGACAAACCCTCTAATGCAGGATTAAAGATATCATGGCAGGATTAGCTCTCTCCCTTCACTTCCCCTCCCTCCCGCCCTCTCTCCTCGCTTTCTACCACCCCTCTCTATTTCACTCCATTCTTTCTTCCAATAATGCCTTCTCTCTTATCCTTTCTCTACCCCTGTAATTTCTCTCTGATTTCCCCTCTTTCCCTCTCCATCTCTTTCTCCCTCCACTTGATTCCCTTCAATGTGATCTTGCCCTGATAAAAGCAGCTGCATCCTACCAAATACAACCACTTAACACTCCCCACCCTTTGTCCAAATCAGCCAGTCACTGCATAATCAAGGCTTTGCATTCTCCGATCGAACCTGAACGCATGGCATGAGCCTTTGCGTGTCAATGTGCAGCTAATGCTTGTGACATTTGCATCAACCAAAAATACTATAAGTAAAATCAGCATAATCAAAACGTATGTGTATGCATCAGCGCTAAATCTGGAAGCTGAGAGTCTGTTTTTTTGCCTGCTGTCGATCTTACCTATTATGTTTAGTTGAATACCAGCAAGGCACAATAATTTCAGCTCGCTGCTACAGTAATTGACCACTCACACCCACCCCCTTAGTTACCGTAGGCCTGTCAAGCTTTCCATTCTCGCACGGCATGTATGCAGTTTACATTGATAATGATGGCAGATTTAACACTCGAAATTCTTAGTCATTTCTGAAACAATAGATCCTAGATTTTAGACAGAGGTAGACAAAAGCAGGCTTCTCATTTCTAGCCGACTCTCATCAATTTTGCCGATTTTATCAGCTGTTGCTAGATAGCTCTATGAGTTGGTTGAAAACGCTGTCCCTGGCTGACTTTTTAGTGCTCCCTGCTGACTTATTTTAAAATTAGAAACCGTAAAGGTCTTAAACATGATATTTTGCTGAAAAAACTAAAGCTGCAGGTTCTAGGCAAAAAGTCAGCATCCTAGCCCGTTGATGATCCGTGTAGAAGACAATCCTAGTACCGGTATGATATGGAAAAATGTAAGGTTAGACTTGTTTCATTCTAACATAACTCTGCTGGCTGCTTAGCTTACATACTTGTTTGTATTTTCAAACAATATGTTTGAAACCCCACAAACTAAGTCAGCAGTTTAGTTTTAGGTAGCGAGTTAATGATGTGCCCTTTGGCCTTGGAAGTCGTGGCTACAGTAGGTAGTACACTAATTCGCCGGACATGCTAACGATTGCAGCGTACGATAGAGCAGAAAATGCTTTGTTTAAACCATTCGTTAAACATTTGCTTTTGTGTTTTTGGTTTTGGAACGGTTAAAAAAACGACAAAACCCACCAAACTCTTTAAGTTTAGTATCGCTCCACGTATTCAGCATGTGAAGAAATCCAAAGCTTGACAGACCTGCCGTGCCTAGTTACGGTTTCTAAGCTATGATTTAACAGTCTGGGGGAGGTGTTTAGCGAATGGTCCATTAGACACTTAACAGCCTTTAACACTCCAATGTGGCCTGCATGCCTGCCTCCCTCGTCCATAGTGCCAACCAGTAATGTGTCCTCCTGCTCTCCAGGGGGTGCCATGTCTGGGATGGAGCCCACAGTAGACACAGTGGCGGTGCAACCTGTCCCTGCCTACTGGTACTATGTGTTGGCGGGAGGCGGTGCCCTCTTGCTGCTGGTCACTGTAACTGTGGCGGTGATACTGTGCTGCCATCGGTACCACTGGGCGACCAAGAAGACCAGCGGTAGTCATCATCATTCAGTGATGTACCAGAACAGCCAGCATCCAAATCAGCAAGGTCACCAAAACTGCTACCAGAACCAAAACCTCAGCTATAATCTGATCCACAGCCCCAACCAAAACCACCTGTACCCAGGTACTGGGCCGAGTCTTGAGCCCATGCTCACCATTAGACTGGAGAAAGATGACAGCTATGATTCCCAGTGTTGAAAACATCTGGACTACATGTGAATGATTTAAATTTATTAGAATGCTTTGTTCAAATAAAGCTATCAAAGGGCGTGGAAACTCCCTGAAATAAATGATCAGCAACAGTATTCAGCATAATCGCCACTCTTCACTGATGACGATCTACATGGAAGAGACACTGCAGTTCCTGTTGCTGATGACTGATCTAATTAACTGATCAGGATGCACCTTTGCTAAACTTCCTCGTTGGCTGGAAATGGCAGAATGAACTCCTGACATTAAATTGTACCAATATCCCTCGCTGGGGAGAGTAGATGAAAGAACTTTAATTGCCAATTCTGATGAGGGTCTGAGAACAGCACTAGAGTGCAACTTTTTTGATGTACTTAAGAGCATACTGGCTTCTACAGCCTGAAAATGAAATGGAGTATGATCAGAATAACAAGCAAATCACAGGTAGACTGCCTAACAGACTGTGGACAAAACAAATGTACGTGCAGTGTACTGTTGTAACAGCATATTTTCCTGTTCTATAAATGTGAGAGCAGGATATGTCTGTTTTCCCTGCTTTGAGCTGCAGCTTGGACACTGCCTGCCTCCAAATACCCTGTCCGACAGAGAGGGGATTTACACAGGGGTACAGGGAGATAGAAGTCACAATGTGTGCTGCATAAAGAGAGAAGGGTATTTCTTTGGGTCTGAACGAAGCTGCTGTTTATTGGTCCACCAGCCTTCGAGAGACTGAGAGTGACAGAGACAGAGGTATAGGAAGAATTAGCGCTGCCCGTCCAGCCGTGACAGATAGACAGCTAACACATCCACAGTGGGTGGCTCCTTTTGGTCTGTGAGCGAGGAATCAGTGTTGTGCTGTTCTCTGTCTGGTTTACACAAGGGGAAGATGGGATGAGACAGCTTACATCGAATCCTGCAGCCCCAGAAACAAACACACTCTCTGCATCAAAACACACAAAGGCTCAAAAGTCTCAAACACATATGCACGGACACTTCAAGACTTTTCACCGGCTGATGATTCACGTGTCACCCTGAGTGCGGTTTTCATTACATCCTGATATGCCTTTTTTAAAATGTGCTTTAGAACTCTTACCTCTTCACCTCCAGAACGAGGTAGTGCCTCAGCGTCAGATTAGAGTATGAATGGACTCTATACATTTTATTTTGCCTGGATCTCATGGATAATCTAATGCCTGTGTCTGTTAATGTTCAAACTACACTCAATATGTATTGAGTATCCAAAGCTGAAGTTCTACTTTGATTTGAAGTCTGTAGTTGCCTGTCACGCTTGTTCATGTGTTACCCTAGATGATGAATTAACAATTTGTGAAATTCAGAATGTTTTGCATATTAGCCTGGTAACCCGAGAATGTGGTCCACTCGGTTACAAAATTGTCAGCTTCTGTTCAACAGGTGAGACCAAACATATGCTGTGAGAAAGAGCTTCTTACTTATGAAGCCTTTTTAGACAACCACTGATCCAGGATCACTGGTCAGCTCCTTTGATCATTTCATCCACAGTGATCTGTCAAATAAGACTGTCGCACCTCTCAAACAGCTTTCTTGGTGTTTTCTCAATCATCTGTTTAACTGTATGTGTGTTAGCATTCATTATTTCATATTTTCCCACGATGATTGAAAGTTTGATTTGAAGTTTGGTTACACGTTATTTTACAATGTTGAGAGTAACATTAGCACTTTTCTGCTTCTTAACAATCGTTTATTGAAGGCTCTGGTGATTTATGACAATTTCTTACATTTACTGTGAATCTTAATATAAAAATTAAGTTGAGTAATGTACTGGGTGTGAATTAAATGCCATGTTTTTCTTTGTAATCACATGTTACCGTAGGCCTACATGTGCTCCTGATGTATAATAGTTATACAATGTTTATTTTTTTATACTCACTGACTATTGTTTTAAGGCAACAGTTATGTGGATTGTGTTCACTGAGATGATCTTAACAACTTTTCTTTCTTTCATTTGATGTCAAATCCTCAAGTTGAAGCCATTTTGCAACAGCGAATGTTTGTCCCTCATTTAAAGCACCCAGCTTCAAGCTTAGGGACACAAAACAGAAGCAAATCAATGTTGTGTGAAATTATTCAGATGATGTAAGAACAAAAAAAATATATATTAATTTGCTTGGTTTTGGATTGAGAAGCACCAGTATCAACTTCTATTCAGATCCACGCCTGTGAAACTGGGCGCACCACTTTGGTACTTATTTTCTGGAATTCTCAGCAGCTCACCATCTTGTGTTGTGTGCTACCCCCCTACATCATTTTGTTCATGCCCAAATCCCCCAGCCTTTTTATCAAAACCTGCTTGTTCCTATTCTACTCCTTCCCTTCACCGCAAATCCTCCCAGTAAAAAACACAGGAGAGAAAATGAGAGGCAGAAATGGAGGAGAGCAAAATCTCTCAGAGGAGAAGGGCCCATTAAGCGAGCCCCCTTTCCCTCCAAAGAATGCGCCCAGCGATGGAGGAAGATGAAAGAAGTAAAAAAAAAGAAAAGAAAAAAAAAACGGCTCTCTATACTTTCTAAAGATAGATTTTTCTCTTACTCCGAGAGGAAGGCTAACAGGGAGGCAGGTTGGGGTTTGGATTGAAGGAGGGAGAGAATTGAAGGAGGAGGGCAGGTTGTTTCAAACACAAAAGCAGATGAAAGAAGTCTTTTGGCAGAATAGACAGTGTGATGGAGACACACATTGTAAGCACGGCACGCACGCAGTCGCACACACCATCTAGCAAACACAAACCTGTGTTAGCAAAGAACTCCAACAAATTCAGCCATTTAAATCACTGTTTCATGCATGTATCTGCTCTGCAGCTCTCTATATTGACTTATTTCATCACATTGTGTCTCATAAAATGCGGTTTTGTGCTTTAGTCAACAAGTATTTCAGTTATTTTATGTTTGCATATCCATCCTCTCCCTTCCATTTCAATCGACTTGTGTATGATTTACACATTATATGACTCATTCTAGCAGCCCTGTGCTGTAACCCAATCAATGTGGGTCCGAAATTCAAATAGAGGAGTGATATATGACTGTATTTATGTTGTGCTACCCATGCACTTTTCCCTTTCATTCTCTCTCTCTCTCTCTCCATCAAACTTTTTGCAAGATTTAGAAAATGTGCTGGCGTCTTTTCATGCAGCGCTTTTAAATCAACCTTCCCTCACTTCCCTCTCCCTTCTCCATCACAGACTACTTTGAAGCCCTTTAATATTTCTAATTAGTTAATGGAGCTGATTGCATTCATAAAACCCTGTGGTAAGCATTTCTAGCCCTCAGGCCATCTCTATTTTTTTTTCTGCCTCCTCCTCCTCCTCCTCTGTTTCCTGGAGAAATATTACGAGTGAAAGCACTCTAACAGGTCCTCAGGCCCCCACTGAACAGCGTATGGTGCCAAAGAGCCATCCTTGTCTTTGCCTGAATAAAAAAGCCCCCTTTTATTCTTCTCTTCACTAATTGGAGAGTGGAGATAAAATGGGGCTACAGGGAGTTTTAATCTCCTTTCAGATCCACGTGATGATTCTTCTCAGGATCCTAGCCTGAGGGCTTTAAGCCAGGATCATTAGAAAGTGTTCAACAGTCGTCCAAAGAGTGTCCGAGCATCTCGTTTTTTTTATCCTGCTTCTTTTGCTATCTCTCCGTTAGTGATTTAATGTTTTGTCAAGGCCCGTGGTGATTTCAGTTGACTGTGAGAAAGGAGAATTTAGAGCCTGGAGGGCCTGCTGTGAGACTGTCCATTTGCACAACCAGAAGACAGAACACAAGACTGATTAGATGCTTTCATGTGCATGTACTAAGCGTAGTCTTACATGAAGAGTACATTTCAGTAAGACCTCCATAAAATATTATAATTTACAGCGTGACTACTGGGATCAGCCATATTGAGCTTAGCAGGTATCTGTTGTTTCAGGGCTAACTGCCTTTTCTGCACAATAACTGCTTTTTGTTTTTACAATGAACAACATGACAGCATTATTTTATTTAGCAGGATGGTTGAGACTTCTGCCAACATTATTTGAAGTCACGTTCATAATCTGTAGGCCGCTCTGGAGTTTTCCAAGCTTGCATGCTTTGAGATGTCTGTCCAGCTGGCCAGATATTTTTTGTATTTTAGTCCTTTGTTCTCATTTGTCACTTCCCCCCCCCTTCAATTTCAGTGATGTGAAATCACACATTTTAGGGGTGAAGGACAACCACGTGTTAAGTTTTTGGAAAACCTACCTTGATGATGTCATTTTTATCAAATGAATAGATGATGTTGTTATTGTTCTTTGATTTCTTGTTCTAATAATTGAGGGGTTTTTTATTAATCAGAAAGATTTTTCTTGATGTAAATCTGCTTTGCCATGTGTCACACTCTGACTCATGGCCTCACAAGGGATGAACTTAAATTGGTTTCAATTCAAGCTGCGACTGGTTTAGACTCCCTCTAACTGAATAAAACCAGCCTTGAAGTGGTGAACTGCTTGAATGTTCATCCCTGGCTGCAGCCACATCACTGTTATATTTACTCCTGTGCACTTTCTCTGCCTCTGTGAAGGAAAGACCTCGACTTTATGATTGTCTTTTTGTCTTGCGCTGCGTTTCACTCTCTTGCACTTCAAGCAAATTAAATATTGAACTACAGAGAAACATACAAAGCCAATAGAGGCACCCATACTCGCAATCAAATAATTAAATAAGCAAATTCTCGACAACCAAACATCTGAGAACGAATACACTCAGCAAAGGATCTGTTGGTTGCTGTAATATTTGAATTGAAATTAAATTGAGTCAATTTATTTTGTTTATTCTCTAATTGGGTTTGGAAGTCAATTTTGGGTCAATTTTAAACAATTAAAGATGTGATTGAGTCACTTCTTTAATTTCAAGGAAATTACCTCATACTTAATCCATGAACAAATATTTTCATTTCACAGATAGCAGCTCTCATTGAAAAGTAGTAATTACTGGTATTTACAGACAGAAGAGTATTGGAAGTTCGTAAAGGCTGTTTTTAGAAGATATAACCTGGATGCCACATGTTAAAATTGCCTCATAGAAAAATGACCTTATCTAACAGAGGAAATGAGGCTCGGTATCTTTTTTCATATCTCCTAAATTAGTTTTTCACCTCTTGTCTTTTGAATATCTATTACGGTTTCACTTCATAATGTGTTTTTGGTTCCTTTTCCCCAGCAATAAATGATTATCAGCTGCCCAGATATTGCTCTACTTTTACAGTCTGAGGATTGTAATATCAATTTCCTTGAATAAAACTGAATTGAAGCAGAATTGAGCTTCCAAACCTTTCAAAGCCTTGCACTTCGGCCTGCCTCACAAATATAATGTGGTATTTTAGCTTGTTGAATTTCATGGTCTTGGAATAAAAAGAAAATATATTGCAGGGAATGTGAAGGTAATAAAGGTGATATTTTTCTATGAAACAGTTTTGTGTGTCTTTTTTTCACAGTTCAGTCTCCCTCTCTCTCTCTCTCCCTCTCCCTCCCTCCTCCCTATCTGTTGACTCATTCTCTCAACCTCTTGACTTTGGTTTCATTTCTAAGCAAATAAAAAAGAGCAATGATGCTTATTACATAATGAAACTTGCAGGCTTTACACAGGTAGTGCACGCAATATTTTCCCTCAATGGACTGAGCACACAACACAGTGGTTTATAGGAGATCTCTTGCCCGATCGCTTCAGAAAGTTTAAAACAAGCTCGCTCACTCTTTGAGCTGTTTGTGTAGTTTGATTTCCATCTACAAATGTAGCTTGTGTGCTGACAACATGAGAGATGGAGCGATGTTATCGCAACATGTTGTGGACTCTAGAGTAGCTCTGGCTTGACTGAACGGTTGAGATTAATACTGTTATTCTTTCTGTCTTTTTAACAGATCCCAGGCCTATGGATTTCGGGAAAGATCCCGTTTTCAACCACAAGCCCCCCATCGATGGAGGTGAGGTTTGAAGTCTTCTCCTCTTCTCTTCTCCTCTCAGCCTGCGGCTATACTGGCTGTTTTACAAGTCTCTCCCAAAGAATAGTGAAATAGCTCTTTAAGCAGAGGCATGCCCGTGGCTCTTCATTTTACTTGTGGTTCCACAAGGAAAAAGCCTGTGGCAACAGTGACAGACAATCTCTGGTGTGTGTGTGTGTTTGTGTGTACAGAGAGGGGCAGAGTGCGAGAGAGCATTCAAAAGCGTGTGTCTGCGTGTGCATGCGGGCATGTTAGCGTGTGTTTCCTCTCCTCCTCTTTCATGTTCCGTGGCAGACAAAGTGAGACAGACAGCTTCCTCCTGGGCACCTAGAAAACATCTGTCTGTTACAATCACGGTTTACTTCCTGTGTGTGTGTGAGTGTATGTTAGTGTGTGTATATGTGTCTGTGAACAGTATGTGTGTGTGCCCACATGCATGTGTTACTATCCCTTGTTCCTCCCAGCCCCTTGACGGATACAAGAAGAGTACTCAGCCTTTACCTCACTAAACAAGTCTGTTTACTGTCTGTTTACTGCTTTCCTGTGTCTCTCTCTCTCCCTCTCTCTCTCTCTCTCTCTACGTGTGTGTTCTTCCATAAAACACTCTAAATGCAGTACTTAATTGAGGATTGGCTTGTTCATGTGTATACATTCATTAAGTGGATTAGCGTGATTGCTTATGCCAACTAGCATACTTCAGCACACACAAGACACACTAGAGAGCACCTTTACAGCAATTCATTTCATTATGTTTCCAAATGTTTGAAGACAATAACAACTGGGGTCGTGGTTAACAGAATTAGCTGTTTCTGAATATATCAGCTGTGATGTTGGACATTTGCCTCTGATACAGTTAAATTCATTTCCTTAAAGCGAGGTTGTGTGATTTTTATGTGATTTGTAGTAGAACACATGCAGAACTACATGTATTGTATGGTTCTTTAACTTAAGCATTTTGTAGTTATGTATGGAAGCTTTTTCTAAAGTTTCCTGTTTTTTTTCCAGAGTTTGTCTTCCCCGGGTGGCCTTCATCCTTCTCCACCCCCTCCTCCTCTGATGTGGACCCCCCCTCCGTCACCCTGGTGTCAGAGAAAGACAAGGACAACGCCTGGCTGTATACGCTGGACCCCATCCTCCTCACCATCATCGTGATGAGCTCTTTAGGAGTCCTGATGGGCGCGGTTTGCGCAGGGCTGCTCCTCTACTGCACGTGCTCCTACAGCGGCCTTTCCTCGCGTTCCTCCACAACGCTGGAGAACTACAACTTTGAGCTGTACGACGGCATTAAGCATAAAGTGAAGATAAACCAGCAGAGGTGCTGCTCGGAGGCATGAAGAGGAGGAGGAGGAGAACTCTGGAGAACGATGGGGAAAGACGCGTCCCGTGATCTCCTGCAAAAGTAATTTTGTTCTCGGTTTGGACGAAGAAAACACAAAAATGAAGCACTATCTGTTATTTCAATCCCCAGTGTCCCCTACCTAATATCCTGCTCTGATGTCTAAAGGGGTAACATTCAACCCAGAGGTTCCCCACCTATTTGCGTGCCAGTGGGAACTTGTGACCTTGATCTCCCCTACATGCTATGAGGCCTAAGCTGGGGGACCACCTGACCCCAGTCCCCCCTACCTACATATCTCCTCCGCCTGCAGGAGAGAGCCTGCTCGATTCTAAAAGCCTGTGAATGAATGAAGGAATGAATAAATGAATATGAATGACAGATCTACCATAGAATATAACCCACCAGCCACTGGAATGAAGCTAGGACAGTGATGGACTACAGCTCCCATGACAGTGTGGACATTTGGACCACGAATGACAGCACGGTCTGGGGTGTCAGGTTAAAATGTTGGTAATGGGATTCTTAATGAAGAAGAGAATTTCATTAGCACGTATCCATGACTGGTACTTTGCAGAAGGACAATGTCAAATTTGTCCACATTACCTTGAATTTGAATGTGGCCACCAGAGACGGCATGCAGAAATCAAAAAGTTCCAGCTTCTGACTGTTCGTGAAGACTTCAGCACCAGTGGACCATTTAATGTGGGTACTTTTGACTGAAATCAACACATATCAAGCGAATGCCTATCCCCCTAAAGAAGTTTAAAAGATATCAAACCACATAACTCAAATGAATCTAGATTTCTAAAGGAAAAGAAGGAAAAGAGGATGAAAAAAAGGACCTTTTCTTTTTGTTTGTTTCTGAAAGTTTTAGATATGAGTTCTGTGAGTTTCAAACGTCCATTAGGCTGCCATATGGTGCTCGCTCGCTCCTTTGTCTGCCCTCGGTCTGCGCTTTGTGAAACCAGTGGCATAGAAGAGTAATGGTGACTGTTTTTGTTTTGTTTTAGACTTGTGTCTGTTTGGGAAAAAAAAAAGAAAAGCCAGCTTCAGTTCGTAGCCGCCCTGTAGAGCTCTTACGCCATTTTTAGACTTTCTTTAGCATTGTGTTGGACTCCATGGTCTTAACTGTTACTTCAGTCCTTTTCTATTTTGGCACATTTTCCATTACAGATTATCAGTCTTTACAAAGAGTAGAGGAAAGGTAAAGGAAGATGGAAGACAGAAAATCAGAGGTTTATCTAAATCTAACATGCTGTTATGGAGTCGTGCTTTAGATTCAGTATTCTAGGGTTTGTCTTTGGTATATATCTATATTTTTTTGCTTTTCAGACTGTATGATGCCCAAATGATGGACAGACACTGTGTGGACAAAATGTCAGTGATTGTTTTATTGCAACCTATGGATTGCCAAAGAGCTGTGTATGTGCACAGGGGGTCTGAACAAGTGTTAAAAGAGGCTGGGTGGAGAACGGACAGAGAGTGATAAATCATCCTTGCCTTTTATCCACCGCTCTTAGCGTCGCCCCCCTGAATGAAGGACGCTCAAAAAAAAAAACGGAAGGAGAAGGAATGACTAAAGGAGGAGAGTGGAAATCGTACCGTCGACTTTCTTGGACACACAATCGAGCCTTAAGCTAACTACAGTATACGCTGTATCGGAGGACAGCCATCGAGGAGGGCCAGTGCTGCTGGAGAGACTGATGAACAGGAGGAGACACACACACGCACACACACATACAGAAAGATAGACAGACAGGAAGAAAGGGAAAAAATATGGTGTTCATGTTTACGTGCAGGAGAAGTCTCATTATCAATCGAAGTAACCTGTTGGTGTCTGACCGTAATAACTAAAGTAAAGTTTATACTAAAAGCCTGGTGAGGATACTGGACCTACAGATATATTCAGGTTGCATGTGCATTATGCGGCTGTTTCTCCCAAGACTGGAATCTCTGGCGTAATGCTCCGCCCATCCCGACCTTCACCTGCAGACTGTTCAAGCTGTGGTCGGGAACATTTGATTAACTTGTCAACATAGTCGATCAAAGCCTATGAACGATTGAAAAGGCTCGTCCAAACAATCAGAGCAGATCTCTGCATGTAAACATATCCAATGAGATACTCAGCAGACAGATGGAGAGGACAGACAATAAGATAAACAAAAGGAAACATAAAATGAGACTGTCAGCAGGACAGGTGGGAGGTGAGAGAGAGAGAGACACAATCACAACACGGGGAAAGTCAGCGGCCCAGCAGACAGAAATCTTAAAAAAATGTAATCAGAGGCCCAGACGCTCACCTCTTTCTGTCTCCTTTGTATTTTTCTTTCTCACTCTGCCCGGCCGCAGCAGATGAAGGTCAATCCCAGAGAGTCCTTTTTGTTATTTTCTGAATCTGTGAAATATCCGGGTCAAGTTGTTGTCCTCTGGGGGGTAAATTGAAAGAGCAAAAGAGAGGAAGTAAAGGG
>NTHP01000419.1:86499-103461 GCA_003416845.1 Oplegnathus fasciatus | reverse complement strand
TGTGTGTGCGTACATGACAGACGTAGTGCTTAAAGGCCAATGCCTGGCTGTGTGTCCATTAGGTGTTTAGTAATGACTGAGGTTGCGTGTGTGTGTGTGTGTGTGTGTGCCTTCAGTAATCATCTGTGTCAGTGTGATTGATGACTGACCACAGTCGCTGTTTAAACATTTAAAATCTTTCAGGACAGGGGAGCGGGGAGGAGAGGAAGAGAGTGATGGTGAAAAGAAGTGAAGAGAAAGATGGAGAAGGCAGAGGGTCTTAATGATCAAATTGAATCCTACATAAGCAGAAATCCACATCAACACCATCTCTGTCAGACCTTTCTTTTCAAGCTCTGCTCTCATTCCTTACCAGAAAAAGATACAAGTCCCACATGTAACAATACATCCTGACTTTGCTTTTAAAGTGCTATTTTTTCTGCTAATGACTCACCACTTCGCAAAGTAGAAAAAGGCCAATTTAAGTTATTTAGAGTGTAAGGAAGTAAAACGAGCTCATGCTGCCATGGAAGTCTGAGCCATCCAGTTTAAGAAATAATTTAAGTATGAAGTTAAAGTAAAATGTAAGACTGTTCTAAAAAACTAAGACACTGTCAGGATTTCAGTCCAGACAGTAAAACTTGATCATATGGTCCGTGATCTAACTGGGGAAATTTAGCAATTTTAGCAATTTTCACAATTTAGCAGTCCAGTCCACAAAAGCAATTCCTGCCCTAGAAGGGGCCACCAACATCATGTTCATGACCATTTTGGGCCCAAGCAATATTTTAAGAAACACTGCATTACACCATATTCTTACAGTAAAACAAGGATTTTAGTAAGATGGCTGGAGGATAAATGGAGTTTCTGTTCAGAGAAAATTATGAACTGCTACCTGTTAGAAGTTGCCACTGAAACCTCACCCATATCGTGTTTGACTGACTATTATTTTATTAGTTACCTTAGCACTTATATATATATGTACAGTAAATATATTATATACCAATGAAATGATTACTGCATGTGGTGATGTGTACAGAAAACAATTAGCAACAAGGTTGTTCCTTAGCTCTGATCACTGCATTCCCTGAAGGGGTGTCATTTTAACCCAGAGATGCTTTTCTGATGAGGCAAGGAAGCCGCTTTAAAAAAATAGTTCAACATTTTGGGAAACACATATTTCCTTTCTTTCCCCCGAGTGAGAGAAGATTGATGTCAGTCTCATGTCTGTGCATTGAGCAAAGTCAACTGTATTTATTCTAACAGTAATCTATAATGAAAATGACTTGAGTTTCTAGAACCTACAGCCCTCCCCGCCCTCACTGCTGGCTTAACATGTCAGTACTCACACACCCATTAATCCACTCTTGGATAGTTTTACACTGTTGCATGTTAACCTGTAATGTGTAAATCATCCCAGGCACAAATGTCACATGAACTGAGTGGATTTACTGCAAGTATTGGAAGCACAGGTTCATTCCTCAGTATTTCATATAAAAGTCTCCCTAGCCAAGTCAAATCAAGTCAATTTTATTCATGTATCCCAAAATCACAAATTTGTCTCAAAGGATTTCACCATCTGACTAGCATACAACACCCTCCATCCTTCTTCAGATACAGAAAAACACCCCAAAAAAACCCTTTAACAGGAGAATAAAAAGAACCTCAGAAAGCGACAGAGGAGGATCCAGAAATAACAAAAGTAAAATTACAATATGAAGAAACAGAATGACAGTATTAGGTAATATATATGAAGAATATGGCTTTGGGAAGATGTTGAACAACTTCAGGTGCTGCCAAAACAGGAAGGACCTGGGCCGCGACCTCCTCTCCCCCATAAAGACCTATAAGGACCTATGTAGGAGAAACTATAAATGCACGCAAGGGGCTTTATCTTCTACAAAGTTACAAAGATTTGCAGATAAATGAGCTCTTAAAGCTTAAAGAGTCAGTTTGGCCATAAAAAACATAGTTTCTCACCAACCAAGTTACCAGTAGTTTTTGTTTTTATGATTTTGGGTGAACTGCAGTTTGAAAAACAAGCTGCTGGCTGCACTGTAAGACATTTGTAACATTAAACATCATTTATTTTAAATAGTGGAGTTTTGGATTGCTTGGGCGACACAAGACACTAGAAACCGTTTTTATGCACTGCGAGGGAGGTGAAACGGTTTCTGCGGGAGAAACTTGATCATTCAGTGTTTAGCCGATACTGGTGGAAAATGTTGGACGATACACAGAAAGCTAACAGGTGTGGGACACGGAGGTGGAAACAGTGGGAGGACTGGAGGGAGAGAAGAGAAGCCACAAATAAAGAAAGAATAAAGGAAGCAAAAGTTGCCGTGGATGACGGATGGGTTCGAAAAAAATAAGTGTTTTAGAGAGAAAAAGGCATGAAGGACAGAGGCGTGGAGAGGGGGAAATGGGAAGAGGAAAAGGAGACGGACAAGCAGATTGTGTGTCTGTTTGTGTGTGTGTGTGTGTGTGTGTGTGTGTGTGTGTGTGTGTGTGTGTGTGTGTACCAGCCCCAGACAGACAGTCACTCCACTCCAACAGTCTGGATGCTCGACTGTTCTCAGGCCTTCCAATATAATTCAGCCGTTCCGCTATGTCAAGTTCCCCAACACGGCCCTGTAGGGCCCGCCACGCCTCCCTTTCTCCTCGCTTCCAAATATGGGCATCCTGTCCCCCCGCCGTGCTCAAAGGGATTATTATGTTTATGTCTGCGCTGCTCCAGTGACCCTGTGACAGAAAAGAAGAGAGATTGTTCATGCTATTTCCACCACCCTGCTTTCTGTGAAACCGTCTCCAGGACCTCAGTGTAGGACAGATGTGTGTGTGTGTGTGTGTGTGTGTGTGTGTACATGGGTTGACATAATGGAAAGATTAAAAAAATGAAATACACAGATACTTAAAACAATAGTTCGACATTTTGGGAAATACTTATTTGCTTTCTTGCTGAGAGTTAGATGAGGAGATTGATAACCCAGGAAGTTACTGTGCCCAACCAGGAAATAGTCCCCATCTAACTCTCAGCATGAAAAGGCGGATTTCCCAAAATGTCAAACTATTGCTTTATATGTCCTTAGGCTTATCAGCAGCTTGCTTTATGTGAGATATGAGAAGGGTCAGGGTTGAACACAAGTATTAGTTATTAATAGCTAACACAGGTATTGGTGGCCGTGTGCTCTTCTATGCTGTTACACCAAATTGTTTGCTGTGTAGATGTGGTTCAATTGCATAAATTGTTGTTTCAAAGTTGAATTTTGGTAAACAGTTCAGACTGCCTTTTTTTTGTGATGTACAGTCGTGCCAGTGTAGTGAACTGAATCTGCAAGAGAAAGAGCAAGAAATTGAGACAAAGAGCGAAGAAAGAGGAAGCTTGAAAAGAGAACGAGGAGAAGACTGGGAAAAAACAGGGTCTTTAAATGAGTGTGTAGAAAAGCGGCCTGGCATTGGAACAGACACGCCCCATCACACAACAGTCGAGACATTAACTTCTCTGCTCTCTCTGTTTTCCCCCCTGCCATCACTCTTTCTCTCCCTCCCTCTTTCCTTCCCTCCATCTGCTCTGCCACTGCACCTGGCCTCTTCACTTTCTCTCACTCCATTTCCTCTCTTTTACTCCTTTTTTCCCTTCTCTCATCATTTCTCTTTCTTCTCTGTTCGCACCATCTTACCCTCCTCCTCTTCCTCTCTCTCCCCTCTTTGCAACTGAATAGTTCTTTCTCTTCTGCGTGTCTTCCTCAATCTGTCTCTTCTCTTCATCTGACAGCGTCTCCATCTCTACTATTGACGCTTTGACATCCCCGTCTCCTCCCTCTCTTTCCATCTGACTTTTCCCTTTACGGCATCAAAGATAACCTCTAAATCTTTCTTGCTCAACCCATATTCTCCATTTCTCATCCCTCCAAATGTTCAAATTACTTTCTTTCCTTTATAGACCGCTTTTTCTATTTCCACCCTCCCCCTCTCCCATCCGGGGGGCTCACTGTCTCTCCGTCTTGGCCCAGCATGAGTGGGCCACGTCTGGGCACAGAGAGTCAGGACCACAGGGTGACTCTCCAAAAAAATCCTGGAGGGTTCTGACACAGTGGCCATATGGCAGAGCATTGAACGAACAGCTCCACACATTCAGAAAGGGAGACACAACACAGTCTCCGACAGATGCCCAGTGTGAAGGAATGGATTGTGTCCCCTGTGGCCGGTGGGCATGTCCACCACTCATTAGTTTCCCATGGAGAATTGATATTATTCACAAAGCTGCTTGGCTCGCCTCAGATCACAACCCTGCCCGCATGAATAGGTGGATGACATGTGTGTGTGGTATGGGTGTGCACAAGTTAAGAAGAGGATTTAGTGAACCATTGCAAATGTGATGTCAGCCTCATAAAACACATTTGTATACACCCAGACGCTGCTAAAGAATAAAGCAAGCTAGAGATTAGAGTTTATTTTGTACAATTGCAAAACATATCAAAAGCATATAAGAAAACAAGAGTAAGAGTCTAGCACGTTAGCTTGTTAGCATGCTAACATATCCTAATTTGCAATAAACATGAAGTACAGCTGAGGCTGATGGAAATGTCATCGGTTTTGTGGGTATTTGGCCATAAACTAAAGTACTGGACGCATTTAAATTTTGACCTGATGACGGCACTAGAGGATAAATTAAAGGATCGTTAAAGTTATTAGGATTCAGCCTCTGGGGAACACGAATGTCTGCACAAAATTTCCATCTAATAGTCGTTGAGGTATTTCAGCCTGGACCAAAGTGGTGGACCGACCGACCAACAGAATGACATTCCTACCCATAAAGCCATGACACTAGCAGGGCTAAAAATAAGCAGTATTCCTTGCAGGGAGGGGCAAGA
This sequence comes from Oplegnathus fasciatus, assembly GCA_003416845.1. Lineage (NCBI taxonomy): Eukaryota > Metazoa > Chordata > Actinopteri > Centrarchiformes > Oplegnathidae > Oplegnathus > Oplegnathus fasciatus. The sequence continues at coordinate 98,608 of NTHP01000419.1, read as the reverse complement.
AATTCAAAAGAATTTCATTCTTGGCCTCAATTTAAACAATAAAAACAATATTCTGATGGACTTCGAGTCAATAATTATATATCAAAGAAGTTCAAACATTAAGTTTGACTTTACTCATGATTGAAACGTCTCTGTAAGTCAGAGCTTACCAGTCTTTGCCAAACCAGAACAGTTGACCCTTACTGTCTTAGGAGATTTTGTTGTGAGTTGTGAGTTTTGTTGCACATATATTGTCCAGTGTGTTATTAAGAAAAGGAAAAGTGTTAAGGCTAATAGTGGTGCACTAATGGTGCATTGGAAATGTTATGTTTGATGTATGTGTTCTCGCTCTCTGTTCAAAATAACAGTTTTTAGTTAAAGATGTCACCTGATTTATATGTATTGCGTGTTACCAATCAGATTCTTTGCTCTAACTTGTTGTTTTCTATTCTTGTAATGTTTGTGTTTGTGCTGGCACTGTTATTTGTTTTGATAGAGAAAAATAATGCTACATATGCATGTGTTTATATGTACGTGTATGTAATAGTAATAGTTTTGAATGTCAGTGAAATATGATGCATTATGTCGCAGTATGGGGTAGTGGAAATGTAGTTATTGCCCTTACATTGGCTTTTTTCTAATAAGACAATCATTTTTATTCGTTCCACTGATTCTGCCCTATTCAGTGTGTTCCTCGCCATTACACACACACAGACTAAATTAAAAAGATTATTCACTTTTGACAATTTCAGTGTTCCTTTTTACGACCGGCCCATCACAGTCAGAGTTCATGTAAAAAGATAATGTCTGCGTCCAACAGAAAGCTTGTTTATCATGTTGTTGGGGTTTTTTACATGTTTTTTACACATGAAACATAAATCAGCGATGTGGTGGAGAGACAACTGACCTTAAAACACTCAGACTCTTTGCACCGTTTTTGGCAGATGCAAATCTTTATTACTTGAAATTATAATACACATCATATTGGTGCTTTCAAAGAAACTGAAATAAAAATTGTGTGTTGGAGGGCTCGGGGCACCCTTTAAACCCATCACCTTGTGCCTTTACTTTTTACTTTAAGGTTACCTTCTGCACTGCTGTAATCACATTAATGTAATTACATTGCCTTCCCCAGTAACTCAGTACTGTAATGCACTGCCATTTGATTTTCAGTGATTGAATTGCAGGCCAAGTGAATTGTTTTTTTGTGTGGCATTTTATCCATTTGGGAATGTTGGGATTAGCAGTTAACACTTTAAACCACTGTAGGTCACCGTGGCACGACGGCCAAGTGAAAATTGCATTTTATTTGGTTTATTATTGCAATTTATTTTGCCATCTTCATGTATGTGGGGGTGGCAGGGGTTGGATGCTTTGAGTAGTCTTGGCACTCTAAATACTATGAATTTATGCCATGCAGAAGGAAAAATACTAATAAAATGTAAGTTGTTTCCAGATCAGTCACCCGACTGGCAGCAAAATCCACAAGCAATCTGTCAGAGTCTACCTTGTGGCTGGAGAACCTCGTAGTGTTTCAGGTGAAAATGCCCCCAAAAAAACACTGTTAAAGGACACAGACAAATGATCAACCAGGCAGAAAATAATGCAACAGTGATAATGAGTGAAGTAATCTCATTACAATGTTATGAGTTATATTATTTCTTTCAAATTAAGTACCCCAACAACGACATCACTATTACACTGTCAGGGATCAGTCTGTACCATTTAATGACAAATATGTAAGTCAGTGGAAAACAAGCCATCTTTCTCATTTTCTAAGAAGTGACATATATTGTGATATATTGATATGTTATGCATGTATGATATATTTATATGTGACATTATAAGGAAGCAGTCAGCTATATATTAAGTTGACACAGTCTGTTGTCCACAGGATGACTCCTCTCTCTCTCTCTGTCTCTCTCTCTCTCTCTCTCTCTTTCTAACATCTGTATGTCACTATTAGTTTGAAACTCTCAGCTGTTCATGCACCATCCCTCCAAACTCCTCTACATGTATTGCCCTTGGTGATTAAACTAACTCTGAAATCCCTGACTAACGCTGTGTACGCAACCACATTTGCATATGTGAAATGTGTGTGCACGAGTGTTGTTTTGAGACTTGTGTGGGCTCATTTTGAGGAACAAAGCGAGGAGTTTTAACTGGGGCATCTCAACACAAAAACAAACACATGACAAGGACGACAACGCCGCCTTCAAAAAAACAAGCAAACTCCACACATCTACTTCCTCTTTGTGCTGAACCATCAAAGCACAACGCTTCTATTTCCTGAGTGCGGACTGACTCACACACACACACACACACACACACACACACACACACACACACTGAAATGACAATAAATCAAAGTTCAGACCAACTCATCCTCATCAGTCTGTGTTTCTCTTTATGGATCTAATGATTAATATCCTCTGCTCCTCTTCTCCTTGTTCTATGAAAGCCTTGGAGATTTTCATTGAAATGCAACAATAATGTTTGGCGACAATGCAAACGTGTGCATTTATAGAAATTTGTGTGTGTAAGGATGAGTGGACGATTACCCCTTAGACCGACCTTCCATTTCCTGTTGCGACTTTGTGTTTGTCAGTCTCTCTCAAAGTCAGTGTCTCATGAAAGTACATTTTCATGCACTCATACTTGGTTTGCCTACGATGTTGCTTTGCTGTTTTACACACTTTTGAGCTTGGGTGGAGCTGTGCTGGTCACCAAAATCCATGTACTACTAAAAAAAGATGTCAGTTGTCCCGCAAGACAACCCCAGGTGCGTCAAGAGGAGAGGAGGTGTCAATCAAGCACAGACTGTACACGCCCCCACACTGTCCTGAGAGAGAGGAGGTCCAATCAGGCATAATGAGTGAAAACACCTGTGTGGGTGGACCTTGGGTGTGTAGGGCCTTTAAGAGTGTGTTGTGTTGTGTTGTGACATTGAACAATTAGTAAGTGCAAAACTATTTAATTGCCTGTGATAAGTGGTTAAAGTGTTCAAGTTGGTTAACGCTGTAATTATTCAACAGTTGTAATTATGCTACCACAGAGCCGCTATTGCCAGCCAGTCACAGCAGTAGTTTGTAAATAATGATAGAAACAGCCTGTCTAGAACTTTGTGTGGAGCTCGTAGTGAATCTGAACGCGTTCAGGAAAAAAACTGTTAATCCAGTACTGACATACAGCACAGCACTCATACAGCTTAGTCATAACAGTCAAGGATGTGCACACAGCACTGACTAGCTTACATACGCACATTTTCGGTATTTAGAAATAAGGCAACTTGCTGGAAATCAGCAGAAATACTGTTCAGAGGTGAATTTGTGTGCGACACACATCCTTGCATTCCCAAAACTTCTTCTTTGAACCAGACGCCACACTTTGATACACATCTTTCAGCTCTGGCCAGCTAATACGACACATATTCCAGTGAGAAACGGTACTGTAACAGCTAGTAGCAGTGATGAGCCTAATACAGACACAAAGTTAGTTCTGCAGGTGGTGTAATGAACTGCAGAGCGTCCCAAACTCTTAGTTTAACAGCCTGAAACACACAGTAACAGTGTGAGCTGTCTTACCCTAAAACAAGCGTTTCTTGCCGCAGTTTTACTGCAAAACCATCAACAACCTTCATAGAAATAGCTGATTATACACCCTGAGCAGTCTGGGAGGTTTCCCTCTTGGGATATTGAACATTTTCCACCCATCACTTTTGTGTTCATGCAGTTTAAGGCACAAAAAAACACATGTTGATCTTCTCTTGAGCTCTCAGTTATTCCCGTTTGTTTTCTACCACCCGCTTGCACGCGCAGCTCACCGGTGGCGTGCACTCTGAAACCGGTGTATAGGCAAAGCAAGCTAAATGCTAACGTTAGCATGCTAACATTTACTAGTTAGCAGCACCAAACACAAACTCCAGCTGAGGCTGACTGGAATGTTATTAGTTCTGTAAGTAAGTACTGGACAAATTGAAATTTGGACCTAATGATGGTGACAGATGAAAAGTCAGCGGATCACAAAAGTTACTACAATTCATCTTGTGTCGAACATGAATCTGTACCTAATTCAATTGCAATACTTAATTGTAATCTGTTAAGACTAAGATTAAAACACATTTTATACCTCTTGTTGCATTTGCTGGTTGTTTCCAAAAAATGACCAGAACTTCTAGAGGGTCCTAAACTTCTTATAAAGCTCACACACCTGCTACCAGGTTCATTCACATTCATTTTCACACGTTATAATTACACTTTTATCTGAGGCTCTGATGCTTTCTGTGAACGAACGCTTGAATGTCTTTTAATGAGCTGTTGCTGCACAATGAACCCCTAAGCCCTGTTTCCGCATCAGTGTTATTTTTTTAAGATAAAAGTGAGTCCAAAAATATAAATAATATATTTTGCTGTTGTCTCAGCAGATGGTGTCTCTATGGCACATTCACTAAGAGAGACCCTTCTGTATTTAGGCCTGCAGACTGACAGAATTACACTTCGCTAATTAACTTGAATAAGGCAGCATGACACTCTAACCAGAAAGTGATGCACTGCTATCAGTCAGTGTGTGTGTGTGTGTGTGTGTGTGTGTGTGTGACAGAGAGATGGAGAGCTTAATAAAATGAAGGTAATGAGTAACTCATCATTATTTTCTGTTTGAATTGGTGGAATAACACCATCTTCAGTGAGGCTAATATGACCCATGCTGTCACTTAGATCTTTATGAGTGCGCGTTTGCAACATTCGCGTGGACAGTATGTGTGTCCATAGGTGTGTGCGTCTCTCCCTTTTGAGTTAATTGACACTCTGCACAGACTGCAGTTGCCTGTCTCAATAATGGTTGTTATGGAAACGATGTTTGGTGTGACAGATGTGTTTGTGGCAGATCAGGATAAGGCAAACCACAAAGGACCCACGTGGATTTGGATGAAGCGCCCAGCAAATAGATAGCTGAATAATACAAAGAATAAGAACACAATGCAAAACCATCACAATGGACACAGCGGGTGAACACATTCATAAAATAAAGAGATTACTACAGTAAATGCTAGCAAACTGGTATAAATATTTCTTTCATCTGCATTATTATTCCACCTGATTAACCATTAAATAAGGGTAAATAATATGAATCATATTCCCAAGTGCAATTAATCAGCCATGTGTTATTCTAATTACTTTGGGAAGTTTAGCTGAGATTTGTAAATCTAAAGTTTAATTCAACTTCTCTAAACTATGCCTCTGTCAGTAAATGTGACAATAAAGATGAGTAATGGCATTTTTATTGATTGATATCAATCTTTCTCTTAAACCATTAAGTTAAACATAAAGAATGTAAAAGAGTTCAAAGTCTTGACACTGTAAGCAACACAACTAACAAGTCATTTCCCACAGAGCTGAGCGACCGGGAGGATCTGGATGATGTGCGGATGGTCAACAAGCATTTTGGGAAAATTGGCTGCAGCTGCATTTCTGGGGGTTGTTTTGTCTATTTCTGTCTATTTCTATGCTTCCTCGTATGCTTTGATTCTCAGCCCACATTTGATTGGGCCAGGCAGGTCCTGGCCAGGTTCTGATTTCTCCTAATTGCTTGGGGCTTGATCTGGTCAGGTTTCATTTTATTCTGCAGTTTTAGATTTTTTTTCTTCTTTTGTTAACAGTATGAATGTGACCCCCCTGGACCCTGCCAGCACATTCAGTGACATTCCAGGAGCTTGTTAGTCTGCTCTAGGTCACACATTTGACACAAAATCAAAATTGCTTTGGCTTACTAATTGCTGCAGAGGCTCAGGCCTTGAATCCAGGTCCATTATGAAGCCAGATTTTTTGGGCCCAAAGAAACTACAACTACCCGTGTGATTCCCTTCATTAAAAATTCTTCTGTTTAGCAAATGTCAACTGAATAAGAAGTTCCTTACAATCATCTTGACTTGTTGTTTACCAAGGTTGCTGGTAGGTCTTTGCTGTCTGGGCATACCATTATGATTATTATTATCATTACAAGTGTAAAGTACACAGTTTCTTGGTCAAACCTTTGCAGGTGCATAAAACCACTACAGCACCTGCAGTCAGAGCTTCTTCCATCACCTACAACTGGTCAAAATAAAGCAACCTATTTACAAACTGCTTTGAGTCTTCATGCATATGTATAGACAGACTATTTTAATCTCTGGCATGTTGTTTAATTTCTAATAAAATCTTATTTCATTTCATTTCATTTTTCAATTACATTCGCATGATAAAAGCACACACGTGAAACCAATGCAGAGAACAGCATGGTTCTGGACATGAGTGAAAGTTGAAAATCAATCATAGTCATTTGATTAATACATCATGCAAAAGTGTCTAAAATGTGTTGGTTCCAGCTCAAATGTGTAGATTTGCTGCTTTTCCTTGTTTTATTTAATTGTCGATTGAACATCTTTGGATGTTGGACTTAATTTGAGAACATCACAATGGGCTCTGGGAAATGTTTTGTTTTACTGTTTTCTGACATTTTTCATGAAATGATTTATAAATTCATAACATCCTGCAACAATTCATGAAATAAATTATAAAACTAACCAACAGATTAATTGAAAATAATCATTAGTTGCAGCCCTTGAATTATTATCAGTTATTGTAATAATGGATTACTTAATTACAAACCACAGTTTGTGGTCTGTGCCAGCAGAGTTCCCTGTAAAAACCATACACATTCATGCCTCTTGAATTTCAAATCTTTTGTTATTACTGCCACCCTGTTAGTGCACACTTGTGACTTGAAGATGTGGTTCTGAAATTATTCAAGTTGTGTACACAACTTCAAGAAAACGGTCTAACGAGGGGATAATGGGCTAATCGGGCCGTCATAATTTGATGCAGTGTGACATCAGTCCAATACTTTCACCAGGTGTGCCGCAACTAATGACAAGAGCTGAGAAGGTCGGCAGAGTGGAAGCTTATTGGTCACTTCCTGAGGTAGAGCTAGTGAGTCTTATAAAGCAGGGAGAGACAGTTGTTCTGCTCTGTGTGTGTGTGTGTGTGTGCGCCTCTGCCTTTCCATGTGAGTGACACCTGCTCCCAGTGTGTGTGCGAGAAATGACAGCAACGGAGAGCGATGGGAACGAGCATGCGACATCACCGACTGTATGTGTGTGTGTGTGTTCCAGTGTGTGCACATAGACACTGCTGCTAGACTTGGAGCCAGGTGCTTGTGCGTGCACGTGTGCTTGCGTGTGTGTCTGGTCTGGCTTGGCGGATAGACGTGCGGTCCCGTCGCCATGTGGGGTGATTGGCAGCGCCCGTTTGGGCGTCGTTGATAACACACAGGAGGGTGACTGCCACAGATGAGCTCTGTCAAGCTGTCTGCCCGTCAGACAACCACACACACTCCTTTTCTCCTTCACATACACGCACACACACACACACCAACCTACAGCTCAATTTCTTTCCCAGGGACTCTTGCTCTGACTCTTGTTTGTGTTTAACACACACAGAATCTCTCTGCTTTCAAACACACACTTCTCACAGGCCAAGAATCCCCACTGTATCCTCTATATACACACACACACACACAACCTGTCAGCCCTGCCTGTGGCCAGCCATTGAACCTGGTATACTGATAACAGCAACAACAGCCCTCTCCTCTGCAGGGAGAGAGAGTCTCATTCATATGTATGGTTTGATGTGTTGGGGAATCTCTGTCACTTGTTTGTCACTGTGGACGGCTTGAAAAGACCAGGCTGACATTTGGAGGGCTATATTTCAATACAGCAATTGAGAGAGGCAAAGGGAAGTGCTATTTCAATACACTGGCAGCCTTAGTTTTAAGTGGAAGAATTACGTCATTAACATCTTTTGTCATCAAACTTTCGCAACATGGAGAGGTTTTTGAGGCACTGATATAGTATCTTATAGTATCTTAAAGATGGACGGCATGACAGCTCCCCAAAAGTGAAGCCAAAACATCTCGATCGCCCGGCCCCCCGGTGGCTGGCTGCAGTATAGATGATAAGTCCCACCCCCTCCATGTTAGCAGATGGGACATGAGCCAAACTAAAAAATCAAAGTACACGTCAAGTAAATTTTTCCCAAAGACGGTTTCTGTCATTTTAGATAGTTCTTATCACGCTGATGTTTGTTCAAGTGTTCGTTTTTCTAATAAGTTTGTTTTGAATTAGTTTTAGTTATAGTTGATGTTATAAAAACGGGGTGAAACGTCATGATTGTCAATCGCAGTGAAGTAGTCGTGGAGGCACCTGCAGACGTATTTCGGGAATTGTACATCGGTAGCAACGTGGAGAGGAGATGTAACTTTAGCAGGTGATGGTTAGCTAGCAGTTACTAATTATTGATTACCGATCGAGTCGGGCGGGTGTATGGGCGGGACCTTGATACCACGGCTCCTTTCCTGATCACTACTGCGCAGACTCTCGCTCCAAATGACGTCACCAGCACAAGATGGCAGCACCCGTATCCGGGATATTTTGGCTTCACTTCTGTACAGTGGGAGGAAGTGGAGATGCGTCGCCCATCTTTATATACAGTCTATGGACACAACGCAACAGCATTGGTCCAACGATGCTTACGTTTTCCTGACTAGCGACCTCTTGTGGCCATGTGAATAATGACTGTTGTCTCCAAGAGACAAAGGGGGCAGCGCTGCAAAACCTCTCTGACCTCGTAGGAGGTTACGATGGGTGTTTGGTGTACAAAGCTTCTGCCTTTGACTGCAGTTTGCATACCGTCTCCTACCAACAGCCAATGTTTGTTTCATTGAACCATGACCATGACCGTGACCTTTCCCTAACCTAAGTAACCAGTTTAGGTTTCTGTAACTTAACCAAACATTAAGGGTGCTTTCACACCTAAGCTGTTTGGTCTGTTTTAATCGAACCCTGGAGTGTTTCGTCCGATAGTCCGGTTCGTTCGGGGTGGTGTGAAAGCTCATTCGAACTCTGGTGCGGACCAAACAACCCAACTGTGGTCCGCCTGAAAACGGGGGTCTCAGTTTGCTTCCAAGTGCACCAGAGTTCAGTTTGCTACAGGTGAGTACGCGATCCGAACCAAATATAGGAAGTGAACCAAAAAACAGTGCATTGCGGATGATTAATTTCAAATCCATAGCATATTATGACCAAATCTCGCTCGTCGTCTGTGTAACAAGGACAACACATCATAATCCCTCTCTCTCATCAGGGCCCGCCTTCTCCTTCTAACTCGCTGTCTTGTCAGCTGCTCATATTGTTCGCCTTCTTGTAAAGCTTTTGATTGATGAAAACACCAAAGCAAAACCAGAAAACCCAAGACCANNGTGTTGCTTTGTTATTTCTGAGATCAGATCAGTGTCGGCGAGTTTCACTCAGATATTTTGTCCAATAGACGAGCGCCTGTTTCCACCGCGTGACATTTGTTTACAATGTTTGGTCCACTTGACAAAGTTACAGTGTGAATGCGAACCGAACCAAATGAAAAATGCAACAATGTTGCAACTTCACCCCCGAATCGCACCGAGACCACCGAACTACAGGTGTGAAAGCGCCCTAAAGTGATTTTCTTGCCAGTTGGGGGCAACGGTACACGTTATAAACACAACATTTACATAGGAGCACTTCATAAAGCTGATATGGAAAATGTGTTAGCAAACTGTTGCCTATTTACACATCCGGCAGACACAGAGCAACATAAGCAATCACTTGGAGTCGTGTTTTTGTCCACATGATAAATGTCTAATATTCTAATATTCACTCCCCTTTTAGCTCTGGCTTTGTCTCTTTGGTCAAAGTTCTAACTTTCTAAATGATACGCTATTATTACATATGATACAGTCCCAATCTGGAGCTTGGGTTTACGGAGCTTTATAGTCAGCTTCAGCTGTTTAGATGTCTGACTCCAACTGTACTGTTCTGGTTTACTCTCATAGCGTCGTTTTCGACCGCAGCAGGCTGCTGTTTTCAGAGAAAGGGCTCAGATTTAAACCCACTGTACACTACCTGCCCAGCACCAAACACAGTTAGAGACTAGCTGGTGAACATAGTGGAGCATTTAGCAACTAAAAAGCCAGATATTTCCTCAGTATTTGGTAGAGGCCAAAAACTGAAAGAGAGTGAACATTAGCCAGATGGACAGAAACACGACTCCAAATGATAATGTTGCTCCGTAACTGCTGGATGTGTAAATAAGCATCATATCAAATTAAAAAATAATGAATGATATGTCAATGTTGTGTTCACAACCTATTTCCTCTGCTCCCAAGCAGCCAAAAAATATCAGATTTTCAGATTTAAACCACAACGGTGGAAGATCATAAAAAAATGTGTTTTTGTGGCGGTCAGGCCTATGTAGTTTTGGAAGGCGCTGACAAATCAAGTTGTCCTGCCAACCACCAAATCATAGTATAGAAACATATCGACCAACGCAAAGTGATACAGTGTAACTGCAATAAAGTAGTGTAAATCATGATGAATATAGATGATTTCCCTGAGCCAGAGTTGTCACACATCGAGTAGCTACGTCTCACACAGATGTTTACAACCACCTTTTTAAATACGCCGGTACATCAGGTGAACTAGCAGAAATCAGCTTACTCTAAATTTCTGAATGATCCAAATACTCACACACAATAAACATGTTATACAGAAGACGCAACAACAATATACAATTACTGTATGTGTATGTTTGTGTGTGTACAACCTCACCTGGCACACACACACATGCATACAGTAGACACTTACTGGCACAATGCAGCCCTTTAGGGATCAATTACCGCTCACTCACGTCTTTATCATCTCAAAGCTTTGACTATGAATACCTCCCCACGCCGACCAGACACACGCTCTCTCACACGCGCGCACACGCACACGCACACGCCGAGGCTATAAACCCATTTTGATAGTTGAGATGTATAAGCTTCTTTTCAAAACGCCCTGTCAGAGAATGCTATCTCCCGCAACAGCTAGCCAAACCAAACAATAGCCTTTATTGTAATGACTGACAGAGAGAATCCCATCTGTGCAGAGTGTGTGTGTGTGTGTGTGTGTGTGTGTGTGTGTGTGTGTGTGAGAGAGAGACAGAGAGAGACAGAGAGAGACAGAGAGAGAGAGAGAGAGAGAGAGAGAGAGAGACTGTCTTTTTTTCATACCAGAGTTTACCTGTTGAATTTTCAGGACCTCTCGATACACCTGAGACCAGCTCTCTTGAGGCACACATATACACACACACACACACACACACACACACACAAACACATAAAGTATAGTATATTTAGCTCTCACTCTCTCTTCCCATCCAGATGCTCCACCATTTGTTCGTCTTTTGCTGGAGGAAACTTTTCATCAAGGTCAGTTTATTCTGCAGAAACTGGAAACTGGATCTGAAAGTCAAAAGAGAGAAAGCGGTGGAGACAGATGTGAGGGCAGGAGGACAGTACGCTTCATCAGCATCTGGATTTTACCCAGAATGTGAAAGCGTGTTTTAATCAGGAACACAAAAAAATCTATGCAGATTTCTTTTTTTTTTCTCATCAACAGATGAAAAAGCATTAGATTTAGATGTCCATTATCAATCTTTTGATTTTCACCCTTTCTTTAGCAGTCTCAGATTTAATGGGAAACTCTCCCCAAGCACACAGACTAAAACTTTTTCCTACCTAAGTTGTGTTTAGACAGAAAGCAAAGCTCACATCATTCGCAGGAATTTTACCATTGTACAGTTTGTGCAGTCCATTTATTCATCCCAAACAGCCAATGTACCAACTGTGTAGAGGTTAGCTATGAGTTAGTTAGCAACAAATGCAATGACCGCGTGTACGGGAGTCTCTGTGCGTTCATGAAGCAGGTTCATAAACCCGGGCCAAGCGGAAATTTTTCCCTCAGGTTAAAAAACATTTTTATGTCTTTGCTTCAATTCACCCCACCTCTAAAATGCACCTACGCTCTGTCTGGAAAAACACAGTTACAGTCAAATTCAGACTATTTGTCAAACGTTACTACAACAGTCGGTATTAACTGAGAACACTGGCTCCGAGCCCCCATCTTCGTCCAGCTACGGTCAACCACCGTTAGCATGCTAACGTTTTTATGTCAGAGCGAAGACTTCACCTCACAGATAAACAAACACAATACAACATGTTACTTTTAAACATAGCAACCCCC
>NTHP01000419.1:68731-79195 GCA_003416845.1 Oplegnathus fasciatus | reverse complement strand
GAAAGTGATTTAGGGGAGTAGCTGATGTCCCGTCCAGCGTGTGTGTCAAACTCCGACACAGACAGCAGAGAACAGAAGCAGCGCGCCCGTAAATGACACCGAAATGCGGTAGAGACTCTCAGTGTAGTTTTTTATTACATGACTATTTTGGTACAAACCCGCCAGTGCGGTGGATAGCCTCTGAGATTTACTCGCCATGTGGAAAATTACACTACAGTACATCACCTCAATACAGCATCTCCATATCAATTAAATAGAAAGAGGAGCGTATTTTTGACGGTATTGAAAATCATACCCTCGGGATTTCTAAACACCCTGATAAATGATAAATGGTAATGTAAAGGGGTGCATTCACCCACATTTGACCCCAAATCACTGATGCAGGTTTTACTTTAATAGATCACAGTGAGAAACTTGTGAGTGCAAGTCTAGTAGGGCTGCCCCCTGAAAGTCGAATCATCTGTCTGAGATGCCTCAGTCGACTGAGATTCTTCATGTCGAGTAGTCGTTTTTTTTGGTCAGTCAGTGTGCATTACAATAACAGGATAAAACAGATGGAAGCAGAGTTTCCCATACACAGGGTACTTGGGCGGCCTGCATAGGTAGATAAAATCCGAATTCCAATTTTCACAGCGGGCTGGTGGCCAGCAGCTAACTGTGTAATGGCAGCAACAGAAAGTTTGCTGATCCGGTGGGGAGTCGGGCGGTCTGGGATTAGACCCCCGGCGTTGGGGTTTGTACTGGCTGAATTTGAGTTGCTACAGCCGCCAACTGAAGGTCCGTCTCCAGAGCTGCTGTTTGGCGAAGTAGTCTCCTCGCAGCGGGGAGTGAGGTGGAGAGAACTGAAGGTCGTCGTCCTTGTGATTAATACAGGCCAATCATTTGTTTTAGACCTATAAGCTGTTTGTTGTGCAGGAAAAAAAGAGACTGAAGACAAACATTTGCTTTTTCATCATAAATATTTCAAATCTTAAATTGCAAGAGTTTAATTTGTTTATTTATTCATTTACACTTAAGATAGCTTAATAAGCCTTTCCTGTTGAAGACGAGAAGTTCTTATTTCAAAGCAGACAATGCCGTGAATTTATTTTAAACTGTTTAATTTGTTTATTTACACATTGTTTTTAATGTTTAAAGCGAAATACAAAAAGGCTGTAAGAGCTTAATTTAAACAGAAATACATGTGTGCTCCATATGGTGGCCCGACATTATATGATGGCAATTCAAATAGGCCACAATTCAAATCTTGCATCATATGCAGCTGTCCTTTATTGATGTTTAAATGCTCAAAAATATGTTCCCATGACTCCCATGACTGTTGCATTTGACTATGAACTGACACTCATGCCAATTGATTTTCTGATTGCCAAATAGTCTATATGAAAAAAAGAAAAAAAGGAACGAATAGTTGAATCTTCGTATTGAACAGCCAAATCCGATTCAACTGACAAAATTCTGGGTCGGGTACAGCCCTAAAGTCTAGTTCACGGCTAAACCACAGAATCACATGACATAAAAGTACCAAATTAAGTTTCATTTTCAGTTCCTCTCACATTTCTGTCTCTCATTATGTAAGTGTCAATCTATATATTGAATATAAATGTTGTGAATGTTTATCATCACTAACGTTAAATTAACTTCCTATCTCTAAAAGAAAAGTCTGTACACTAAATCTTGGTAGTGTTGAAATCATATTCACACTCTGCTGGGGCTGCGGACATGGGTTTAACGTCTCTGAACGAGGGTGAATAAGTGATCAATTAGATTGAGTTTGTCTTGAGTCGAAGGCCGGTGGTTTACGCCCCGCAATGGCCAATATTTCTTTCTTCGTGTTCTCGAGCAAGTCAATCAAGTCTGTCCTTTTGCAAAGGTGCTTACACAAATATTTATATATGTTTCAGGAATTGATTGAGCTACAAATCATTGCAGTGAGTTCTACGGTAGACTGAGACTTACCACAGGAGTTGGATCGGTGAAGTCGATCAGGTTGTCAGACAGTGGAGCGGCGTTTTGCAGGTCAACTTCCTCTGCTTTAACCTGCAGAAACACAATTTGTTCACATCAGGTTCAACATGACACATAAATCCCACAGGAGCCATACGAGCAGCGTGCATACAGTACATCTTTATGAAACAGAAATTCCCTCAGGTTAAAGAGTTGTCACAGTTAGACAGTGGAGCTCCTCGCACAGCGTGTACTGTGGGTTTCCTCCATTCCTTTCAGTAGTGTCAGGAGTGCAGATCATCTGTAGTCACCTTTCAGTCCATCTTTAATAATAAAGTGTGCACCTTTTATGTGAGTCAGATCCGATGGATAAGAGCATGGATGTGAAAAATGTACCTGTATATGCAATAAATGAAATGTTACTGTATGTGGGATTGAAAAATCCAATAGAACAGTATTTATTCTCATCCCTTCAAATAACAGTTAACACTTAGTACATGTGTAAAAGGATTTGTGACAGTTATTTCCATGGTAACAAATGTGAATGCAGCACAATACGTAATTTAACTATTACTAATCATGTTACCTTTGGTGCCATGCCTTCGCTGGCAGACTCAGAGGGCATCTTGGGAACAGAGGGGTTTAAATCTTCAGTTAGCCTCTCGGCACTGATGAAAAAATGAACAAAGGACAGAGCAGAAACATTAACAGAAATGTATTTCAAGTTCCTTATCCTTGAGATAAACATATTTCATTGGTACACTTATTGGTGCATTTTTCTTGGTAATATGATTCAAGAAATCCTTTCATTAACAGAGCCCATCACACTGCCTGGTATAATGTCTTCAAATTGCTTGTTTTTCACGGGCAACAGTAATAAACACAGAAGCTTGATTTTTTGCAAAAAATCTTCTTGATTAATGTTATCTGATTGACCAATTGATGAATTAATGTGTTGTTTCAGCACAGCATAAGTCTACGTTCTCCAGACTGTAGAAGAAAAACAGCCAGAATAATATGAGCATTTACTGCATCAGTGAGCCTGGTGCCTTTGTGAACTGTCTGGTCAAGTGTCTGTATTTATGTGTCATCCTACTGTAAATGCTTGTTGAGCAGCGACGCCAGCAGTATCCAGGCAGAACGCCAGTCATGTGACTCAACACACCCAGACACACATAAACACACGTGCATTGCTCAAACATGCCAACAGATGTCAGCAAAGACAACAAAGAATGAGCAACACCTTTGTCTCCAATGGATCATTGTGAAATGTGTACTATATTTGTTTTATGTTCTGTTTGGAGGAACGCAGGCCTATATACGCTAAGTGTCTTGATGATTTTCACAACTTTGTTAAAGGCATGAAAGACATGAGAAAAAACAGATATGTGTGTCTCTGTCCTCTCAGAAAGATTAGGAATCTGCAGCTAAGATTCTCTCCTCCACTAATCTGTTCTGTTTCTCTCGCTCTCCTTAAGCAGCCACAGTGGGAATAATTAACACATACAGAATTTACCTGGTAGACAAATTACAGTGTGCAGTGTATTGACTTTGCACGTACAAAGTCAAAACTGCACACAAAAGCATTGAGTACATAGAGACACACAGACTGACCTGGCCCCCGCTGATGAGACCAGTGAGGCTGGCTTGAGCAGGTCCCACGAGTCTTGGATGTCAGGGCGACCGCTAACAGACAGAGACGAGTTACTGCCCAGTCGCCCTGAACGCACCTTCAACCTGGAAACAGACAGTACATATTTTTGTTTTGTGCCAGTGATTTGGTGGGTCTACATAATGTGTATTTTCTGCATGAAATATTCAAAGAAAAAAACGTGACCCACAAGATTGGATCACATCAGTCCTATTACGCTGAGTATAATCTCACAAATAATAAACAAATTCAATATGAACCAAGATTTGAATGGGGACCAGGAAAGGAAGATGGGAAAAATGTAACATTTAATGGATAAGTGAGAACAGGAAAATATACATATATATATTATTAATATATTATATATTGTGACAAACAGCTTTTACCAAATCTAATGTGGCGCATTCTCCCCTCATCATCCTGAGCCACTGACTGCCTCTGATACAAGGCAGCGACAGGGACTGGCTTGTCAATCTGTGGAGGATGAGCTGCAAGTGATGTAATGTTGTGAGCTATGCTAATAATCCTCATGAATATTCAAGTGGTTAATCAGCTCTAGTGGCAGGGAGCGCTGCGATTGGCTGAGACAATGTGTTGACAGTTGGCATGACTCAGGATGGAAGATGGAGGAGGAGGGAAAAGGCCCAATTTCAAGACAATGGAGCACGAGACAATGGCTCTCCTCCCATCCATGTGTGCTCTGTACTGACTGTACTGTACTGACTGTTTAAAAAGGCAAAGACATTTTTTAAAAATGCAGTATGATGCAAAAAAACCCAAAACAATTCTAAATAGAATTAAGTTTAAGAGAAATATCACATTTCTGTCATTCCTTCATTATAATTCTGTATCTACAGACTGTACTTTGAAAAATTACAGGGATTAGAGTATTACAGTGTGTGGTCATACCTGGCAGAGGCTTCCTGCAAGTTACAGTTTTTATCTCCAACCATTACGACATGTTCCTCCAAAGATCCCTGCACAGAGGGAGAGGGAGAGTGAAGATAAAGAGATAGATAGATGGACAGACAGACAGACAGAAGGGTGGGGGACAGACGGACAGCCATGCATCTCCATTTCACTTCATAGCAGAATAACATCACAACTATGATGGACTATGGATGTTTTCCACATTACTGATGTACGGTAGCTGTGATGATTTAATTCTGCTGCTGCGACACAGACACTGACTCTCACAAGGTTAGGGCAAACTCTAACTCTTCCATTTCTGGAACCAATCGGAAGCATCAAAGGTGGGAGTAACCAGCACTAAGAGTGCTCTTGTTAAAAATATTTCAACCCTCCTCCCCAAAAAGTGTTCAACCTAACAAAAGTTTAATGACTGAAAAAAGGCATGGATCTATTTGCTTATAACAGCGCAGACTATGTACGCCATGCACGTCATCCCCCATCCTTCTCCCTTCTGATTTCCTGTCATCTCTCTAATCACAATTCTATAATAAGCATATAAAAATGCCCCAAAAATATATCTTTAGAGACAGTGATTTGGTAAAAATTAGCCTTGATGCAGTTCTGGACACGTTCTTGGGGCATTTATCCTTTCACACCTTTCAAAGTATGATCACTAAACAATACAATGCATCACTGAATTTCAGTGGTTAGTGCACTGCAAAGTAAAATTATGTAATTATGAATTATCATATGAATACTTAAGTAGCGCAATTGTATTAACTGAGGTGTCTTTCCTCTTCCTTCTCTCCATTTTGGTCCAGTTTTGTGGGGTCTGTTCCTCACCTTGAGGGCAGCAGCCTCGGCTTGTGCTTTCAGGATGTTACTCTTCAGATCCTCTGGGTTTCGGAGTGGAGTGACAACTGGACTACTGCCTGTACTGCTCAGACCGCACTTCTCTGTGAGCTTCACCACATCCTCCTGGTGGAGCACACACATCCCATACAGAAAAAAAAAGAGAGAGAGAGAGAGAAAAATATGGTTATTACTTCTGAATAAACTGGACCACATGCTATGCTGCCCTGACTGTCATTTCTCCATGTCGGGGCTGTGACCAAATACAACATGTGCTAGAGGTCTGTATCTAGGAGACTAAAGTTTTCATTTGTTTTTGTAAAAGTAGAAAATGAACAGAAATACTACATGGACAAACACTCACCTGATTGTTCATGGCCATATTGACATTGATGTTATTTCTTGGAGTAGCAAGAAGCGGACTGCTGTCCAACGCCAGCTGCTTCAGACGAGCAGCTGCGTCTGGAGAGACACAACGTTAAACAGCTGCATTGTGATATTTCAGTGCAAGTGAAGTAAAACATGCAGTTTCATGATAAATATAAATGTTAAATCTGTAAGTGTTTACTTATCGTTAACTACATGAAGCACAAAATCAGCTCTGTGGGTTGACTTGACTTAATGTAAGTGAGACGGTGGTTGGAACAGAAAAATGTGTGCAGATGCAGTGTAAATGCATAAGACGTGAATAAACCGGGAATGAGTTCGAGTGCTGGTTGGTGGTGCCAGCGTCTCATAGTCTCACACACTTTCACTATACTGTATTATCCTGCCAAATATATTTTCATACATACTAGGGATATTTATAAGATTACAGTGTCTTATTTCAAATATAATTTTCAATATAATTGTCTTTGTCACTCTCAATTCATTTTGTGGTGTGTTTGCTAGGTTTTCTGTAGCCTCACCAGTGAGGCTAGGAGGATCTTCCCCGGTGACACTGGGAGTAGCATAGGCGTTGCTTGGTCCGGCCTCGTCTGTAGCAGTCACCGTGGGAACGACAGGAGCACTGAGGACATCGTCAATGCACGTCTCCATCAGGTCAGCAACCATAGGCATACTAGAGACAGAAAAAAGGAGAAAAGGAAGATATAAAAAGGAGTGGCATATCAAGATGGGGGTTTAAAATAATTACATTTAAATATAAACTTGGAGGAGATAATGCAAGTGCTTAACCAAAATTACAACATAGGATTTCAGGATTACACGGCTGTACAACTTACCTGTGGCATCCATAAGATATGAATGGACTCTGCAAAGATGGCAAAACTGGCCCATGATGATACATCAAACGACATTTTACAAGAACTTCCCATAAACAAACAACAAAACTGGAATAACAAAAATAAAAACAAAATAAATGGAGTTTCCATATTTGGAAAAATATATTTGAAAAAGAAAAATGTGTTGTTTATGCAAAGTAATATGTATATTTTAAATAATAACTCATTGATAAAGCTTCTGGCAAAACCAAACCATGTAGGTTCATTGGTGCTCCAGTGAGTCTGGCTAGTATAGTCATACATCCACTGTGTTTTTTTTTTTTTTTTTTAGTTTCGTTATCAGGAATACAAGAAAGTACAAAGACAGTTACTGCACTTTCTACCAGAAAGATATGGGAGCTGTGTGTCCAAAGAGGGAAGCCCTACAAATAAATAACATTGCCCAAAAGGTCTTCTCAAGAGGTAAAGAAGCATGATTCAGCCCATGGAAATAAGTCCTCAAAGCGAGCAATAACTTTTGTGGGAAATAATGTGGTGTAATATCCTCAGAATATGAAGCGACCTGAAGCAAAACATTTGATACATGGATTTTGGTAGAAGCTCTTCCAGCAGCCTAGTAATTACTTCATATTTCTGTAGCCTCAAGACACAGTGAAACATGAGAAGCATATATTACTAAATACTGCCTGAAGAGAACAGGAGCCAAAGCACAATGCTAATGTCCGAGGACTCACAAACCAAACGTATATAAACACTCCCACATGTTAAGTAATCCATAAAGGAAACAGTGAGGATGTATCCAACCCTCATGTGGGCAATAAACAAAGACATAAGACAGGAAGGGAAAAAAAGCATAGATACACATACCAAGGACATATGGTCTCTTACCAACCAAACACTAAATAGCCATTAGGTACTCTGTTGTCTCGTTTTGAGCCTGTGCTGTTCAATTGGTGAAGTGAACTGCTCTCTGATAACTGTTTTTACATAAAGACTGAATGTACTTACATTGATATGCAAAAAGAACACTTTAATTGAGACACTTGATTGGGAGATCCCCAGTGATAAATGTTTTACAACTAAAAAGTAGAAAAGAAAAGTAGCAGCCAAGATCTTGTCATAGATAAATACAAGTAAACTGCTGTATAGATTTCCTTTGTTACTGTGCTTCATAGTCAACAGCAACGATTCACCATCCCACTAGCTTGTGGTTAGCATTTTTACATCTTATTTATTATGCGTTCAACAGCTAAGGTACAACTTGAATGACAGTAAAAGATACAAAATATCACCAAATTACTGCACTGAACAAGAGCCCAATAACCTGGTAATCCTTCTCTAACAGTGTCTATACTGTAGTGTGATAAAAGTAGCAAAGTGATCAGACACACATAAAGCTACATACTCTTCTGTGTCAAGAGTAATCCTGTCTTTATTCTCTGAAATTATTTTAAACATACAGTTCGGAAAGATATACATCCTTTGGTCACATTCATGTTGTAAACATTTTACTAAGCAATATTATTACGAAATCACCTTCATTGGTTGAGCTTGTGCAAGAAACAATTGTACAGAGGTGTAGGTAAGCATCCAGTGACTATCAATTTCTACACACTGCTCTTTATAGCCAAACCCACCATTACCTTTACGGTTGGGTCATTTCATAAAAACCCTACCAACTGTGCCTACACCACCGCGGTTATAGTGTTCTAACAACAGATAAACAATTTTCATTCAATTTTGATTCTGTTTTGAACATTCTGACATGGATTTATGCTTGTTTGATTTCTTGCAAGAAGTTGGATGAGAAGGTCAGTATCAATTTAATTAGTATAGAATCCAGCATATGTTTACGCTAGCTTAACCAGGGCTTCTGCAGGTTTCAACAAGTTAAATTTAAGACTTTTAAGACCATTATGAATGCAATTTAAGACCTATTTCACGTCCATACTGGCAAAAAAAGTATGAAGGATATGAAGGAAATCGGAGTCCCAGAATTACTTGCAAAGTAGAGTTAACGTTGTTAGTGCAGAGTGGGTCGCGCTGGGGCCGGACTTTGGTGATGCTCCCGATGTGAATACAGAATAATATTGGGTGATGGCAGGCGTTTGCTGGTGGCTTTTTACAGTGGCTTTATGTTTTTCTGACTTCCAATGCGACTCCAGTGCCTTCATACCCAAAGTTCCTAATTTGAGCATTTTCTTGCAACAAGGTGAAGCGGCTTTCAAATTTGTTATTTTCAACAGGCTTCAACCAAGCACTAAATGTGCTGTTCTCAAGCCAGATCTCGCTGAACTTGCACTTACCCATATTGGAAGAAAGTAACGTTAACAGAAACAATTTTAACTTATTACTTCTAGAAGTAGCTATTTTTTGGATGAGAGGAGACGCCACGTTAGCCCACACACCACATTGCGTCACACTAGCTGGGTGTGCTCCGATAACTTCAGACCAGCTGCACAGTTTGCATTAATGGTTATTGGTTCCATGTTGGTTTCGTTTTGTAGTTTTGTTACAGCGTGATCAATACAATTTTTTCCCAAAAACACATTTAAAAGCGAGAATGAAGTTAATGGAACTTTATAAAAGTAACGTCAACTTCATAATCCAATCAATTTTTGAGACCTGCCAAAATCGTATTTAACACATTTTAAGGCCTAAAATTCAGATTATTGGATTTTAGACCTTTTAAGGACTCACAGAAACCCTGTTAACACTGGAAGCAGGGACAAGAGCCAATTTCCAACAAGAGACAAAAATGTATCTTCCTTCTCTTCAATAAACACACAAAAAATTCCATCAGATTTGCAATGCACCCTTGACAGAGCAAAAGTAACTTTTTTCCTGCTTGTATTTCTTCGTGCTAAGCTAGGCTAACAACCCCTTAAGACAAATCTCTACAAAGGAGAAAGATATTGACCTTCTTATCCAACTACCTTTTAAAACAGAGCAGCACAACCATGAAATGTGCAGGACAGATTAAATGCAAAATAGATTTAATCATATTTTCGTATATAAAAATCATTTGATGGAATTCAAACTTGATTGATTGAACAGCAACAATGTTTGAAATATTATAAAAAAAACATAAAACTATTTGATGATATAAGAGAATGACAATGGGAGCAGAGGAGGACTTAGTGAAACCCTCCAGGAACTATGTGACTTATTGTTTCCTTGCAGAGTCGAGAGTGGAGTTGAATTCCTAAGCCTCACATTGATACTATCTCACCCCAGCCAGCCAGTTTCACCATGAGGTTCAGAGTGAAGGACGGAGGAAGGAAAGAGGAGAGACAGAAAGAGAGAGACAAAGAAAGTGTACAAGGTAACCAAATGGAGAAAAGGGGAGAGGAAAGAGGGGGAAAGGAGCAAAAGGATAGAGGGTACCTTTTCAGAATTCTCACTGGAGCAAGGGTCAAGGAAAAGTGGAAGGAAATGCAGGGACTGACTGAAACATTGAGAAGAAAAGTATCATGTGTGATGGCAATGTGATGGCAAGCTTAGAGAGGTGTCAGTCTGTGAGGAGGGTTACCAGACTTAATATGTGATACTTTGAGCGGTTTGTGTTGTGTTGTGTTGTGTTGAATGGTTCAGTTAATAAGGCATGTCTGCATTCACACCAAATGTGTCCTTCCATGTGACACAGTCACTACCACAAATACCAGAAGTTTTTCATGGGCGAGTCACTGCTGAGCCATTTCCATTAATTAGCATGCTGTCCAATGCATGTCAGGACAGAGGGCGAGACCGTTGGCAGTTTCTCGGATTTGTCCAACTCCTTGTGGAGAGCTTTGATGAGACATGAGCAGGAAGGATGGAGGGGAGATGAGACCTGAGGAGAACAGGGTGGAGGAAAAAGAGAGGGGGGAGGGGACAAACAGC
>NTHP01000419.1:51329-68607 GCA_003416845.1 Oplegnathus fasciatus | reverse complement strand
GGGGGGTGAGTGAGTGAGAGTGTAGGTAAACCAAAAGCGAGACTGGAGGGGGAGAAGGAAGGGAAGCACTGAATGTAAATAGCAAGGAGCGAGGGAGATTGTACGCGAATGAATGAGGGAGAGAGAGATAAGAGCGAGAAACAGCTGCTTTAACACAATATAGGGACAGAGGGGAGGAGCAGAAGCCAACAGAAGAGAATTTGAGGCAGCTGATAACATGAGTCTGAGTCTGCATGTATGAGAAACAGGGTCCCTTGAGGGATTTTCTACAGTCTTGCTAAGAGCTCCATTTTATTTTGTCATCGGACGTCATTTGTTGGTTTAAACTACAGGCTGGCTAGGGAAATCATGCTGATGATAATAACAAAAATGTTATTCTAGTGGACATAAAACAACATGAATAAATAAAAGAAGGCGTTCATGGTCGTGCTAAGCCCGGCAGTGTCAGGATACTGAATAAGCCATGCAACTTATAGCACATTGCTTCTGCTACACTGTACACTAGCGTGCATTTAAGTGTGCTGTGACAAGTGTTGTGACATGAACACTTGAGTTAAGTGAAGTGGACTGGGTGTCTCTGGAGCGTCAGTGACCTGGCTTTGCACCTCTAGCAGCTGAGGTCTGATGGCTCATGCCGAATCTGTGTTTATATATTCAGTGCTGGAGGCCCCGAGCTGCAAGCTTTTATTCATGATGACAGCTCCACTGGGAGCATAAGAGGCAAGGGAGCATACAGTTTCCCATTGCCACTGTAAAACAGTGACTAACTTGATCATCTTTGGAAAATATAAAAGGTCAGTGGAAGTTCATCTGCTGTCAATCTAGCCATGTTGTTAGCGATGGAGAATAAAACTGCGATGAATTCATCCCAATGGCATTGATCTACATGTGTTATTTATGATAATGTTACAGAGAAGTGGAGTAAGCTTAGAGGAATGCGAGGCAAGGGTCAGAGAGACAGCAACAGATACAGATCCACATGACATCTTGAAACAAGGAGAGAGAATACAGCTGTATGGCCAATTAACATAGTAAGGGAACAATAAAAAAAGTACATGGCCATTACATAAAACATGTCTTTTTTAATTCCTTAAAGGGAAAAGTTCAAAAATTCGGTTTCCACTTACTAAAAAAAATGTGAATGATCTGTCATTAATGTCAGTAGCGCTGTATAAAATTTGGATTATATGGTCAGCTTTAGGGCATCGTATCATAACTTTACATGTTTGTGCAAAAGGCTTAAGCATGTACAGTATTTATTCTCTTTTGTGCTTGGTAAAGGTGGAGAATGACAGACAGAGAGACAGAGGAGATTGACTGCTCATGTTATCAGGAGAACAGCTGAGGGTTTTAGTGCTCCATGCAAAATCAACAGTGAAATTGTACTAAAGGCAAAGGAGAAAGGCGTGGGAGGAGAAAGGGAAGAGCACCAGGGATTAGTCTGAAATGTTAGTGATGTAGCAATGTCTCTTTCAAAGCATCCTCCTCGTGTCCACTGAGTCGGTAGTAAACTGTTGCCATGGGTTGTCTACATAAACAAGAACTCAGAGGTCATCTCAGTTGAATATCTCGTGCTGATAAAATACACAAGAACTTGCAGTGCTTGTGTCGGTGTTAGTAAAGCATATTTTTTTGAATCATTGGATAAGTTTCTGAAGGCTCGACAACATTGCCTCGAGAACACTGGACCACCACAGAGCAATGTGGGCCTGTATCTGGTAGGTCTTCTCAAAACAAAACAGGGGGTCTGTTGGTCAACTTAAAGAGCAACTTGCAGGTTAGAAGCCCCAGTGAATCAGTGTGTAGGAAAATGATGTAGAAGCTAAATTTTCATAAAAATATACTTATATATACAGACTACAGTGACTTCTGGAGTCGTTTTTGTGAGAGAATTTTACTTCCGCATCTGAAAACGCCNCAAAACACACCTGTCAGTCACATGTTCCAATACTTTTGCTCACATGAAAAATGGGTGGGTTCAAACAAAAGGTGCTATCTTCTAAGTTGTGTATCAGATCCAGATGTAAATACCTGGAAATAAAAGCTGAAATGTTGATCTCTTGTCTCATATTCATCCTTTGATGTCAAACCCAAATGTTTTCAGTCTACAGCAAAAATACAGGAATTGGCCTCACTGTTCCAATACTTTTGGAGGGGAGTGTATCTATGGGCGTTAGCTAACGATCGCTAACGCTGTGTTCACATCACGTCATTGTAAAGTTTTCTATCACTGTCAGGCTGTAACAACACTAGTATTGGTCGTCTAATACTGGCAGGAGTATTGATACTTACCTATAACAGAAAGTAATGTGCATCATATCAGCACGTATCAGTCGCATCTCGCACTGCATATTATAACTCCCAGCTAACACCGCTCCTTTTCCTGCTCGGAAAACTGTGGACTCGATGTCCCGACAGGCGGGAGTTTGTGCAACCAGCACAAACGCAATAATTCACCATGATGAAAAATGGTGAAATGCAATATAAAGCTACTGAAAAAAACCCAACTCACTATAACACGACCGCTCAGACTCACTATCACCTACTACCGTGCATTGAACTGAGGCAGAGCCGAGTACAACGACTCCCTTACGTTACGTAATATGACGCGATGTTAAAAAAAAAAAAGAGCGTTTTAAGGAGCGTTCCTCAAAACGGCCACTTTTTCCTCTGAATTTGTGCCTTTATGTCTTGTAAAACATATTAAATCCTACATTACCTTTTCAAATGCTCATTTTCAGACAAGGTTAAGTATCAATCTAAAAAAAAAAGTAACCTGCAAGTTGCTCTTTAATTTAGCTTAGAAGACACTTAAAACTGACACTAACTGGGAAGTAAAAATATTGAGAGTCCTTGCTATGCAGCACAAAAGGAATAGAGTGTGTTTCAGAGAATATTGCAAACATTTTTTTGAATAATCAGTAATGTGCAGCCTTTATGATTTACCCTTTACCCTTTGAGCAACAAAGTCTGAAAGAGGAAGATACAGCATAATTAGTGTGATAGTCATCACTCTGTCTATGCACTGGCCCTATCCAAGGTCATATATGTGCATCCTGTTTTTTAGAGTAATAAATGAAGCAAAAAGGGTCCCTCTTATTACACCTGACCAGAAATGTACTTTACAAGAAACAGGATCAGCCTGAGCTGTAAATCTGAATGAGCTTTGTTCCCCGGAAGTAGTAGTCTGATAAAGGGATAAGAGTACAAACTTCCCCTCATCCTCAACTAAATATTGCTTGAATATCTTGTGAACCATTTTACATTTAGAAGATAAATTCACAGGATGCACAGCATGACATTAGATGACTGAAAGTAAAGACACCTACACACTTAAATGCACCAAAGTCTTGCACAGATCCAAAGCTGAAATCATATCGCATCACTGATTCATGATGCCAAACACTGGACCCCCGCACAGCACCCCAAATCATCACATAATTCCCTGCACCGATTAGGTTGGCATTTCATGCTGATCGAAAGTGGACAGAAAGCAAATCACAGGAGTCAATTCCATCGCGAGAAAACCCTTTTCCAAAGCCAAAATCAGAAAGCCCGCCACTGCACAGCGATTGATTGGTTAAAGCCAGGGCAATGGCAAGGTTCAGTGTTTGATCGTACCTACCTGGCCTGCCTCCAGACAAGACCAATTTGTCCTTAGTACATGTTAATACTGGAACACACAGGGGAACATTGCAGGTTTATAACAGAGGAGGGTGCATACACATTTGTATGCATATATACTGTGTATTTGCTTACACACACACACACACGACAAAAAACAGACGTAATAGTACATTTATACACACTGCTCAGAGGCAGAATATCTGACTGTGGAATGAGAGGTAAAAAATGCAGCACAACAGAGGAAAACATTAGCAGTGAGATAGAAAACTACAATAAAAAGGTACTATGGGTGGTATTAAGGAGAAGTCAGCTGAGTACTAGGACAGTTTTTGTATATCAAATTAAAAAGGCAGGAGAAATGCTTTCAGAGTATGTCGGCCTCTTCATCGATTCACTGCCTACTGCCTGTCTCTGTTAGCTATCAGTCTGCTACTTCAATCCATCTTCCTTGAGTTTGAATCTGCTACCTGCCTTAATATTGTACTGCTGTATTATAGTCTTCTGGTGTGTGCTGACTCTACTAAGACACACACATATTCATGCAGATACACAAGTAACTCCCTCCTTCAGGCCATCGTCTCTGAAAACACCTCCACGTACACATTACAAGTACGTAACCTGTATTTTATGCAAAACAGAGCAGAACAGCCAAGTTGAAAGAGACATCTAGGCTCAAAGAGAAAATGCACACAAAATACTCTCTCTCTCTGCCTTCCTTCTGTCCTGCCTTCCCTGGTCACAGCAAGACAGGGTCAGCGGATAAGCTATGTTAAGCCACTCTCATGGCATTACACCATGAAAAACACACCTAGTTATCCACCCACTTCTTTCAGCACCCAACATGGATCAGTCAGCTCACCCAAACCTTTCCTAAGCTGGTCTTGTTTCCCTCATCATCAATGAGCACTGAGCAGTTGTAAGCTGCCACAGGCAAATGAACAATTAATTGGTGTTTAACTTAAAAATATCCATCCATCCATTTTCTAAAGTGCTTATCCTCTTCAGGGTTGAAGAACACATATTGGGTCAAAGGTGGGCTTAAAATAATTTAAAAACAAAAATAAAGTAGGCAGAGGTTTAAAAGAACGGACTCAGGCAGAAAACTCAAATTATCCAGGTACCAACCTCCTCTTTTCTCCTCCAGGACTCCTGGGGAGAGCCTCGATTTCCATCGGTCCACAGGCAGAAGCAGCTGCCGGGCTGACCACAGGCACGCCTGACCAGACACCCCTACTGGAAGACACCTGAAGAGGGAAAGAAAGAGAAAATATACGTTAGAGAATAGGGATGGTAGAGGTACAGAGATTGGAAGCTACTGGGAATGTTGAGAAAAGGAAAATCTTTGAAATCTTTCCATCATTAAACTTTGAATTGTAAGATAGTTTTGTAAGCATGACATATTCTATGCCGTTTTACGTTAGCCAACTGTATCTAGTCTAGTCATACAAATGAACCATTTGTTTTCTATGTGAAAACATCTAGATTTGCTGGTCTTGCATCTTTGCCTGTAGTCTGACTCTGACTCGTTGCTTTGGGTCTCATCTTTGAGTTCAAAACCTGTCAAAAGTCTGTTGCACCGCTCTGTTATGTTTCCCTGTATAACGGAGGAGAGATTCAAATACACAGCCGTTTTGCTGCTCACCTTGTTGTCTTTGCTGGAGCTGACTCCATTGCCTGAGGAAAGAACCCTGAGCAAAGACAGAAAATTGAGATTTTATTCAAAGAACAAATAGCAAACACGTTTAAAGAATTCTTAATCCTGTGCATGGATTCATACTGTAAATAACTGAACTGGTTTTCAGTGTCGTCTGAAGACTTAACACTTAATAATAATATAATAATAACAACAATAATGATAAACCAGTGACTCTTAAAGTCTCCCACAATGCTTTTAACAGAGCACATTGCTCATGTAAATTTGGCTGAGCGGCCAATAATATTTTACTTTTATTATTTTATTTATTAAGTTTGTGTAAATCCCCATCCTTATTTAACATGGCAATGCTATGTCCTTTCGACACAACTTTAAATATTGCAAATGTTCTGTCACAGACAGTACTGTACAGTCATAGTATAGGTCTGTCCAATCAGGTATGATGAAAAGTCACAGGAGCATTTATCATCCCAATGCTTTGAGTCAACTGGTCCCATGACAGCTTAAAACTACCACTGACATCATTTCGTTAGCCCACACACATATCCCTACAACAAAAGGCTACCTCCGTAACAAGATTATAGTCGAGGCTTATGGTGAAACTGAACGAATCAAGAGAGAGAGTGTGTGTGAGTCACAGGACTTTAAGCAACAGTACTTGATTACTGTAGATACATTTATATGATATGTAATTAAGTCATTTCCAGTGCAAGCCTTTCCATTGTTGTTATTCATCACAAGATGAATGAGACAACGAGACAATGTAAACAGGATTACGCAGCAGCGGGGCTACGACAATCAATAAATAAAATTAGACACAATTTCTGCACAAATCAAGTGGTGTGGATGTGATCACCCTAAAATTAAAGCTGTACAACAAGGAGAGTAGAGATAAAGTCATTTAATCAGGCAGTGGCACAAACAATATGGCAATCAATTTAAATGTCAGTGTACTCACTCTTGGGGATGGAATGGTCCTGTAAAAACACAAAGAACAGACAGTGAGTGTTCAGATAGATGAGCTATAAACAAATACACTTGCTTCAAAGAATGCAAGGATGTGTGTGTATAATATTTTTATTTCTGCATGCAAGGGTAATGTGTCAGAGTGTGTCTATATACTACGCATATGTGTGCTTGAATTTATATTTTTTGCAGTGCAATGGTGTTCAAAGTGTTAATATTGATTGTTATGTGTATAGGCACTATATTCACATGTGCTGTGCAGGTGTGCGACTGTGTGAGTGTTGTCCTCACCTCTGTTCTGCATGGTTCTTCTGGAGTAACGTCGACTGGGTCTTCTCTCAAAGGAGGCGGACCGTCTTGCTTTATTGGCCTTGGTTGTCTGATACTCTGTCTTTCCACTGGTCACACAAACACAAAAAATTATTTTACACTTGCAAGGACGTCTGTTTGTTCCCAGACTTTAAGTAATGGTAACCCTGACCAATGCAGGCCACATTCAAAAGTGAACTTTTCCTTATGAATCTTGGATAAATCTCATTGTCTCAAAAACAAAAAGGCTCAGTGATGACCCCTGCTGAACTCAGGGGACCCATTCAAGCGATAACCTTGTATTAACAACAAACCCTGTAACCTCTGTGTTAAACCAACATTACTGCCAATGCTTATCCAACTGGGTAATGTTTAAACACACACAGAAGGGAACTAGCTGGCTACTGCGGTATGTTGACAGTGAGTGCCTGTCTTGTACCACTACAAGTATCAGTGTGTGCACACGTGGGGCTTTTTGTATGTACAGAGATTGATACTGTGCATCAAACTAGGATTATCTCTGTTGGTACGTTCAAACACACGGTACAGAAACAAACTCAGGGCTCTCTAAATTTGTGGCACTTAACTCATCAGCAGTTTCCCATCCCCCATCCCAAAGCAAGGCCTGCTCCGTACATTGGCAATTTCAACTGCATTTTTCTTCCAGCTAGAAATCACCAGTGCTCAGGATGTGCAGCCCACAACACACTAGTGTTCATGTTGACACCAGTTTTTTGTGGATTTTTTTAGTGGAAAAATACCAACTGCCACTTAATGTTGTTTAACAATAAAATATGAAAAAATTCTATGCAGGAGTTAATACTTTTTATAGCCACTGTAAAAAATCTTACTTGTACAGCACTACGCATGGTGAAATGCTGTGCTTCAACATCATTAGGTAAAACTCATTCCCAGCATAAATCTGTGTTGTTACTGTTGCCATGGGCTTTGCATGCTTGCTGGAGAACTTTAAGCCCTGTGTATTTTATACAAAAGGACATTGCAACCCTTGTATAACGACCGACTCAGCCTCAACCTCATTCAAAAGCATCCTTGACCTTTTGATCTGCCAGTACATCCATCTATTACCTGTATCTGAAGCGTGATCCCATGCGTATGAATCCAGAGCGTGCAGAGTTCTTCTGTACTGGCCCTCTCAGCCTAAAGAAAGCATGGTGTTCCACAGCACACTTCCAGAGGTGCTTACAGGCCTTGGGGTGGTCCATCCTGAAGACAAAGGTGTGCTCCTGTTCTTTGCCCTGGGGAGGATTGGTGTAAGGTTAGATTTTGGTGATACGGAGAAGAGGATATGCTCTCAGTACAGTAACATACAACATGGAACCTGCAACCATAGTACAGTGTTTGTACCACACTTCAGCCACCAGTTATACAAGATCAAATTCAACACTTAAGAGTCATTTGAAACTCAAACACATTTTCAGTAAAACAAAGCTCATGTGCTAGCTCTTGCTTGTGGAAAGACTAAAATGTGAAGAATGAATGGCTGCACTGCATTTCGGAGGTGCTGCCTCATTAAGCTGATTTCTCGTCGCGGCCTAGATGAAAGCCTGCCTGGCTCCACAGCCAGTTACAGAACTTCCACTGGAGCCATTCCAGTGTCACAGTCTTTGCAGTTCCTTGCTTCATTCCCCCTTTTCATGGGTTTTCAGGTGTACTTCTAGTATTCCACAAATGCACCAAAAACACAGGTATTAAATCTCCATCCTACCCAAAAAGGACCCCTGACTATCTCACTCAAAGCCAAAAAAAACCATAGACTTTCACACAAATGAAACCAACGAACCAAAATCCATGTCCAGAAAGCACCAACAGTTTGCTGATGCACAGCCTACAATTTATTCAATGTCCATGTAAAATATTGGCACCTGTGATCTAATTCTGTTCTGAACCAGCTGGGAAAACATATAAATAAAAACAGGCACATTTGAAACACCTAATGCCCGGTTAACTTTAGCATTACAGGAGTCAAACAATTTTCGCTTGTAACAAGTAGACTTTTCTGTGGCAGTGATGCACGTAAAAGAGAGCAAAAGTATGTATACAAAGCCCCTCAAATCTCAACAACAAGCATGGATGCATCCAGGTCAGAATGCTGCTCAAACAGACAGACAAGTCTCAACTTCACAAAGACATAGTTAAGTCTGCACTGTTTGGTATTGTTACTGCTCAACTGATGTACCATGTGTTGCTGATGGCATCAGGCTGATCCCAAGTCATCTCATGCCATTTTAGGTCTAATCAAAATTTTACACAGAGTTGAGACCGGTAGCAATTTATTGTAAGAAGGACCGAACCACCACAGTGAACTAGAAAGCAAAACTTGGTTTCAATTGGGTCCTTTAGTTTTTAGGAGGTTGGGGCTTCCCAAAAAGACCTAATAGTAATGAAAACAGACATATTCAATACCCAGAGAGACAGACACACACTGTGCATTCTTAGAGTGACATTCCAAGTAGCCACCTGTTCTTAGAAATGTTGTTTGACAATGGGACGTGACGGTTTCACTTCCTCAATCCACCTGAGAGGACACGATTTACTCTGAAAATATGTGCAACAATTTTCATTGTAATGACCCCTGATAAGATTCACTGCCAGCCATCTCTCTTTTGGTTTCATCTCTGATACTGTGTGTGTGTGTGTGACAAAAAAGCATCTTGATAGAGAATTGAGAATCCAAGTATACAGTAAATTCCTGTGGTGACAAGACTGGCATACAGTATATAACTGTTTAGGACAGAGTCGGGAGGCAAAAACTGTGTAAGTGTGTGTGTGTGAGTATGTGTGTGTGTGGGGGAGAATGGTGCATACCAGAAATACCAGAGGGGGCAGGCTTCTTTATTAACCTCACTCAAAGACCTCCAGGATGGACATAAACAGACTCCCTCTCTCTCATATACAGTAGCCTCTGGGTAGTACAATACTAAGTATTGTTTCATTTTGATTTGGAACCAACGTCTTTCAGGGCTCAGGCAGGTTTTAAGAGGAATATTACTTGTTGGTACATTTTCTTTTAAGAGATTTCAAAGAAAATGCTTGCATGGTCTAAATAATTTTGTCTTCATCCTGTCAGCAAACGGCAGCATTGTAAGCTGTTTATGATATGTGGTAAACATGTTGGGCTTTATCTTAAAGTGCAAAGTGGTTTAATTATTTCCTTTTTTGTAGGTCAGTTCATTTGACAAGCTGTAATAATTTATAGTTTTTAAACATCAAATATTTTGCACTTCATGGAAAACAAAGCTGGTCAGCTTGGATTCACTGCGGTAATGCGGTTAGATGTTTGTCACACATGCTTATGTTGGTTGTGAATGACAGATGTGAACAGCTTACTACACAATCAACAAACAAAAGCTGTGTATTTACACATAATTTGTCATATTTTCACAAAGGCTTGCGTAATTGGAATATACTAAGCATACAGTTGAACAGCAGAGAAGTTGAGAATACCTGAAAGTGTGTCACTATTGGAATCTGTTGTTATCCGACAGCGCCTGCCATCCTCCACAAAGCTACAAACTTAGTAGAGCCTGGTGAGCATTTGATCATTTTTATGCAGGTGTGGACTTGTGAAAGTGTGGCAAATACAGTACATTCATTACAATTATTGGCCACCATATGTGGGGATTACTATCCCTCTTGGCGAGTATCTGATTGTGTGTGCTCATGTTCACCTGTTCATCATCCTCCACTACCACAAGCGTCAGTTTGCTCTTCTTGAAATCCAGACAAGTGATCTTGGGCCTAATAGTTTAAAAAAACAACAACACACACACAAACACACACAGAGGAAACGATAATGAAAACTCAAATGTGTTCCTATAAGGTATTTAAGTAAATTAAGATATAACCAAACATACCAGAAGAAGAGCCCGATCTTGGTTTCTCCTTCAAACACCAGAACTCCAGTGGGTGTCAAACCCAGACTGTACTCATTACCATCTCTTGCCTGCAGGGCAGATATGGAAAGAAAGACAGGAAAAGGAAAAGAAAGTAAAGAAGAAACACCAAAAGAGACAACATTATGACCCATACACATATTTGTGTTCTTATGCACATTCCTTCCACTTCCTGTCTTTCGTGAAGGACATTTCTGATTCAGGATATACAGTAGGCCTACATGCTAGTGAGAAAAAGTGTGTGTAAGTCACCTTGACCATATGCATGTCCACTCCATACATTTCTAGCCACTTGGCTTTATTCAGGTAGTTAATTTCAGCTTGGGCTGGTGTCTGACCTCTGAAGGAGAGGAGGGAAAGAAGGGAGGAGGACAAACAAACAAAGAGAAATGCTTGTATGATCAAAAACATAAATGCAGCTCCAAGCTGAAAAGGATGAAAAAGAAACGGAGGAAGGCGTATTTTTGCAGACTACACAGCATACAGACTACAGAATGAGGTACATCACTGACTGGCCATACATACAGTGGTTTACTTATAGTGAAAAGCTTACCTGCACTCCTTCCATGCGGTGTATATCGCCAGCTCCACGTCCTCTGTCTGGTTGGGGATGAAGCGAAATTCTGAGACCAGGTCCAGATTATGGTCTAATGGGTCACAATCACCTAGCTCAGCTGAAAACACACAGACACACATACTTATCAGGTCACACTCCGAGCAACAACATAGAGCTACATAGGTTAAGATGGATTTGTTGAAGGGCTGTAGTCGTGGGCTGCACGAGACTGTAAAGGTGTGTCTAATAAACTGGTAACTCAGTGTACAATTCAAGTGAAGACAACAACATTCTTAAAATAATACTTTCGTGTTCACTAAGACCCTGACCTTCAACCCCTGGACGAGGACCCCGGGAAGAGTGCCTGATACTATGGTAGTAGGTAATCCTAATGGACAAAATAAACAAACCACCCTCCATGTCACAGCACAGAATACGCTGTGTAGCATTATGTCAGGGACTGATGGGTATCTGATCTCTCTCTGGACAAGAGGTCATGGATTTTATCAGGTGAAAAAAGGAGACAAAAAGAAGACTAAGGCAGGAAAAAAAACATAAATATTCACTAGATAAGAATGAGAATAGTGTGTTGAAAGCAAGACAAAGTCAAAAAAGAAAAATCTTATCTCTGTCCTATTTCTCTACACCATAGTAGCAGAGACTGAAAAGCCTTGGTTCTGATTACATTTTGGAGTGTTTGGGTAGATAGGAGAGACTAGGACTTGACTGTTTAGCTAGTCCAGCTGTGAGCAAAGCCTCAGGATATAGAGGAGAGAAAAGATAATCTTATCCTATCCCTATTTCAGTAAATGTCAGTGGACCAACAATGTAATTCTGAAAAAAGGAAAATGGAGGGAGAAAGCTCAACTGAAGGAAGGAGAGAAGACAGAAAGGGTGCTGGATTAGGGGGCCTCCGAAGAGGATGGCGCACTAATGAGCTGGCATTTACCCCACAGTGACTATGTGTGTATGTGTGTGTCCAAGGGTTTGTGCACGCTATCTCATTCCATAAACGTCTCTAATGACTCAATCTTTGTTCCTCTGAAGCTCTTGCAGGTAAATGCTGCATCTTTAATTATTAAAAACAGTTAATATGTGTAGTTTAAAAAGGTATGGGCTCTTTGCCATTCAACATTTGGTAGAAGAGAAAGACTAATCAATTTCTGGTCCACCAGTGCATTTGTGCATTTTTAAATGTACTGTATGTAGCTATGGAAACATCAATTGTCTTGAAATGGACACCAGGCTGTCCTACTCTAAACTCTACCTAACTGTAAGTTCGATAAGCAAATATTGGCAGGAAACAGGAGATAATATTCGTTCTATTTCATAGCCCTTTGACTGACACTACTACAAGAAAATTAGATAGGGAAGAAACTACTGAATTAACAGTGACAGTGGTAGCAGAAATGTCATGAAAGAATTTAAATGTCCTCCAAAGAGTTTTTCTTTTTCCCCCCATTTTGTTTTTTATCAAAAAACACAAGATAAAAAAAGTACTTGCCCTTGGACTCCAGATCATTAAAACATATTTGCCCTTAAATCATGAGACGAATCACCAAAAAATTACCTATGACCAAATCTGTGTCCTGACCGGGTGCACTGGCATTTTATAGAACAGTGTAGAATGGTTTAGGTGAGTTTGAAGTTACACTGTCTTTAAAGTCTCCACTGAATTGGTTATGTGACTCCATATTTTGTTCATAACACTTACTTGTTCATTTTCTAGTCTAGGTTGCAGCCGCAATAGGCAGGGGATATACCAAATATATAACAACATCCTGCAGCTTCTCCTGTTGGAATCTGTAGCAGTTGCTCAAACCACCTCAGCTGGCTCCTCTTAATGCAGAGGAGCAATGGCTCAATTCTAAAGTTCTTCTGAAAGTTTGAGTTTTTTCTTAAACTCGTTTTAAGGTATGTGGACGAGCAGAAACTAGAATAGGGACTCTAACCTAAAACTGACAAATACTTACTCACACCACACTAACTGCTATAAGTGCATGCTATACTTTTGCTACACAGGCCTTTTGGGGCTCTGTGCAGTGAACACAGTACGCATCTCAACTCTGCACAGCAGTGTGCACTGCAAAAAAACATTACACATATAATGGACAAACAATGTCAGCTGTTTCAGAGGTGAGCCCAATTACCAAAAACAGAGTTGGAGAGAATCCTGGATACCTGCTGTGCTTACCCTGTAGCGAGAAGGCAGCCAACTCCACCGCTGTGTCAAATGGACATTCTAGCCTGAAAAGACAGACATGGCAAGAGTCAGCCACAGCAAAATCAATGCAAAAAAATGTTAATCTCCTTGCACTTACATTCCCGGTCCTCTTACTGACTACTGTTAATAATTCTATTCTCTTCACAAACATGTAATCCTGTAAGCCTCTTACAGTAACATGACCATGGCCACCAACACGACAAATAGATCATGTTTAAAGAGATAATAACTAATGAAGAAAGGCAAGACAATATACAGTATGAACATGTATTTGGAGTACCATGACACTGTGATAAAAAGTTATGTTAGTTAAGGTGGATGACAGTTAAGTTAAATTACTTACTTGCCACTGAGGATGTCTTGCTTTAACTGTAACACAAATAGGTATCTGAAAGAAAAACAAAACAATACAGTTAAATTTACTGATGAAATGTGACTAAATTTGGCTGTTTTATGGGATATGATACTGAAACAACCATCTGTGCCAAAATGACAGCATGGAAGCAAATGCCATTATTTGAATAAATATCCAAAAAAAAGGACTTGCTACGATGCTTTGAGTAGAAGCTGATTTATCTTGTTGTGATAAAGGAACTCTGCAGGAACCCTACATTTCTTATTTTTGTATATAAAACAAACAGCATTTCACTACACTGATTTTCTTTGAGGTATATGAGATTAACAGAGTTCAAATATCTGTGGCTTAACTCACCTGGTGAGCTCCTCGTGCAGGTTGTTTGGTTCTGAGGAGTAAAACTTAACTCTCATGTGAAGGCAGTATGGTGGGCCAACTAAAAGACAGGTCAGGATGACAGCTGAGTAAATGTTATCAAGTTTAGCAATTATGTTATAACCAAAATACCATGGTGAAAATAATTTACCAAACATGTCTTAAAAGACCAGATGCACCACATTCACTTACACAGACCCATGTACAGTGTTATAGTATATCAATGCACTGTGTCTAATAACGCGGAAGTGTAAACAGAGAGGTTGTTTTCAAAGAATGTTTTAATATGTAGGACATAATTAAGCATGTTATTGGATGTTATGTTTGGGGAGGGGAAAAGAAATTGGGAGAGAGAGGGCATTTGTATACTTACTTTTCACTTGCTTTTTGATACTTTTTGTAACGTCAAGCCAGTGCTGAAACAACATAAAGGTGACAATTTAAAAAACACATCAGCTTCAACGATGTAGAGATGGTTAAGTTTAGTACAAAAATAAAAGCCAACAGAAATATTGCTTCCTCATTATTTCCTCAATGTCAGCTCTCTTGCCCACCCTTTGACTCTACATCTCCACAACTAATATACCTGCCTTTATTCAATTTACAAACATTAAATATTTATACGTGCAACTGAATGACTGAACAAAAACTAAGTGAACAGTTAATAAAAAGTTGAATGCTGGGAGGTCCCTTGTCAAAATGCACACAGACACAGACACTAAAGTCACTGTTCTATTCTGTGCGGTAATTCTTCTTGGAAGTTCAGGCACTATGAGGCATGAAAAATGTCAAGGAGAGGCGGTGGTGGTGTGTGTGCATGTGTAAGTTAGAGAGAGAGACAGAGAGAGATAACACAGGAACTCACAGCACTTTCTAGTCTCCTCTCCCCCACATTCCTTATAACAGCCCTCCCCCTCTCTCTCTCCCTCAACTTCAGCTCTCTCGCCCACCCTTTTGACTCTCTACCTCCACCCCTCTCCTTTGTGTCCCTCCCTTCAGTTACATCTTTCCTCCCACCAGCTCTCCCTCCTTCCATGGCCTTCATAGAGAATCAGGATCATTGGCAGACCAATGACTTAAAACGGCTGGTCTCAGAGCACAGCCTGACTCCCAGAGCTGACAAGAGTCCCATAACCAATCCCTTTAGCCCATTCACTTGAAAGGAGAGTCCCTGCCTCAAACTTTCCTTCAAATGGGTGAATAGTGATTTGGGCCGAAATCTGAGGTCTGGCTGTGAACAGCAGTTCAGAAGACTGCCCGAAATGGTGAAATGTAAAATAGCAGTACTGAAGATATGGATACAAACCTGATTAGTTCGGTTACAATTACTGGTATCAACAATCGCAGGAACAACATTACCGTTTTCCATTGCAAAGTTTTGATAATATTTAATTGTCCAAATGTTTCAACATTGTGGATAAGTCAGTTTCATCTGTTCATTAATTGGGGAAACAAAAAATCATAAATTATGATTATACAAAACTAATAACTTAGGCAACCCACAGTATAGCAATGAAACAAAACTTTAAAAAAAAAAGCTAACAACTCAAACTAATTCTTACCGGCACTTGTGCCGAGTCCATAAAGCGCAGTCCAAAGTAGTCTTTCTCTACGATGTCCAGATGGTACATGATCTGGTCAAACAGCTCCTCACCTTTGGCTTTTTTCTGATCAGGGAAACACACATTAACAAACAGAGGACTTAGGTATCTGAGTGACAAACTGTCTCACCTAGGGTCATGAAGAAAACACCAAGTTGTAAACTAGTGATATTAATTAGGAATGAGTGAATACTGATACTGTCATGCACTGGAAACACAGGCGAGTCTCAGGATGGTTAATATATCAAAAGAGTCTTGAAGAAACTGGCATCCAAAAGTTCAGGTTACATTACAACACAAGAATCTGCAATATGGCTCTGCTTAATGCTTAATGTGTGGAAGGGTCTTTACTCTCATCTTAAATGAGGCCTTCTGAAAGAGCTAAATCCAAAAATCAAGTAGGGCTGCAACTAATGATTATTTTCATTATCAATTCATCTACTGATTAATAGGTTTGTCTACAAATGTCCAAACATAGTGAGAAAAAGCCCTTGATAGTTTCCCACAGCCCAAGGTGACGTCTTTAAATATCTTGATTTGTCTGACCAACAGTCCAAATCCCAAAAATATTCAGTTTACTATCATGTATGACAAAGAAAAGCATCAAATCCCCACATTTCCTAAAGGAGCTGGAACCAGCAAATATTTGGTATTTTTGCTTATAAAATGACCAAAAAGATTATTTGATTATCAAAATAGTTTCTATCAATCGACTAATCGATTTATTGACTAAACATGGCAGCTCTAAAATCAAGTGTTGTTGGAGAAAATAATGAAAACGTTTTTTTTGCATCTGATTAGTCTGAAGAACCAAAAGGACCAAAGGATCATTTTTCCCTCTGGCCTAAATGTTTGAGCCTCTTTTAATTGCACCTTTCCAAAACATCGTTTTGAGTTGAGTTTTTTGTTTGGCTCAAGTGTACAAGTTCTGATTTATGTTATGAGAAAATATTAACATGAAGTACTCCAAGTTTGAATAGGTCTTGCCCTTTCTGACTAGACCGTACCAGTTACTGCCTGTGTTCTGTCTGGGACTGGGAGATCTCACACACACAGACACACACAGACACACACAGACACACACAGACACACACACAGACACACACACAGACACACACACACACACCATGAGGCACAGCGACAGGGTCGCCATGGTAACGGGGGCTGAAGTGCCCCAGACGCCCAGGAGCTGAGGGAAGTGGGGTGGCTGGATACATCATGTGATCATCTGGCTCTGTGGGCCCTTCACTATGTTAGGAAAAGACGCTGTCCAAGATCAGCCAGCAGCTGCATTTTTTTTGTTCCCGTCTCCATCTGGATTTTTCTCCTTTATCTTTTCTCTTTAATCAATCATTCCTTTATCCATATTTGTTCTCGCACTAAAATGATCCATAAATTTAACCAAGAGTATGGCTGACTTTCTACTCTTTCCCATATTTTCTTGTCTCACACCGACTACAGTTGCAAAAAAATTGTAGATTTACAAAAAAATTTCACCAGTTTTAAGTTTCCCTCTTGTTTTCATAAGCATAAAAGGCATGTTAGAGAACCACAACATCCATAATGTATTACCTCTTTGGTAATGTGAAACATCAACAAGTCACCACATACGC
The DNA here is from genome assembly GCA_003416845.1 of Oplegnathus fasciatus. Classification (NCBI taxonomy): domain Eukaryota; kingdom Metazoa; phylum Chordata; class Actinopteri; order Centrarchiformes; family Oplegnathidae; genus Oplegnathus; species Oplegnathus fasciatus. The sequence continues at coordinate 51,410 of NTHP01000419.1, read as the reverse complement.
TGCAGCGTAACTAATCATGGCATTCATGTGGCATTCAAGTCCAAAAGGTATCCCTTCAGTAAACTACTGGGGTGTGAGGAA
>NTHP01000419.1:13046-48784 GCA_003416845.1 Oplegnathus fasciatus | reverse complement strand
ACAACGAGAAAATAGGAAGTCAGAGGAGGTGACAGTGTGGGTGGCTGGGGGTTGGGGAGTGGGGGGAGAAAGATAAAGAGAGACAGGGAAGCAAATAAATTTAAAGGAAGGAATGTGAATCATAAGGCAGTGTGGAATCATATGTGGACATGGATGCTGCCAAACAAAGGTATCCCTAGGAGACAACTTTGGGTGGCCTTGCATGCTAGGGACACACACACACAGCTGGAAAGCCAGTAAAGCATGTGAATGAGCCCTATTCAGTTTTATATTGTGGCTGTCTATTTACAACCACCTGAACATATAAAAAGAAAAACAAACTGCACCATTTAGCTGGGGGTCTCCCAAATTTCTGCCGGCTTGACTTGAATTGACAACTATTTATCTGACACCTGGTAGTCTGCAAACCCTTTGAAGGAGCCAAATGCTTAACTGTGTAACATAAATCTTGTTAAGCCAAAAAGAAAAAACAACATTTGTAACATTTTTATGTTTTCTGCAGAACAATACAACATGACTCCAAACTACAACAAAGGAAGCTACCGTATAGTCTATTTTATTTACAACCCAGCTGTGTTAAACATATTTTATAGATATCATTGCTCCTACTCCACAATGCTGAGGCGTTTACAGCATATGCTATACTTGAAGCACAAAAAGACTGGCAGCAAAAGGCAGTAATGTGCTAAGTTTAACTTTTTCTCAGAGACTGTTTATCTAAATGATAAGTCTGGCTGAAACGCAGAGAGTGGGAAGCTGCAATGTTTCCCTGCAAACCTGCTCAGCTTCCCTCTCTACTGTCAGAGGGTTTTGTCTATGTTAATGTTCCCGCTGTTCCTCCAATAAAAGTTCAGCTCCCCCACGTTACCCAGCTTGAATCAGTTCTCTTAACTAATTAGACACAACGCTACAAGACCTTAATGACAAGACACTCAGTCCTAAATTTTAAGAACACGCCTCTGCTGTTATTTATCTGTACTGCTTCTAGCAACTATGGCAGACCCTCCCTTACAACCTCACGAAAGCCAAAACACTGAGCATTACAATGTTTTAACGGTGATGCAAATGTGCTGCCTTAACAAAGCGGTGCCTCCAGTTTCAATAGGCAGTACAGTATCTGTCAACACATTGCAGGCTCTAGCGTAATAAAGAGCAAGGACACCGGCACAACAGAGAGGAACTCTGGGACTGTCTACTTTTAAGATGTTAGAGAAAGAGAGACTAAACCATAATAACTAAATAAAGAATGTTGCCTAAAATATGGGTGGATTGCATCTGTGTTTATTTTCTAAAATATTTCCTTTATCATCCTCAACTAAAAATAGCTATATTTTCTTGATGTCTTCTCTTCTGCACTTCTTCCCTAGTTGTGTTGCAGTGCTGTTGGCAATGTTAGTGCCATGGATATCTATAAGGCTGTTTTTGTTGTTGTCCTATCACTTAGAGATAGTTGGATGATAAGACAGAAGGGTTTGCAGATGCCACCTATATCTGGGGGATGGGGAAGCACAAAAAAGCTCATTTTGAAACCCAACACAAGGCCAGGGCACTGCTGGAATGCATTCAGAAATCCAAATGAATTTTAAAACTTCCTTCAGGCACACACAGCATATGCCTGAGAGTTTTTAAAGGCATGAAAGCATGCTTAGGCTGGGGCAAAAATCAATTAACTCAATCAATAAAATAGGTCATTAAAAAACACTGGTGAAAAAGCCAGTAATCATTTCTGTCCAAAAACAAGAGAGAAGGAAACAGTCCAAGCAGATAACATTCCACTAGAAGAAAGACTGAATGAGAATATGAGTCTAACCTCTCTATGCACACAATACTGAACTGATAGGGAGGATTACATGTTATTGATTTGGCAGGTCTTACACTCAGGCTCAAAAATGTGTGACATCACTTGTGAGCTCAATAAACTGTTCAGGAATTCTGAAATGCTGGTTTGTTTTCATTTACCAGGTCTAAGTATCACTGCTTACTCTCAGGCATAACCAACTACCTATATGTAGAAATTGATCTCCCCTGAAAGGAAGGGAAAAATGAAAGGACAAATAAAAAAGGTAGAAAGTTATTTTGTAGAAAACCAACTAAATTTGAAGTTTAAGACAATGACAAGGCAGATTCAGTAATAATGAGAAAAGACATTCTCTTAAACACATCTTCCTTGTAATTTATGCCAGACGGCTAGATTTCAAGATAAGATCGAGTCATACAGGACACCAGACTGGCCTCACTGGAATGCTGCAGATTTGACACATGGAATGCCAGTGGAAACACAAAGTAGTAAAATATGTGAGCCGAGCAAAAATAAAGATCACATGGGGGAAAAACATCCAGATATTCATGTCTTCACTTCTAAAACTATAGTCACTAAATTGTTATATAACTTAAACACTATATTGTGTTTTTCCCAGCAGAAGCTTGGTGCTCGTCTAAGAGAAGCTGATACGGAGAAACAAATAACATGGGAAAGAAGAAAAAGAGGGAAAAGAGCGAGGAAGAAGTGGGGAGAGTGAAGTTCTGCTCTGTGCCCACTTGGTGATGAGCCCAACATGTCATGTGATGCTGTCATGTGATTAAGTGTGTTCTCCAGAGAGGATCATGGAATTACAGGTGATCAGCAACGCTACCACACACACACACACACACACACACACACACACACACACTTCATAAGCTTAAAAGGACTGCTCTACTGACACAGGCACACAATGGTCACTAGCACAGCTCTTGCGCTTTCGCTTTCGCTTTCCAGCTTTCACATGAACACTGTTGGCTATGGTTGATGCCCATTTGACAGCGATTTGTCAGAAAGTATAATCCATTTTCAGAGCATTAACTGTCCTCTTCACAACACCAGACCAGTAAGCACACTTAAAGGGCAAGTAGAGACACAGGGATATCCACGACAGTTACAGGTTTACACGCCTCTTCAAAAATCATTTATGTTTTTGTTCAGGTGGGATTTCTTTTTTCAAATTAAAAAATTAGCAAGAGAGAGAAAGAGATCTCAAGAGAGTCAGTGGACATAAATAAAGCTAAAAAAAAACTGAAGTGTAACTAACTGTGTATTCTAATACCTCAAGTTTTCCTTTCTGTAGGACCACTGATGTGTCCCCACTGGCCAAGGACTTAAACCTGACAGAACTTGCCTTGACTACTTTTAAACTGTGTATATACTCAATCTTCTTGTACAGCTACTGAAAGTTCAAGAAGAACTTTTTTAAGGGCTTCTAATGTAGTGTAACTCTCAAATTAAATATAATTTAGAAGTCAAAATGTCCTTCCAAATGCTGCGACACCCTGCTGCTCACCACAACCTCCTAAATGATGGCAGCAGATCAACATGTATCTGGTCGGTGATCACTGTAAACGTCCCCACTATGGCGCAATGAACTCGCACAACCTGAAAGGCTCAAACGAGCAATACTCCTTACCGGCAGGTCAACGCTGACGTCCGTCCCGTCCAGTAAGGATACGCGGCAGGTGATGATAGACTTTGCATCCCCAGCAGCAGGGATGTGCGTGGTGGCACGCTGGGCCTCCCGTAACCGGGCTTTCTCTGCGTGTTTCCGGATGGAGCGTCGCCCCAGCGTCCTGCGCAGGAAACTCAGCATGATGGGGGAGAGGGAGGGTTACACTACCACACCTGTAAGAGGAGAGGGTAGACGTTAACACATGTGAGGGGTTAATGTTTACATTTGCGAACTGTACAGGCCTTCAGAATAGTTACATATATACAGTGTCTACCTATACTGTTAGGGGAGATTATGTCAGATGGCCAACTGTTCTATACTAGTACCACAGAAACAAAGATGAGAGTGGTCCTGTGTTAGAAAATGTAGCTGTATTACATTATTTTTGTGTAAGCTGTTGTAATGTCAGCTGGCAGGTAGCTAATTATCCACCATGAATACCTGACATTAACTGAGGAAACGGTGCACCTGCAAACTGGCAGGTGCGCCATTTTTGTTGGCATCATCAACATTTGCTAACTGTTTATATAATATTTAGGGTCCAGACGAGGCAGCTAGCTAATATTATTCGGTCTCAACATTTGGTTATGTTAACTAAATAGTTTGCCAGGCTACGACCTAGCTAGCTCATGTCCGTAAACTGACAGTTGACGTTACAGGTGACAAACACTAGTTAGCATAACGTTAACTAAGTTAGCTAAATGTTGGCTAACCAAGGTAGCTTTCATCGCCTAACATGTCAAAAATCAAATATAGCTTAGCTTAGCTGACTTTCTTTGGGATATTAACGTTACATCAACGGATATCACTTTGTATGAGCGGAGAAGATATCCAGTTAATCTGAATTTAATTATGAGCCCCAGTAACTAACATTTTTGTTTGTTATCTCACAATCAATTAACTTTAGCTAGCTTATATTGATTATCTACAGTAACACTAACGGCCAACGGTCGGATATACTGTACGGTAACAGTCATTTTCAGTGTTGTAACGTTGCTGAATTATAACACAGCTAACCAAAAGTCAAACTAACACGAGAAAAAAAGCCTTATAATTAAAAAATAATAAAAATAATACTTTTACGTCAACGTTATTCGACGAATACAAAAAAAAAACAAAGTAAGGACAAAGAATAGGTTTTAGGTGGAGTTTACACATTAAATGAATCTGAAAAAGTTAGCTAACGTTAGTGGGCTTCAAAGATGTGTAAACTCGCTCGCTACTTGAGGTTTCAGTCAGCCAGAAGACACCGCTGAGATGGACTGTGCTATCCGGGGTGCCAAAACCCCCTCACGTAGTCTGAAGTATAAAAACAAGCTAGAAAAGGTGTAAAACACCTGCTGAAATAATATTAATAAGCAAACAAACAATTTAACCCTTAGCCTCACAAGTGTACCCGGTTAAGGCCTGAAGTACCTGGTGTAAGCAAAAGCAACAGGTGTGCGCTTGTTTTACTGCATCGAGCTAACCGTTAGCAACGAACGCAGGCAAGACGTAAAACTCCGACCACACGAGCGTGCCCCGTACAGCAAAACAAACGCCGCCTCCAGCTCCCGAAAGCAGGCTCCGACATACACTTGCTCCGCAGCCACTTGTGGATCCGCGGAGGTCTGGATGAAGGGATACTTACAAAAAAACCTCCTGGCGTGAATTCACGGTGAAAGCACGTCCGCTTGCATTGTAGACGACTAAACAGCAACCTCGCACATTTCCAACTTGTTTCTCGTTCTTGTGTGTTTTTCCCACCTCGACACCTCTGTGGGGTGATTTTCTCTCCCAGGTCCCAACAAAAAGTAGGAGGCGAAGCGCTCCTCAGGATGTGACGTCACGATAAATCCCTAACAAAAACTCAATTAGCATTTTTAAAGTGACAAACCTGGTGCAGTTCAAGTGTGCTTTTGCTACTTCTCTTTTCTTACATAAAAATCCCACTCTTTATTATAGTTGCCTTGATAGTTTATATTGAATAGTTTCAGTTAAAGTGCCATTTGTTAATACACGGCCAGAAAAAACAAGGCCGCTAAGCTGTTAGACATGCAAGTATAATCTAAATATTGTAATATAGATATATAAATAATAATGAATACCATACATTCATGAATTGGTTTCCATGGCATTTAAAACTTCCAGTGTTAGAGGATTGGCCTCCTCATTCATTTTCTGGATACAGTGTAGTCCATCATCATTTGACAGCAGCACCCCCTTCTGGTTAGTTTGGGAATAACGGTTTATAAATATGGCCAGAAACAAACAGACCTGTTTGACCTGTGGTTCATTTAGGGTTCAGAGGTCATTAAGCATAAAGGGAAGCAGAGCGGCATAGTGTGTACAGTTGTGAGTTTCCTGCCCCTGTCAACAAGTATTTTTAATGTTTTAAGTGTCTTTACAAGACGATGCTTTCAAGTTCATCCTGACCTCTCTCACTTTATTCATTTCAAAGATGAAATTTATATGTGTGTATATATATATATATATATAGATAGATAGATAGATAGATAGATAGATAGATAGATAGATAGATAGATAGATATAAAGCACATCTCTTTGCTGACAATAAATCCACAAATCTGATTCTTTATGGGTGCTACTGTACATATAAACGAGCCATATTTTTGTTTGTGTAGATTGGGAAGAACAGCCAGCAACAAGAACGGGATGATCACTAAAATGTATGTGGATAGCAAAGTGGCAGATACAGCATGTTTGGCCTTCTACCCTGCGAAATGCATAGTTATACTGCCTCAAAAATGTGCCTCAATCTGCCACACAATACTAGTAATCTCATCCTAATGCCATATGCTGGGACCTAACCCAGCTGTACTTGACATCTATACACAGATATATTTAAGGCCTACACTACCTTTAAAAATGAGCACTGATATACACTGACTGGCGATCTTTTAATTACGCCATCTTCACGTAAATCTTTTTTGTGTGCTGCAATTACACCAGTGTTAAAACTCTGCGTTTGGCTCTTATCATTACAGAAACTACAGCAGGTGCATCTTTTTTCCACTTTAGGGCTTTAATGCGCTGTAATAGCTCCCATTGTGGCCTCTAACTCGATACTACCACTATAAAAGGAGATATTCTATCAAATCATTTGACATTATCATAAATCTTTAAGGTTGGCTTATTTAAAGACAGTGGGGAGGCTGTTTGTTCAGCGGTTTGTTTCCCTAGAAAACCCAGTTTTGCAGTGTTTTCCTCACAACTCGAAACCTATTTTCTTTCTTCTCTGAGAGCCTTCTTAGTGTCTGTGCGTTTGCTATTTTCTTTGGAGCTTGGCATTACAGAGATTTAGCACTTTGGCTACCTCATGTGACTAATGGCTTCACTCTAAGGTTAAATCTCAAACATCAAATATCTCAAAAAGGAAAGTGAGTGATTCTGGTGGGGGTCTTCAGCACTGGTGCAACCTTTTTCATGTGCTCGCTGCTCACTCTAACATTGCCCAACCTCACTTTTACAGTGTGGACAAGCAAGGTGATCTGAAGCCACGTCTCCATGCTTTGACAGACAAGCTTTAATTGTTCACAATCAAGCTTATAGGACATGTCCAAAGCGCCGTAAAACCATGATACCAGAAAGAAACAAGCAACTGAGGACAAAGGTTTTTATGACACAGGTAGGAGTTAACCAAGGGTATAATACGGTAAAACATTTCTCAGTATTTTGTTTCATTATATATACACTCGCTGTTATAGATTACGTTTCAAATAAAACAAAAGTTCTGAAATAGCAGTCTTGAAATACACACCATTTGTGTCACATTTGAATCATCCAAAGGAGAGAAAAAAAAATCAAAAATAAAATAAAAACAAAATCTTTCTGCTCACAAATGATTTTCCCTTTTATTTTAAAGATTTTTTTTCATATACAACATTGTATTTACATGGTCTAGTATTATTTACACAAAATTAACAAGTGGCACTGTGTAGTTAGGAGTTCTTTTCTTTTTTTTTCTTGTTCCCTACAGGTCTTATTTTTTAACAAAATAAAAATGACAAATTAAAAANAAAAAAAAAGAACAACTCATTTTACATAATGCTTTATGTCTCCAACTTTTTTTCCTTTTTTTCAGTAGCACTACCTGCCACTCAGCCTTCTACAAAGTGCTGTCCTTTTCCTACCCAACTAGAGCTGTTTTCATCTTTACAAAAATACAACTAACCGAGCCCTCCGCACGTCCGGTCCCCTCCAAACTACCTTTGATCAGTACCCTAAATGCACAGACAGTACCAATTATGTGTCAACAACAACACACTTTGAACACAGACAGCTCATTGCTGAACATTTTGTGCAGAAGGAAACTCTGGCAGCCCTGATTTATCAATTATTAACTTTTCACTGCAGGGCCGATGTTTTATTTTCTTGCTAGAAATCGCCAAGGTTTTTTTTTTAACTTGTTATTGATGCCACTTTATCAGGGGGCCTTCAGCGTTAATTAATTTGATTTGGTCGGCCCTGCTGCTGAACACAAAAACTGATGATAAGAAGCCGCTGGGGGTTGAATGGTGTTTTTGTTCTTTTTGATTATAAGTTCATACATGTAGGGTCTGCGATGTATTTGTAGCTGTCAATAAAATAAAAAAAAGTTTAAACCAGCTATTCAATCGGTCATTCACAAGCTAGCCTCAGTTTGTTCTTCTGTGGAAAACAAGCTCGATACTGCGCTATACTGTACCCATGGTATTCTGCTCAGATGTGCCATTTGCCTTGAGGCCATGCAGAGAGAGTGGGATCCATGTATAATGAAGAGAGGCATCTGGGGAAGAACAATGAGAAGAATGGTCTGTGGATGTTGCGTGGGCTCTGCTGAAATCACTGATGTTGCCTGAGAGAAGGAGTTGGGCAGATTTTGGGAGAGGGCTGCAATTCAGGAGAGATGAAAAAAAAAAAAGAGGAAAGCAGTTTCTAAGCTTGATCCCACCTCTCCGTGTGGCAGAAGTATGATTCAGCGGGTTTGAAAGGGAGGTATGAGCATGGTTTGAAATGTTTCACAGGCGAAGATTCAGCCCGGTTCTTAGGACAGACTATAAAAATGTTAACTCTCCGAGAAGGCTGGGGTTTCTTCGGAAAAAACTTGAGATCAGGTTAGATTAGGTTTGTGGCTTTATGGCACAACCTTTCATTCCAGTTAACGGACAAGCAGGCTTAGACCAGACAGCTAACAAACTATATGTTAGAGATGGAGGAGGGAGAGGTTCAGAGAAAGAGATAAAGACAGAAATCTGAGTACACACACTCTCACACACTCACAGCAGTAGGTTTTTCCAGCAGAATCCATGGAAGGAGCCAATGACAGCAGGGACTGAAGCAGCCGATAAGAAAAATATCTCAAATGATGAGGAGGCTTCACTTCATTCCATACCGCTATGTAAAGTACAACGGAACCTGACTTTGTACTTAGACAGAAAAAAGACTCAACAAGCAACTTGATGCTGGGTTTTGTGAATTAAAAATACAAGTCATCACTTAGTCTCTTATCACTCATTAACACGTCATCTTGGCTTAAAAACAACATGTGCCTTAAAATGAAGTACCATTTGGAAAGATCAATAAAAAAAAGTATTGGTTGAATGTTCTGTTTGTGCTGCTTCTTTGAACTGTCACCTGTTCTCTGGCAGACAATCAGAGTAGATTTAGAAAAAAATCAAACAGCAAAGGTTGGTTTAAAGCCCCGCTCCAGTGACCTCTGAACCCCACTGAGACTTACTGCAGGGTCATACGATAGCTCACACAAAAGGCGATGGTCCATCAGCCTCAATTGCAAATGTGTAAGCAGAGATCTGTGTGTGTAAAAACTGCGGGGAGGTCAGTGGAGGGAGCCTTTAAAGTCATGTTTTTACCATTCACACCAAGGTTGAGATCAGTTCACTGTCAACTCAGCATGCCTTTTTTTGTGAAACCTTGAGGGGGAAACACAAATATTGATTGCATAAACATTCCAGCAGCTTTCAACCACTTGAGAACTAATTCATGATACTGGTGTTGGACTTTTTTGGGGGTACTATGACCGCTATTTGTTTCTCAGGTTCTAACACACCGACCTGTGCAAAGCAAGCAAGACACATTTGGGTTGCACAAAGTTGATGGACAGTTCCTAAAAGGGAAACCAATCAGAGGTCAGCCACAGAGCTTCACATACAGTCAGTGTCTGGCTCAAGGACACTTCACCAGGGACCCTGCTGCCCGCTTTGTCAGTTGCACGTGAGCTGAAGGTTTGATTTAAATATTAACTTGACCGCATATGAACTTGAAGACAGAAATGAACCGACCTCAGCCTTGATTCTTAGCTTTAACAGCCATGACGGCTGGGAAATAGCTTAGATTGTAACTCAGTGAGGCCTCGCGTCTACTGGGGCCTCTCTTTACGACACTGTCTTCATTTCGTTGTGTTGAATTAATGTGAGCATTACGCAATGTGAGGAGAATTTGTTTTGAATCGATCACTGCTGAAAGTCAATGTCTTTCAGTGGTAGGTCTGGAGTCGTAGAGCGACAGTAGCTGCTGTTGCTAGCACAGAAGTGAAAGAGAGGTGCCCAGTAAACACGAGGCCCTGAGGATTGTAAACCAGTTATGTTCTTCACCACGCCAAACAATGGCCGTGTCTGTAAGCTCAAAAACACAGCACAAAGCAGGATAAAGAATCCAACTTGCCACAGCATTGAACAAGAGGTGAAACACAAAGTGCTTTCAGCTGTCCATCTGTCAGTCTGTGCTGTCAGAAACTTAGACAAGAAAGCTGAGAAAGATAAAACCAAGTACAATAAATTAAATCACTGTTTTTTTTTCCACAAAAAGCAAAAGAAATAAAGAAGTAGTTAGAAGAAGAGGAATCGCACTACTTTACTACCTAAGATTTAATCAGGAAAGCATGAAGCTCTAGATTCATACAAACAAACATACACGTTTTTTTTGTTCAGTGGACAGGGTTTGACACAAACTAAAACACAATAAATACTCTTTCTGAGGAACAAAAGATAAGGTATATCTCTTTATCAGCTAAAAGGACACTAAAAAAAAAGGCAGGTCCGTCTGGCAGACTCGCTCAGAAGGGGACAGGGCGACCCTTTAGGAAAAAAAACTTTCCATCCATGGGGGCAGCCCTTCTCCTTCGTACTTATGGCACTACAGCAATTCCCCATCCACATTTTATTCTCTCATACTTTTATCTTTTCATTCTTTGAATACTTTTTTCTGTACCCTGAACATACAATATTCCCTAATGGTACCTATTCAACACAGCTGGATTTCTTTTTTTATTCTAGCTTGTCCATAATTTTCACGTTTGTTCGTTTGTGTGTCTTTTTTTCCATTTTTGTCAGCATAAAGTGCAACAGTGCTTTTGTTCTCTCCTCTGGCCACCTGGCCTCCTCCAGGTGACCCCCCCACCCCACCCCCGAAGGTCAAAGGTCACGGGTTAGCAGGATCAGAGTCAGGGTTCACGCTGGTCTCGCTGGTCACGCTGGTGGCGCTCGCGACGCTCGGCTCCTCCACTTCCTCCTCCTCTTCTTCGTCCTCCTCCCCTTCCTCTGTCACTTCTCCCACATCCAGCACTTCCACCTCTTCGTCGTCATCATCCTCTTCGTCCAGACCTCCTTCCAGCAACTCCACCACAGACGCCCCTTCCTCCGTCGCTGCCGTCTCTTCTCCCTCTCCCGCTTTCTGCTGCTCTTTCTTCTCCTCCTCCCTCTCCTCGTCCACCTTTTCTCTCTGCTGGTAGATGGCGGTCTTGAGTGGTTTGACCAGGCCCTCCTCGTAGACTTTCAGGATGGCCTCACATACAAAGCGGTACTGGCTCTGATGGGGAGACAGAGAAGAGATATTTTAGCTGATGGTTTAAAGCGGCTGAGAGCAGCTGCACAGACAAAACCGTGTGTCTACATACAGGTGTTTGTATCATCATGGCCCTCTGGTCTCTCATGGTCCTGACGATATCCAGAGGATACACTGGCTGACCGCACTCCATTAGACACAATGCCGTCTCCATGGTGATAAGAACCCCGGTCCGACCAATCCCCGCACTGGAAAAAAGACGGACGACGGAGAATTAGAGTTGACTATGTCTGTCACTCAGCATAATTATGGGTTCATCACTGGAAGAACAACTGTACCTGCAGTGCACCACCATTGGCTGGTCCTGTCCAGCCCGTTTGGTCCGTACCAGAGCCACAAAGTCCAGGAAGTCGGTGGAGTCATCAGGAACGCCGTGGTCTGGCCAAGCCAGGTACTGAATCTGGGTAAGCTCTCTCTGCTGCTCACTCTGAACACACAAAAGGGGGAAAGAGGAAGACAAATGACTTAATATTACATTTTCATGTACCGTCTTTGAGAAAGGCTTCTTTATTATTTGACGGCTTGGAAACAAACTGAGGGCGTTCGCTCTCACCTCAGTCAGGACCCAAGCTCACTAAGTAATGAATTATTCTCAGATATCACTCATACTCAGAACCCAGAACAGGTTATTGTATTTCATGTGGGCGACCTCCTAGCATGTTTCATTGAGCTCTGTGTCCTGCACAGCGCCCTGTTTGTGTAATGATGGCCTTTAAACATGTTATGAAACGGGCGGTGTGAATAACAAACAGTGGTTTTATTTTTTTCCACTCCGCTGGACCACTTGGTGACTCACGTTGTTCTTTCCTATTTTATGAAACACCATATACTCATGGCAATAGTTTCTGTGGCTTTACTACAAAATGTACATTTTATGTTGCTGCAAGCAAACTATAAATAAACTATATCAATATAACCCGCTTTCTCTCCCGTTCATTCAAAAGGGAAAGAAAACAGACAAACAGGTCAATGTAGCAAAGTAATGTGCACTCAGGGATCAGAAAATAAGAGAGATTTAAACCCCACAGGGACACAATGACGATGACACACACAATCTACAGCAGATAACTACTAACCACTGTTTCATGTGCGACTCAGAGCCCTCGTGTTCCTCTTTAATATTGCCTCGCTGCATCGCCATGGTAACACATCTATCTCCATGGCAACAATCACAGGCAGAGGAGAATGCTAATTGCCTCCTCCTACAGCCATACATTTTAAAGGCCATGGTACACAGGCAACACACGGGGAAGCATTCAGGAAAATACGCAGGAAACAGCAGGAACATTTGATCCTCCATTAAAAGTTCATTTCAAATTAGATCTCATTCTCTATACTGGCATAATAGATGATATTTTACATACAGTATATTACTACAAAAACTCAGACACAATGCTATTGCAGTAAAAGTTCACTGTAACATGCTGAAGTGCTGTGAGCATCAAAAGGCTTCGACATCAAAATAAGACAAACTTCCATTCCCCATTTCTGTTTTTTCAAACTCTCATCGTCCCACTCTCTGTTCCTCTCTTCCTCTGTTTGGTTTCTCTCCCTCGCTCTCTATTTCAGCAATGTGACTGACTGGGGTGGTTAGGTTGTCATGGTAACCAGATCCCGATACGTGGCCCGCATGCAGCAGTGGGAGCCAGAAAAAGAACAGCCCACACTGGTCACTATGGCAACACACCTCCTCGGGGTCCTCAGCGGCTCATCCTTCCTGAGACACTGGTCCCTCTCTTTCATTGGACCCTGCGTCTTTCTCAGCACTGCCTTTGGCATCCTCTCTAACCTGCCCTGGTTATCAGCACACGCCCTCTCACTTTCTCCTCCTTATTGGCTTCACCTTCACTCCCTTGTTCCTCTCATTCACTCCTAGTTTTCTTCCCTGTTTGTCCCTTTTTTTCTCTTTTGAGTGTGTGTGTGTGTGTGTGTGTGTGTGTGTGTGTGGTTACCTGAGTGTGCATGAGAGTCATCTCCCGGACCAGGAAGGCAGAGTTGCCCTCTTCATTGTGGCACGTTACTGTAAAATCTCCATAGGTGGCGCTGCTGTCTGGGTTGGGCCAGTACTGGTGACACTTCACCTATAAACGACAAAGTACTCTGTTATTCTCACTTCTGTTCTCAGCTCAGGGGTAAGAGGTCAGTCTCTGCTACCGAAGAGCATCTCTTAACTCTTAAGTTAGCTCACTTTGCAAATAAACACCTCTTTCTAATTTCAAGAGAAATTAGCAAACTATGCGTATTTTTTGAAAATTCACACCTAGTTCGATGATTAAGGGATCTTAGTAGTATTGTTTTCACAGTAACACAACTTCTTCTCACTTTGTGTATTTAATAAATAATGCTCAAATTAACAATAGACACAAGTTATAGAAACCTCCTCTTTGCAGTGTGCTGTAGCCATCTTTTTGGCACTGAACAGACTCACTCAGTATCAGAACTTGGGGTTTCTACAAATGGCAAACCTGGATTTTATCAGGCAAGCTAAATTCAAAGCACTGCAGCACTATTTTTATGCTTCAGTGTACGACTTTATAGTGCAGTTGCGTCCAGCAATGCCACATGTACAGTTAAAGTTCTTGAGAAATTTTCAATAGATTCACTGACAATGAAAACCTATGTTTTGAACATGTGGCAGTGCATATGTGGTTTCCAGTGCTTGTTTTTGAAGAATTCTTCTACATACCCGCCCCCTCTCGACCTGTGTAGTCAGCATGACCACCATAGATGAGCCCTGCTCCCATGTCATTTGCCAGAAGTCGGGGCAGGTGTTGGGCAGGGGGCCCTGGCACGCTATGTAGCGGTTTATCAGACTGGAGGCTGGAATCTCCATCTACAGTGAGAGAGACACAGAGATTGAGATACAGAGATATTAGGTTGCAAGGATCTCACTTTACAGCTCCTGTTTCTTATTATATTCAATTGAAAGGGATGTGCTTTGTGTTTCCAGCAGTGCGGAGAGCTAAATGTTCTCAGATTACTCTAAAAAGGCACAAACACTTCAACTTTGGCCAAAAAATAAATCAAGCCCCTTTCAGACATGCTCTTCAATACTTAAAACGTGCTGGCAAGTTAACAGCGGTTGGTCTCCTGAGCCTAGGAGTCACTTACAAGGTCAGATGTAGTAACATTAACACTCAAGTCTGAATTGAAAGCCATCATTTAACGCCAGTGTTACAAGCTTCAATAAACAGAGAGATGTATTAATTGCGCGTCTTGTCCAACTTCTTCAGAGCGCTGCTGTAAAAATCCCATTCAATTATCATTTCTTGTTGACATAAAAAATAAAATCAGCTAACTTTAGGTTGTCGAGGAGATTCTTCTCATGTCAGATCAGTCTAATAAATGCGCTTTCATGGAAACTTTTTGCCTCCCAGCGGGGCACAAAAGAGGAAAAGACACCTCAGAAAACTACTATAACCATCAGACCATCTGTCTCTCTTTTATCAATGCAAACTGCTTCCAGGATGAATATCCAAACACTTCACATACACAGCAAATAGATATTAAATGAGAGTAACAACTGAATGTCTTGTCATTTGTAACTATGCCTGTGCACTGTCAGATTGACAATAGGCAGCAGGATGTATTCTGTCTAATTGATGAGAAAAACGAATTAGTGGATGTAAAGGGCCGATTAGACGAGTGAGAAGCGGGGCGAGTGTCCTTCACGCTCACAATGATCATTAATTAAGACACACAGATAAATAGTTATTCAACTACAAAACACTTTTCCTAAAGACCTAAGTTTGACTTCCAAAAAGGCATCTTTTAAACAGATAGATGTCTGAAAAGGGCTTAAATTAATAGAAAAGAAAGGTTCACTCCGAAAAGCACACCCTCTAAATATCCATAAGCTGCTGTTAGCTGATAGCTTAACTGGCTGACTCAAAAACATGCAAAACATTAAGACACAGTGTTATTCGTTAGCAGAGCTGATGTGGTTAATTCATTCAGCAGTATGGCCACCATAGTGTTTTAACATGTGTTTTGATGGTTAGCAAAACAGACCACCCACCACGCCTCAGACGAGCAAAACGCAGAGATACTGATGGGAAGCTGAAAGAGAAAAACGAGGAGGAGCAAACTCACATTGATGTAATTTGCATTGATGTAGTCATCTGTGCTTTTCAGAATGACCCGCGTGGCATCATCTGTAGGGGGAGAGAAAAAGAGAAGAAAAGGGGGGTAAGATTACACATAGAAAAAGACGACATGGAGAAAGAGAGAGAACCATTGACAAAAGGGAGTGAGAAAAAAAGATTCCAAGAGGGGAAAAAAAACAGGTGGAAAAGAGAGAGAGTGTGATTGAAGGGACAAAAGGTTAATGTCGGTACATATTTTAACACGCAAGCCAACAGAAATAGACAACCGTGTGCAGTCACGTACAAGGAGAGATGTCTCTGTAGCGATTTTTGGAAACGTTCTGAGGTAATTTGGCACACAGCATGGTCATCCCCGGCCTCTTCCTGTACAGTTGCTGTAAGAAAAGGAACACAGATTTACATTAAAGTTGTGGTAACAGGAAGAAAATCAGTAAACGCCAAATATGTATTGCCCTCTTCGTCTACGTAAATATGCATTAACTTCTATGAGAGTTCAAATGTTTGAAAAAACTTTACAAACACTCAAAACCACTAAGTAATTTTATGTGCATGAGCTCTTTCGTGCAACAACTTTGTGTGCATTATGTGTCTATGTGTGTGTGTTTGTATATAACATTCCTCTTCACTAAAAGCACCACACAGAGCTTAAACAGGAAACTGTCAAGTGATTATGATAAAGGACAGGAAGTTGTAGGAATGTGAAGGAGGATAGAAATGTGTGACAAATCAACCAATCAAAAACTTCTGATTCTATGTTTGTGTGAGCATATAAGCACAGTGTCTGTTTATGTGTGTGCTTATTTCCATGTCTTTCTCCTTACATCAAACTGCGCCAGTATGGCTCCACTGATCAGGCCTTCCTTCAGTGTGACCATGGAGTCCCTCAAAGCATGCTGGTCTAGCTGGGCGGGGTCCTGAGGGGACTTCTCAGGGATGTACTGAAAATCTGGCTCTGAGTCCACCTTCTCCTCCACCACGTCGTAGATGGCTGAATGGGACAGGGAACAAATATGTCAAGAGTTTATATACACACAGCTGTTTATGCAGGCTGAGGGGAGTTGATTTATCTTTAAGTTTATAATGAAGAAAACATCCAAGATAAAGAAAAGCTAAAAATCACAACCAATGCACTGCACTATAAGAATATATAGTTCATCTATGTGCAAATATGTTTATGCTTAAATTTCATAAAAACTGCAACATCAAATCATGTGAATTGACATGCATTCAATACATTGATGCAATCTTATATCTGCTCTGATGTAAGAGAGGATAGAATGCATAAATCCCTCTTTGACCCGGTTAAAATACCAAGAATTTCCATGTTTCATCATCCTTAAAAGCTCCCCTCCCACTTTGCTGATGCTGATTAAAGGAAACGCTTTGCCATCTTTCCACACGGTGAATATAGCTGAGATGTACAGAAAGCAAAATGTAGATCTCCTTTCATATTACAGAAGTGAAGAAGTGGTTGCACCACACAAGGTAGTTCTTACAGAGATTAGCTGTTACTAAATATTTACACCCAGTACCTGTCAGATGTGACTGTGACTGGAAGAACACCACCTGATATATAATGAAGTTCCATACTTAGGTCACAGGATAACAACTGAGCTATCTCTATGACAACAGAGCAAACTCTACCTGCTAATGAAGACTGTGAAATGCGGTATAGGGCTCCAGAAAAAATATCAAGTGGACACTGAGTTAAGATTTTTTTTAGATAAAGTTTATGGCAATATTTGAGGACTGAAGAGTATGAGAGATAATCTGGAATATGGTCGACATGTGATCTGACACTTTAAAATATGTTTCATAATGATGTTAACAGTACAGTATTTATAGCATGTAGGCTCCACTTTCAAACTATGACAAGTAGCAACAATAACCTTAAAATAAGACACCTATACATATTTAAGATTGTCAGGTAAGTTTCCTATATCATTTGCCCCCCTAAAACTGACCTCCTGTTTACACTGTTGATTGCTTTTGATTGGACAGCGCTAGACATGTTTCCTAGCAACCTATTTACACAAGGTCTTTAGTTGCCAGGACATTCCTTCGCATCGCGAGTTAGTAAATCACTAGTTTAGAGCTATAAAGACAGGAATATTTTACAATCTAAAACAGTCCAACAA
The DNA here is from genome assembly GCA_003416845.1 of Oplegnathus fasciatus. Classification (NCBI taxonomy): domain Eukaryota; kingdom Metazoa; phylum Chordata; class Actinopteri; order Centrarchiformes; family Oplegnathidae; genus Oplegnathus; species Oplegnathus fasciatus. The sequence continues at coordinate 31,219 of NTHP01000419.1, read as the reverse complement.
CAAAAGCAGAAAATATAACCCTCTGTGATTCAGCTCTGTAGTGTTGAATCACACTCTACAGTTTTTTCGACCATCCCTTGTATTTGTCAAAGATAAAGGGGGAGTAGACACGGTAGATCCAACCAATGGGAAGAACTCACCATTTGGTCTGACCAATAGGATGAGCTCCCCAGAGTGGCTCTCGCAACTGGCTTTGATGAACATGACCACCTGGTCATGGGTGTGGTCCGAGATGTCCCGTCCATTAATCAAGACCACCTGGTCGCCCTCGTTAAGGCGAGGCACACACAGGTCGGCCTGATGAGAAAGAGGGGAAAGAGGGGAAAGGACAAAGGAGGAGAAGAAAGAAAGACAGAGAAAAGACAAATGCAAACCCAATGAGATAAAGGAGTGTGAGTTCTGAAACTTTGATATGTTAGTAACGTGCTTGGTTTAATAAACTAACAGGAGAGAAAGTGTCTTCAGATATGAAAATGCTAAAATAGTGGCAATATGTGAAGCTGTATGTGTTTTATTATATACTGAAGCACAGGTGAAATATAGTCGTAGTCATCTACTGACTATATGGGGTGACTTACTGATGTTCCCGGTGCCACTCGAGACACAATGATGGGCATCTTCTGGTCAGCTCCACCCTGCAGACCCACAAACACACGTAGCCAAGATTAGTTCACAGCACAAAGCCATGCACAAATTTCCTTTCTTTCCAGGAGTTAACATTTTAGAATTGGCCATGATGCATACAGACAATTTGTGCCAAAGCTACTTTTGAATACTTGGCATGAAAAAAAGAGAGAAAAAGAAGAAAAGATGGATAAAGAGATGAGCCAAGGAACGAAAAAAAGATACAAGGGCCGAGAACAGACTTTATCCTATTGTGTCCCAACTAGTATCAGCTCCCACCTTGACATTGAAGCCGAAACGTCCGTGTTCGTCCGGTCTCATCTTGATCAGGACCAGATTATCGTGTGGGACAACTCCATTTAGCTGCAAAAGATGCAAATGCATCAAATTCACATCTTCAATGTAAGATCAAGATTTAAAGTGCCAAAAATTGATTTCTGGCCACTAGGGGGCAGAAGAAACATCAAAACAAGCTGGCAAAGAAAAAACAACAACAATGCAAGGCAACAAGGCAAGAAAACAATTGGCTTCTTTCAATTCAGCAGACACAGAGCAACACAAGCATACATTCGTAACCTGATGAAAGTAGGGCCAATATTCCAGATGTTCAACTGTTCACCAGCTCTGCACTAACTTTGTCTGTCTGTCGTTTGATGCTGGGCAGGTAACGATTAGTGGGAATCAGTTTGTTTGCTGTCTGCCTACAGGGGGTTGATGATGGCTGCTGAGACTCAATCATACAGTAAATGCTTTGGCTTTAAAATCAAGACGATAAGCTTAAAGAGACAAAAAAAAGTTCCTTAGAGGTGAATAAATGTGGTAATTTTGTAGTCATTTCAACCCTATACTGTAAGGAACTCATTTTATATGTCCTCACTTCATTGTACTTAAGGGGATTGCACGTCACATCTTAAAGGTTGCTAAGGTAAAACTGATGCATTTCTAACAGGAATACAGTATGGTTGCCATGGTAACACTGAGACACAAACATCTTTACTGCACTGAGAGAGAGCAAATAATTTTGCAGACTAAAAGAATTCTTTATATTGTGAGAAGTAGTCATTGAAGGCACCTTAGGTTTTCATTCATTGCTAAACAATGTTTGTGAATGAAACGTATACCTTGAGAAAACCTCAAAATGCACATAAGTAGAAAACAATCCATTTATCTCCTGAGGACATGCGTTTGCGACACATGTGCAACACATTTTTTCAAAGATATTGAAGAGGACCATCGTACAAACTTTTTTGAATATGTAATGAGTGTCCGTGTGTTGTGTTGCCGTACTGACCGTGGTCTTATCAGCATTGACAGGAACATCGTACATCTCGTTGAGGTGGTTGTCCAGGAGGCTCTGCTGGGAATGGGCCTGGATGATCTGGCTCAAGGTCTTCCTGCTCAGCTGCTTGGGGGGCAGAGCCGGAGGCTGGCCGTCTAGCCCCTCTGGAGACCTGAGGGAGGCAGAGAGAGAGAGGGGGGGGGAGGAGAGAGAAAGTCAGGGACAGAGAGAAGGAGACAGAAATAAAGAAAAGGGAGGTAAAAGTGTTAAGTTCAGATGAACGTTGACAGTTCAGTTTTTGATGCAAGTATTTTTCCCAAGCAATCTGATTGGGCAAAAACATGTTCCAGCTGTGGTGATAATTCTCTTTTGCACCACTACTCCACATTATCTTGTATCCAGTAAAGACAAAACTTCTCTCATTTCATTACAATTGTAAATAATTACAAAATGAATCTCACAACAGCATAACATATTCAGCAGCAACGGACACCAAAAGGCGCAAACATAAAGCTAAAGCAAAAGACACAAGTAATGGCAAAGACTGAAGATTGCCCTGTTTGTTAAAGAGGTGGGCTTTGGTAGAAAAAGAGACTAATGGAGAAAAACAGATAAAGGGGAGTGAGAGAGAAAGAGATTGCAAGAGACAGAGAGGTTTAATAGTACTGTGTTAGTCACAATGCATTAACCTCAATAAAAGGGCTGCAAGAGGAAGGAAAACACCCCACTCCATCATCCAGACAATAAAAGGCAGTTAGTGTGTATGATGAAACAACACGGTCAGTCAGGTAAGGCTTTCAGCAGCATCATGGCTCACTCTCTGGGGGGGGGGAGGTTAAAGCGAGTCATTTCACTATGTCTGTATCTGTAAGTGTGTGTGTGTGTGTGTGTGTACAGCACTCCTTAGGGGCGAGAGCAACAGTCAAAGAGCATTGCCTTTGTTTTGGCTGCTGCTACTGGTGCCACTTTGTGTCTTAAATACACACACAGAAACTAACATTTATTATGGGTCAAAACCAGGTCAGGCTTTCAGAAGGAGGGCAGCGCACAGCAGGCCTGAGCCAAGACAGCACATCCTCCTACATTACCGTGTTTCCTCAACACGACACAGACGAGTGAAATGGATATGCAAGTATCCTCATGCCTTACCACAACTTAGCCAAGGCCCTGGGATACGGAGATTTAAACCTCGTCTACACCGGACATGACTAAGCCCTACTTTTTAGTTTTCCTTCTGTCAAAGGCTTTGATTGTAACCAAATCCTAAATGTCAGAGGACATTCGAATCACATGCGGGTATATGAGGAGGCCTAAAGTATAAAACAAGCTGCAGTAAAGCACCATGTTGCATTCAAAGCCACCAAAAGATACATTTAAAAACACTTTCAGTGCACACCCAAGAGTTTTTTTTAACAAAAGGATTTTCCAAAGCCAGCCTTTGCTTCGCATCTGTGAAGAAACAGGTCTGATTATAGCGTACAAAGTAATTTATCATAACATGCCATGCAGTTGTGTTACAGTATTTTGTATAATTGTTCCCCGACACTGTCAAGGAAATGAAGACACTGCATTTTAAAAGTCATCATCGTGGTTAGCTAAACGGATAATTTTCACTCTACTCAACTAAAAACAGAACATTATAGAGAGAGTGTCCAAGGGCTATGGCTTTGTCATATTGCTTCTGTGTGGAGCTGACACAGTGTATAACTGTGGCCTGTGGGAGAGAAAGCAGATTCTAATTTAGTTTTTTATTGGAGGAAAACTTGGAGGAACATCGGGAAAATTTGGATTATGGGCCTGAGCAAAGTGATGGACCTCAAAATATTGTAATAGGTTTGAGTCACATCACTTAAGTTTGTAAATATACAGTTTATTGCATGTAAATCTTTAGGTTGGGGATGCCTGATTCTCACCAAAGAAACATATCATCTAATGCATTTGGGCCAGAATTGATAGCTCCCCAAAATCAAAATGTAATCTGGATTTTCCAAATTTTTAAAAATAGACATCACAATGGGGTTGGCTGAGGAGGTCACTCTGAGCCACCAAAGCTAAAAGAGATGATAAAAAGCGTGAACTTTTGACAATAATCTACTTTTGGAAATTGTGACTAGTAAACTATTTTCTGAGTATTTGCAGTAGTAGTAATATCTGAGATGAGGAAGGTCCAGCCAACCCTCGGATCTGAGTCTCTAAAGGATTTCTTTTCTCTTCCTTGGGTTTTTCATGGCCCAAATAAAGGATAAACTAAGCTTCTCAATAGAGTGAAAAAATGATTTGGGCAAGAAAATTGGGAGATTGGGACGCTGAAATTGATAACACAAATTGGCAAAACATTCATTTTCACCAAGTTCTCTCCACCCGCCACAGAGTGCTTGTCGAAATGAGCTCAATTTACAGAGAGTTATCAAGTCGATACACATAAACTGCTAAGTTTAATCTTACTCATCCTAACAATATGGCAAATCATTTTTGTAGTACGAGCTGAATGTAGTTCTGAGATCAACAGCATGTTGATGACCACCAGGATGGACAAACATAAAGTTAATAAAATAATATGCACGGATAATGTGTGTGTTGTCTGAGGAAGAGAGAGCAGGTGATTATGTCATCTTTTGGCCCCGTAACAGAGTGATGAGCCAACAACTTTGCGTGTTTGTCTGTGTGTGTGTTCGTTTAGCATTGTAGGCAGCAGAACTACCACTGTAATGTTACTTAACCACTCTGATTTCCAACGGAGAAATGTTCCATCCTTCCATCTCTATTCTCGCTCTCTATTTCTCACACATGCACACACTCCTACTGTGTCAACAGAAAAAGCATGCCGTATCTACAATGCATCTTTTGCCTCATTCACATCACACTCAAGCACAAACCGGTCCAGGCCAGCTGCACATGTGTGCATCTTGCATGCACGGCTCACGGCTGACATTTCCAGCTCAACATATTAAAATGATCCAGCTGCACGATCAAACATATTAAAATGATATTTTAAGCGGGAACATTTCATGAATGTTTTTTTCTAAGCCCTAGCTAATATCCCACGGTTCTTAAGAAGAGTTTTAAAACTCACTCACAACTCGCTTTACTTTTACTAACAGGTTTTCAGGCTTTAAAGACAGACATGTGGAACTTTATTAGTTAAAGGAATTCACCAGATATTTTATAGTGTGTGAGCTCAATGAGGACATGCAGAAAACACACACACACACACACAAACACACACTAATTCCTAGTTCAGCCCTGTTGTACAACCTCTCCGCCCTGCTACCCGCTATAAACACATTTTACAGGCTCTTTTTCAAAGGGTTCATCTTTTCAGTGGGGCCAGCTAAGTGACAGTGGGAGAGGGTGTGAACTGTTGGGAGAAGCCACAGACACAGACAGACATTTAAAAACCAGTCAACTCAGCAGCGCAGTCAGACAGAGTGGCACTAACACTGATGAGTAAAATTAAACTTCAAAATTAAAGGCGGCTGTTTTGGAGGGTTGGGGGTGCTTTATTTATGAGGCGGTTAATTTACAGTGAAATCTATCTCCCTGCCACCAAGTCAAACGTTGATGTTTTTTCCCCCAAAGAGAAGCAGCTTTAAAAAAAGTGGGCAAGCTGATAAACAAGAACACAGAGGAAGAAAGGAAAGAACAAGAAACACATGGAAAAATGAGAATGATGGGGACAACTTTCCCCTGACAGTCGTAATATCATCGAGCGCTCAGCAGGGGTGAGACTTACGGCGTGGAGTCCAAGCTGATGCTGTTGGCCTGCGTGGACGATGCCGACTTGTGATTGGAGGAGAAGACAGGCAGGCTGGGTGAAGCATGGATCACATGATCGACAAGGTGGCCGACGGACGACGGGCGTAGTCGCGTGCCCTCTTGTACAAACAGTGAGTTCCTGACGAACACAAAGACACATAATGTTAAGGGCCAGGAATACAACCTCGCTATGTTTTTGGTATTGACCGAAATGTGTCCGTTGCTTCGAGTATCAAACACTGACGTACCCGAAAGCTGGCATCAGAACCGTACACTTATTTACTTATTCTTAAATCAGACAGTTTCTCATTTAAATCACAATTTTGGCAATTTTAGATTTTATTTAGGCAAAGTTATTGTAAAGTATTGACTTGGTATTGATACCCAAACTCGGATATCATTTTATTTAGAAAAATATCAAACGATGCCTGATTAATGTAAAATGCAGTAAAGGACATGAAATTATGGAATGCTTTCTTAATTTTTTTGGGAAGATATAATCATGTCATAGGTCAGAGGTCATGGTTAGGCTTCAGAGACACTTCTGCAGCATAAATGTTTGCCAATACAGTCCTAAAATGATTCTTTGGCTTAAAAAATGGTCTCTTTAGCAGCTGGCAGGGGTGGCTGCCACTCAACGAGCAGGTTTCCTAATAACAGCAAGCAGACTACAGTGACTTGCCCATGACAAGATTTGTATTTTTTCTAGAAACATTACACTTAAGTGTAATTTAAATTTCCACGGCCATAATTGTCTAAGATGAAGCTGGAGTGAACCTCAAACTTGGACTCACTGATTGGGCGTCCCAGGCGGTGAGCGAGTGGGCAGGCTCTGGGTCTCCAGTCTCTCATCTGATAGGCTGTTCCTGCTGACAGACTCCCAGTCAGTTCCACCCAGCAACTTCCTGGCCAATGGCTTGCTGGGAGATCTGCGCAGACCAAGACATTGGTTCAGTTGTGGCCAGAATAAAAACAATAGTAATAATACATTAAAGTTCCTGAAGTGTTTATTTACCCGTAGAGGCTTGTAATGGCTAGATTCGACTAACCAAGAAAGACATGTCGATTACCTTGCAAACACTCTGTCCTTGATGCCTTTCTCCTTTCCATACTGCACAGACTGCACCTCCGTCCGCCCGCTAGAGACAGAAACAAGAAAAACAACAATCAGTGGACCGTCTTGGAAAATAAAACTTTAACTGAGGTGAAACAAGCTAAAAATCTTTAACTCTTGGGTTTAGCAAGGTTTCAGAAACTGATTTGTAAAGCTGAGTTTACTTTTACATGACCAATTTCCTGAAAATAAGACATGTAGTGATACACTGTTTTTACATGACAACAGGAATTCTTCAATAATAAGAGCTACTTTGGCATCAGTCCTTCAAATGAACAAATCAGTCAAAATAACACCATTAACAATCATTAAGACTTGAGTGTAGTCTGACAGCCAAGTAACAAGTTCAAAACAACTTGCTCAGTCACTGTTAATAACATGTTGACAACACAAATTCCCAATTCAAAATCCTTATTGAAAAGTCAGTCAATATCTTAGAGGCGAAAACACACACACACCTCAAGCCAAACATCAGAGCAAGGCTCGCTCGCGTTGCATCACTGCTGCTCAATAATGCATCACAAGACCTCCAACTCTCAGTTCATCTCTCACTCACATTTCATAGAATGGGGAAACAGCTACCAGTGAAATGAAACTTCAGTTACCATAAGGCAATGATATAATACAGTCATGAGTAAAATGTTTGTAGAAGTGAAGTTCATTTCAATTTCTCAGAGCCGTTTCTACTTTAACTTTAAAGTGCAAAAAATGCGCAGTATATCACCAATGAAAAGGAGTGTTTTGTTTGAGGAGGGAGTGGCAGCAGCAGTGTGGAGTGACTGGCAAAGGATGCAGGCACATGGACACAAACACGTTAACAACTCCTGCAAAACTTAAAAGAATGGTTGCAAGGCCAAACACAAACAAGGAAAAAACGTTTTCCTCTTTTTCGAGGTCGACTGTGAATAATTAAGTGGTGGTTTTCTGGGGGAAAGTTGCATGAGAGGCACCCACTAGCCGTCCAGTGTTTCAGCCTCTCACCCAAAGTGAAACAACTGCATCAACTTCCAAACAAACATGTACTTCTGCTGATGTTTCCCAGAAGTGGGACAACTGCTGAGAGTCAGACAGACAGAAATACAGACAAAGCATCCACAAGTCTGGTATGTGTGTGCGTCTGAAGGACTGTGTGTTCACGTCAATCTGTCAAAGTCTGGCTGACTTTTCAGAGATTCTCTGTGTGCTCTGTGAATTCCCTCAATGTTCCTCTGGGAGTGTATGTGTGTGTGTCCTCTCCGTCTTACCAGTATCTGAACTTTGAGCCCAGGGTGAAGTAGTGAGCGAAGAAGTTCTTCTGTGGTGGGATGGGCCGCTCCAGCCTGAAGAAGGTGTGGTGCTCCACGCAGGCCTTCCACAGGTTTTTACAGGCCCGGTAGTTCACCATGTTGAAACCCAGCAGCGTCTCCCGGGTCTCAGTCTGTGTGCAGGGAGGAGAAGACAACAGTTAGTGGGCCACTGGATAACAGTTTGGCATTCAGCCTGTAGGGTGACAGTGGGTGACCAGTATTCAGCCAGTTTATCTAAATTCAACAGTAATACAAGTAAAGACAATAAAGACAGGCAGTGTGTGAATTAGTCAACATCAAAGTGCGATATAATAAACCACAATGTTTTAAACCAGTGGTTCCCAATGTTTTTCGTGAGACGGACCCCCCACAGCTTTGTCAGATGAACTCAAGTACCCCTGCCTCGACAACATTTTAAAATGATTTAAACTGGATATCATTTAACACTGGTAATTACATAAAAGTGAATATTGTTACAGTGATGTTAGCATACAGTTGAACTATCAGTCAACCATTACTTTTGGCTATTTCAACCATTCATTCATTACTTTTTAACCAACTGTTTAGACTTCTCTGCTTGCTTGTTAACTAGGTTTTCACACATTCCCAGTTGCGACATGTGGTGTTCTGGTGTTACAGATGAATCAATATATGGATATATTTTTTAATCAAATCATAACATTTAGCTATGTAATCTGTTGAGCTACTCTACAGTCTTTCCATTCACCCCCTGGCAACTGCAGAGGCACCCCCTTGGGTACAACTACCCCTGGTTGGGAATCACAAAATTTTAAACTACCAGGGATGACGTTCATACCATTTATTTCCATAGGAAGTTAATGCAGGTTAAAGCAGGTTGTGTACAAATACAAAGGTCACTGATCCCAAAATAAATCTAGCAACATCAACGGTAACAATTTATTGAGTTTGATTTGTTTTTCCATTTACACAATCTTGGCACATGAATAAAAAGCATTACCAACATTTTATTACTTTAAGTTCAGCGTAATCTCATCACTTAACTGTAAGGTGACCGAGAGGACAATTCTCTGACAAACATACCTGCAAATTAGTTAGGCCTGACTGTTTCATCAAGGATATTTATTTTAATTTCATTCACAGAAACACAGGAAGAAAGACTGAGCAAGAACTAGAAAAAACAAAAGTAAAATAAATGTATCATTTAACTGTTAAAACTCAGTAATGTATCTTTTTTTTACAATAAAAAATGAAGGCTTCAAATTTAAGAGTACTGTAAGAAAGGTGAGTGAAGACTGCAAATATTTGTGGTGGAAATAAACATCAAGTTGACTGCGACAGTGACAGATCAGCTGTCTGTAGAGCTGTTTATTGCATTGAGAATAGAAAGAGATCTACGTGTCAAACAAGGGATGCAGGACACAGTGCGGGATTACAGCAGAGTCGACCAGGACACAAACAGCAGGGGGTTAATCTGACACTGATTACACACACATATGCAGACACAGCTCAGCCAACATCTACAGTACATCTACAGTATACACACACATTTATACAGTCAGAATGTACAGAAACACACACACACACACACACACACACACACACACACACACTCTGGATAAAGTCCTTCATCTGTTCACACACTAGACACAACTGTGGGAGGGAGGTCGTAGTTAAGAAGTGCATGTGGGGTTGTGGGGTTGTGTGTGTGTGTGTGTGTGTGTGTGTGTGTGTGTGTGTGAACACCTACCGGCTCTCTTCTTAGCTGGACGAAGAACTGTTTGCACTTGAAGGAGATTTTCACGATTTTCAACCTGGAAGCAGGAAAAGACAAAAAAATCCAAAAGGGAAGTTAGTGTCTCCACAGTTTTACATCTCTAAGTAACTTTAAGGTTGGAAAAATCATCTTATTCCACACTGCCTCACATTATGATATACTATTCTCTATCAGCTCGTTCCAGTCCATCATTGAAGCTACATGATGTTTACACTGAGTGATATATTTAAACTCAAAACGCCATGATTTTTACGACTGTAGAACCATTAAAAAAATTGAGCATAACAGTTGCTCTATCTGGAAAGATGACTTACAACACCCTGTACAGCTGCACCATTCTCATCCACACTTGTCGCTACAGTATTTTTGAGGATATTTTCTGTCGCTATTTTTCATGGCTGTAATTAAGTAGCTAGCTGGCTATGCAGGAAGATGATCTGGCCGGCTATTTACAGGTCTGGAAACAGGCTAGTGTATATTTGGTATCTCTGGAAACTTTGGGATAAAAATGTAATTTAAACAATGTTTGGATGCACAGCATAACTTTGTAATGACTGACCCTCTGGCATATCAGTGGTATTTGAAAGGTTAAAATTAAAAAGAAAAGCAGGCCATGCACAAGTTGCGGCTTAGCCACACTCAGCCACACTTGCTCCAGTCCACCATATTCTGAGCACTATACAGCTGAGTTGATGCATTCATAACTGGTAATGTAGATAGAAGCACGGCAGGTCCAAACTTCTCTTTCAGGAATCATTAAATAGAAAAGCACACTTCTCAATGAATCGCATGTTCTTCAAGTAAGCTGACCCACGAGTCACATCCCAACTGTGCATTTAACCTCCGACCCGTTCCTGCTTCCATAGCTGGAGGGTATGGGTTATAGGAGTATGGCCGCACTGGAGTCTCCCTGTGGTTCATCTTTTCTCATCAATCTGTGTATTATCTAGTCATGCGTCTAAAGAGGCAGAAGCAGTATAAAATAATGTTTGAATCAGAAGATCACACGCGCGCATGGCCACAGCAAGCGGTCTGCTGATGAGCAGCAGAGTAACATAATCCCTTCCTAGAGCTCTGTTGCTGCTGTGACTCATCGCTCCCTGCTAAATATATTTTACATACTTACTCACACACACTTGCATGGACAAACACACACACACACACACACTTAGGCAGAGTGTGAGTCATGCCCCATCTAAGTGTGTCTCATTTGTCAGGCTGTTGTGAACAGAAATAGGAAAGAGGCAAAATTCTAAATGTCTCTCTCTCTCTCTTGACCCTTCCTTATTGTATCTTACTGTTCAATCTATAACAAGAAAGAGGAAACGTGACAGGAAGAGAGGAGAAACGTCATGAGAAGTGACAGGAATGAAGCAGATGTAGAAACAGTGAGCCTTTGTTGAAGAGAGGATAAAGAAAGGAAAAAATGAAGAAGAGAGAGAAGAAAATCAGTGAGCGCAGGGTGGAGAGACACTGTTGACTGTTATGTGTGTCTCTCTTTTTCACACATGGTGGTGGACAGCTGTTGGGGACACCGCTGTTGGTCTCTAAATTTAGCCCAACTGACTGGATATGCACACACACCCAAGCATACACACACAAACTGGCTTAAGCAATGTTTTCTCCACTTAAGAGGACTTTGCATTGATTTACATTCATCCATTGAGACTTGTCCTAACCTTAACCAAAAACCAAATCTTTACCCTAAAAATTTCATGGTTTGGCTTTTTGTCCCCAAATGAGAGGCAGGTCCCCAGATTTATGACTGTGGTCCCCACAATGTCAGTAATACAAATCCTTTATTCTACAAACCCTACATGAGCACACACTCAAACTCATCTCACCACAAACATCTTACTGTTGTCAGACATACATACATACACACATACACACACAAACACCAGCTGCCATGTGCATTTGGTCCAGGTGTGTGTGTGTTAAGCCTACACACGAGTGAATTATCTTCCAGAGTTACAGGGATTTGAGTAGTTACTATCCCACCCCCGGCACCCATTAACATTTAGCCTCCCACAGTGCAGCAGCAGAGTATGGGAGATTTCCAAGAATCGATGCTTTGGAGAGAGAACAAGAGCAAGAGATATAAAGAGTGATGAGAGTGAGTGAATTAGACAGAAAGGGGTGAATAAAGGACAAAGAGAAGGGGAGCAAGCAGATTTGATGTCTATGATATTTCCAGGAAACCTCGTTTAACACGAAGCCCTCCTGCCTGGAAAAATCTGGTGGAATCATCTACATAATTCTAGAAAAGATCAACTAAGGCTTAAACATTAATACGCCATGTCAATAATCAGTATGTGAGAGGTTACCAAAATATTACGCAGCGCATTTCTCAGCAAAAAGGGTCCCTGGAGGTGGTTCAAGTGGAGCTGGCAGCAGATTGACGAACAGAGAGGTGGGCTTGTGATGAGAACATCTACAGTTTGATTCCCCAGATCAAATTAACAATTACTGCTCGAACCACAGAAAGCTGGTCATCAGATTCAACTATTGCAGTGGAGCGGTTAATACTAACTGTGTTTTTAGTATGAAAATGTCAATGGAGAGAGCTTGGGGTTTTTTCTAGCAGTGCTCTCTTTTCCATCCACAGTTCTGCTCATTCACACCTGAGAGCTGCCAGGTTTTCTACTGTTGGCCACAGAGTAGTAGTAGTGGTTTTCAGCAACCTTGCTTGTGGGCTTCCAGCAGGTATAATCGAAACTGCTGAATTTCTGATCACAAGCTACTTTTATGTCTCACGCTGAGTTTCTGAAACAGCAGTTTGTTTGCAGGTACACATGCTTGTTCAAAAAGCTTGTACGTTTTATCTCTTTCTGCCCATATTTTGGCCTCCAACTAACACAGAGGAATTTGCCCACTTGCCACTTAACTGAAACTACAGATGGAAATGTTGTGTGAAAAATCTGATAAAGTATTAACAACAGCACCTCTCCCACTGCCCCTCACTTCCAAGGCATCCCACAGGGTTCAGTACTTGGTCCTCTCCTGTTCATCCTCTACCTGCTCCCCCTCTGTGATTTAATCTGTTTTCACTTCCACTGCTGCGCCAATGACTACATATCCACCAAATCCATTGCCACTGCAACTCAGTCCACCCTGACCAACTGCCTCACTGAAATTATATCATGGATGCAAGCCAACTTTCTAAAACTGAACTGTGACCGATCTGATATGATCATCATGGGCCCCAAAGTTCGCACCAAAACCACCCACAACTTCTGCCTCACCATCGACAACTGCACTCTGTCTCCCTCCCTACACATTTGCAACCTTGGAGTAATCTTTGAAAATAATCTCTTATTGGAACACCATGCTAAAAACCCATCAGAAAAACTGCCTTTTTCCAGTTTTTTTCACTTTTTGGAGAAACTTTGTCATGGTTAGTTGCTAGATTAAAAATAGCAGCAGATAAATCTTGCAGAAACACTCACGTAATTTTATGTTGTGTGTGTGTGTGTGTGTGTGTGTGTGTGTGTGTGTGTGTGTAACTCACCATGGAAAATAGTTGATCCGTACCCTGTTCTTGTAAACCACAATGCCGGCGGACATCACCCCAATAAGAATCTCTGTGTTGCTCTGGTCCTGAAGAGAGGAGAAGAGAGTGTGTAGTGAAGATGGAGGCAGAGCCAAACACAGCCGAATAGACAGACAAAAAAACAGAGACAGACATTTTTTGCTAGGCTTCCTCACTGCTACAAAACAAGTAGACACTGCTGAAAAACAGACCTGGGTTCAGGCCACGGTCCAATAAACGTCTACAGTCCATTAGAGAAGACCTTCCAACATGTTCAGACGTTTGTCCTAATTGATTATCTAATTTAGAAATGTAATTTTATACAGACATCCTGCATATGCAATGTGATACTGATGATGACAGAGTGCTGAAACATGTTTGTCTCGTGCTGCTTTATGATCACAACAAAATTGATTTTCTTAACATTTTGGTACACTTTCTCTAATCAATAATCATGTATAGCATAAACTGAAACCAGCCTGGAGACTGTTAACCACCTCAGATTGACGTATTCTGTTCATGATGATGGTTTCTAGGTGATGATCCCATTTTTTATTTTTTCTTGATTATTCCATTGCTGCATACTTTCATATTCATATTTTTATTGCTTACAAATGTTTAACCTTTTACACCTATAGAGAAGGCTATTACATTAAAAAGCAAAGCTAATCCCCAACCAAATGATGCAAATAATGCTTATTTAATTGTCTTCTTAAAATACTAAACATCAAATCACTTTCTGATCTCAAAAAAAAAACAAAAAACCTCATGACATGTGAGCAGGTTTACTGTTAGTAAGTTTGAGGACAACTGCTCTTACAGCATGTTTAAAGTTGAAACCAAGTTAAAGTCCCATGGCAATTTCCACTCCACCATGACATCATAATTGACGCGACAGTTTTTATCCCTTCAGCAGCTGAGGTGAGCGTTCAGCTTTTACTGTAGCATAATAGCCACAGTAGATTAGATGGATAATAGCTGAGATTTGTGACTCTCCAACAGAAATATATGAAACAAATCAATCTAAATGATGACTATCTGCTACTATCTGTTCTGTGAGAGCTCAACACTAATGTGTGGCATTTCTGCAGGATGTGGGCATCAACATCAACTGTACACATGGCAGCTCCTCCAACCAGTTCTCATTCCTTCTCAGCTGCTGTGGGAATGGGAACAGCGTTGAATCAGCCATGTTGTGACAGTGGGGTGCAGATATAATTTATGATATAAATTCTGATACCACTGGTTGAAAGTGGATACGGACTAAAGTATCTTGTACTGCTCTGGGTTTTTGTGGGGGAGAGGGAGGGGAGAGCGAGATCACAGATACACTGACATGGCTTTTGCCGGGAAAAAAACTATGACGCACTACACAAACAGCAACACAGAAACAAACACACACAAACAGTATATACAGAAGTCTTTAATGCACACACCAACACAGGCAAGTGTTAACAGTCACTGAATAAAACCTTACTTACCCTTGCATAGTGCAGCTCTACCCCGTAGAGCTCCAGCGTGCGTGCTGTGTTCAGATAATTAAACTCTGACTGGGCAGGAGATAGACCACTGAGAGAGAGAGAGAGATGGGAGGGGATGGGAGGTTGTGTGTGGGAGCAAAGGGAGTGATGGTGACGGGGTAGGTGGAGAAGGTAAGAAAAGGGAAGGGTACAAAAAGACACAAAAGAAATGGGCGATCAGAGATATGTGTAACAGCAGGGAAAAGGTCAGATAAACTGTGGCATATAAGTCATTTTTGTGTGTGTGTGTGTGCATCTGTATGTGTAAGTGCAGCTTAAAGTAAACAATTTTACTATTTTGACAGTGCTAAATATGATGTACACTGATGGCAGAGTTAATTACTTTTACTGCAACAAATGGTGTAATTATAACAATATTTGACATGACAGTGGCTCGGCAGTGACCTGAGATGAACAGCCTCTTTATCTGGACATACAGTCATCTTTTCAAGGCCTGGAATCCAATTAATTTTTGAGTGATTTTCCTGCCACATGCACATGTATGTGTGAGTTCCTTTGTGTCTGTACATGTATTTGAATGTGTGTGGGATCACAACTGTGCTTGTTTGTGTGTCTCAGTGTACCTGTGCTGCTGGTGATGTTTGGAGACCTCTTTGTGGAAGTCTTGCGGAGGGTTGGGGATGAAGCAGTATTCCGACAGATAGCCTGCTGTATGCTCCGTTTCACTGTAGTCCCCCAACTCAGCTACAGAAAGAGAGAGAGAGAGAAAGATATTATGCCAATGCATCAACGCTCTCTCAATTTAACAGGCAGGGAGGAGGAAAGACACAGATAATGATACAATAACAAGGATGACAGAGAGATCTACACTCACTGCGCACAGGTGTGCTTCATAATTATCCCTTTAGAAAAATTACTGCGACACAGGATTGTAATGAATTGAATTTTTATGTGATAACGTATGCCATACTAGAGTGAATTATGTCATGCTGGGGGATTGGCTGGTGAAAATGTTACCCACTATAAAAAACTTCCATATCATACAATCATGACATGTAATCACAACATAAGCCAATTCTGTTAAACCTTATTCTTATCAAATGAAGAGACCAGTCCTGCCTCGTGTCATTAAAAAAAAATATAGTGGTAGAGCCAATAGAACAAGTAAAGACCAAAACACAGCACAAGCAAATAAATACTGGTCTTGTAAACCATTTCCTATACTTCAAACTGTCGACTACAACTTGCCCTGGAGGCAGTTTATCAGCAAAATGTACAATTTTCTGTCTTTGACCTGAAGAAGTCTGACAGCTTATTTGTGGCAGATTCGACAAAATATGTTTTCATTGCCAATATGGTCTATGAAAACATTTTATCCAATGCTGGCCCATTAACCATCTTCTTTGACAAACATCTCAGGACATAAACGTTTGTATGCTTTGGCTCATTATTAACCGAAACCACACCGAACCACTGACATACAGGAACTTTTCTGTCATCATCCTTAGTTAAATTCACACTTGTTAATTGGGCTTCTTTCTCTGCGCTCTCTCAGCCAGACATCATCTCACACTTTTCAATCTTTCTGCCATCTTTTTTTTTACTCTGTGGCGTGCATTTGTTTACACAGGAAGGCACTGGAACAATCACAATCACAATGGTGAAAAAAACGAATGAATCTTCACAACACCTCAGCCAGAAATGTTCTCACAGCCTCTGACAATCCTGTTCTATTAAGAAAGTGTGCATTATCACTACAAGCACATAAAGGATAAGACACTGAATGTGCCCCACGCAACCCTGTTATAATCATATTATCAGACCAGCTAAGATCCCTCAATGTGTGAACATGTACCAAGCTGGTCCAATACATGTTATCCTCGCCAAATATAACAAGTATCTTAAAGAACATGTCAAAAACTAAATGGCAAGTATAGATCAATTAAGAATTCACAACTGTGTTTTGCCCCTTTTCTAAAGAATGTATTTCATATAGCAGATGGCCAAAGGCATTTAATTGTGTCTCAAAATAACAAAAGACAGTAGACAGCTTTACGAGTTCAGGAGTGATTGCAGATAACACGCAGAAAGATGAAGAGTGAAATGATTCCCAGATCTCTGGTAGCTTTCAGAAGCATCACAGAGAAGGAGCTCAAAGCGAATCCCCAAAGCCATTAGCTCACTAGCTAGCGGTTGAAGCTCAAAAGCATCAATTCACTCAAGTAGTCCCTGGACTAACCTACTAGCCGGTAGCCTAAGCATATTGACCAACGAATCAATTCCAGCTCACCTGCTTATTGATGTGCACCGGGCTCCAGGGAGAAATATACTGTATGTGCAGTCAATAGCTTACATCTTAGAACAGTAGGCTAATGTTGGTTTCATTTGATGCTGCAGATATTACTTTAACAATGTTAAGGCCAGTAAAGCTCACAGACTAACTGACAACCTGATCTCTCTTTGTATATTCATCTTGTTATGTGAACTCCAAACTGTAGATTGACTCAAAGTGGACAGACTAACTTGAGCTCAGGCTCCCTATAATGATGCTATTGACCAACGAGGCACAAACAAGACATTCAACTCTCCATTTGTGATGATGGATTTACATGCATTGTGGGTAATTTAGTCCAAGTGTGTGTGCATGCATGTGTGCGTGCTTCTCTTTTTTCCCTGCATGTTTACTCCCCCAACATCCACCACTGTCAATATGAATAAATTAACAAAAGCAACACTGTGATCCTCAATGAAAACCAGCTTTAAAGATGTAAAAGTGTTTGTTGTTGCAACATCTTTGTAGATATGAAAAGCTGCACCACACAAGCCCACGCCTACCTTTGAAATAAACAACCACAAATGTGTTATTTCAAGATTTTTTTTTTTTTTATATATATACCAAAATGCCTTATTTCTGAGGAGGGGGTTGCTATGGTTTCCACACAATATTTGGTCAATTTCAAACAAGAATTTAGGTCTGCTGGGTGGGATTTGTGGTGTTTTAAGAATGCGAGCTTTAGTGTGGGATTTAGAGTGATCAGTGCTGGCACTTGGGCCTAAGTTAACTGAATTAGCAACATAGCAGCTGCTTCAAGCCGTTTTTCCCAAAGCAAACATTTATCTTCATAATCTGGGCTGGCACTGAGCGAAGTGACAACATGGACCTAGCTACAGAGTGTGTGTGTGTGTGTGTGTTTGTGTGGGTAAAAGCAGTAGTGTCATGATGTCGGTAGTCTAGGCCAAATCTCCTCTCTGACCTATATACTGTAGCAGTGCAAATTCCCCACAAATTATGCCAGAGATGGAGGACAGAAAGAGGGAGAGAGGGGAGGGGAGGGGGGCAAGAGA
>NTHP01000418.1:480823-518826 GCA_003416845.1 Oplegnathus fasciatus | reverse complement strand
AAAAAAAAAGAACTTAAAAACGAATCTAATACCATTTCAATCTCATGGCTGGCAGTCGTTCAGTTGAACCTCCCCATACCAGAAAAAATACAAAACATGTGTTTTATACATTAAGTTGTATACCATTATTTGCATTTACCTAAATGTAACTTGTGGGAGAGGTGCTGTAGTGCAAAAGCATTCACTAGGACCAAAAAAACTCCTCCAATCTACTTTACATGAAACTCTCACCATCACCTTAGTAAAATGAATGACAAAAAGAATGCCCATGCACATTAGAAAACTACATCACTACTAGCCTTTACATCTTTTAAATAAAGGCAATATTGCACAATATAGCATAGTTAAAAAGGTTACTGAAATAAATGTACATAGCTTAAACTATTCCTATGCTTTTCAACCC
The DNA here is from genome assembly GCA_003416845.1 of Oplegnathus fasciatus. Lineage (NCBI taxonomy): Eukaryota > Metazoa > Chordata > Actinopteri > Centrarchiformes > Oplegnathidae > Oplegnathus > Oplegnathus fasciatus. Next base: position 518,423 of record NTHP01000418.1, on the reverse strand, counting down.
AGTTACTGTAGTGTATATTGCTACTGTCCAAGTTCTCTTTGCAGTTAGGTTTATTAAAACATAAACTGATTTTTTTTTTCGGGGCAAACACAAGAACCCCTATTGTGTGTTGTGCTGTGTCTGAGCTGTGCATTGATCTTGAATTCCACATTTTTAGAATCGTGCTGCTTACTGTGGCAAAACACAAGTGCAGAAAAGTCACTCTCAGGCAAAAAAGTATTAAACATTTCTTTACAAATGAACACACTTGGAAACCAGAGACATAAATGACAACAACTAGATGACCTGACCTGAAAAGTACGGCCCATATGGCCCATTTATGACGGGGAAAAAAACTGATGACAAATTATAAGCCGACAGTTTTTCATAATTTTGGGAGATATTGTGAGAAGACAAAATATTTACTGCCCGGTGGGTCTGAACCCAGGACCTGTCAAGTCAAAGTCTTAACTATCTCATAGATTCAATTTAGTAAATCGAAATGATATGATACTACTTTGTTATTTTGACTTTGAGATCTAGCTTTTTATCTTTTTTTTTTTTATTTACTTGGCAGGGATGGTTTTCCATAAGGGGTGAATGTATCTAGCACAAAAAAACAAAAAATCCATCACACAATAAAAAAAACCCACTTTCATTCCCCAAATGAGCTTGTGTCACATCAGTAATTAAAATCTAAACCCAACTGCTGAATTTCTAGATCACTTTTACAAATGAGACTGGCAGAAATTTTACTGGATGATTTAATTCATAATGTTCATGCCCCTCCGACTTTTATGCTCTATACTAGTTGTCAGCAGTGCACAGCAACACTAACAGAGTTAAAGCTGCACTAGGGTATGTCAAAAATTTAAAGTTAGCACAGCCAATGTCACAAGGTGAGCTTACAACAGAAAAGAATGTCTCATTAATCACATTTGAGACACCATATGTATCTTTTATTTGCCCAAATTGATTACTGGTGTCAAGGATGGTCACTTGTGAAAAGTCCACAGGAAGTGATGACATGAAACATGAGAGCAAAATAGAAAACAAAACAGCAGAACTGTCCTGTTACTCCCATTATCATTTGGGGCTGGGTAGTCTAGTGCAGCTTTAAAGATGATTATCTGCACGAAAACATGGTCAAGAGTGCGATCACTTGTTTTGAACTCCACAGATGACACAACAAAAATAACAGAAATGGTACGTAATACAGAAGGAGTGAATTAAAGTTAAGGCAACTGACCTGAAAGCCATGGTTCTGCTCAAAGATGCCTCCTAATTGTTCTGTCTTTTACTGACAAATTAATTTGTAGGACTTACAATTTTTCTGTTCATTAAGTGGAAAGTTGCTTATTTTCTAAAAGCTTAAAGCTTTTTGAAATAAAAGCTAAAAATTTCAAATTTCACCACGATGGACCTTATTGCATTGTTCTTTCACATCAAAAAAANNAAAAAAAAAGAATTCCACATTCACCTCACCTTAATGAATTTGATATACCAATTTAAATATTTTTAGATTAAAGATGGCGATAATCTCACACTACCCTGTCTAGGTAGAAACATCATATTAATTTTAGAATGTTATGAACACAAGGCCAGGTGCTAAGAAAACATATTTGAAGACATGTCTGGTTCTTTTACTTGTTATTTGCAAACAATAACACTCAACTATAAGGACATACAAGTACACCAGTGCTTACTTCATGTCCACAATAGAAAGGGTATTAAACCAATTTAGTCTTTCAGGTAAGCACCTACGTTTGTTTCAGACATATTGCCAATAGTTCAAGGCTCCATTTGTGTCAATACTGTGTTATCCTGTGTAAACTCCATTTTAATTATCTTGACGCAGACATTAATCATCTCATTCAAAACCTTTTCAGCATTTCCCCAGATTTGTTCATTTTGTTTCTTGCAATTCATTACAAACAAGATGGCAGCAGCATGGCCATGAAAATCCCACTGAATAGTATACTGACAGTAAGGGTTGGGTATCTGCTTCCTGATACAATGCTCCACTAATGTAATTGTATTGGGGTGATGTTTTGTATTAATAGTCCACTGTGTAGCATTCAGTAGAATGATTGCTTTTCCTCAAGTGCTACTGTAGGTCAAACACACTACATGTCTTTCTCCAGAAAGAGGCCATCAACCCCTCCACCCTGCCAAACTGGCTCCATGTAAGGATTGCACTCTCTAGTCTAATGCCACATGTTGTACTGCGACCAAGACTCAGGCCAACCAAAGACAACTCCTCCACCTCTACACCACTTGCACAACTGAACACCTCAGTGACCCTCTCAGACACAAGGATCTCAGAATCCATAAACTTTCTTGACATGACTCATCATTAATTGTCCTTGATTTGTGATTTTAAGTCATACTTTCATGATTTTCCAATTAATTTCAAACCAAGCACATATATTTATTTGAAGACTGTGATCAACAGATGGAGAGTTAACGGCTGTGAAATAGCCACTATTTTGACTCAAGGTTATAGGATTGCTAACTTGACTGTGCTTGTGATTAGTATTGTCATTCCCCATTTACATACAACAAGAGTTACAGCCTCTTGCCTGTATTGATTTCATGATTCATTCCTTTGCATATTATGAAGGGGCTGGGAGTTAGATACAACTTAAAATAAGTGGAGCAGGTGATGGTGGCAGTTTGACAATCCATACACAGAAATTAAGAGATAGAGGTCTTAGAGATCATCTTGCTATTTCATTTGTAAAACTAACAATACTGGATACGTTATTTTAATAATGTATTCTATCTTGATTAGACAAGATCCTGATGTTATAGTAATTGTGAACAGTGAAAACTGTCTTTAGCAAAGTCGGCCCACTGTTTTGCATACTTAAACTTCTCCACCATAACGGAGAAGCATAAAATGTAAACACACACTGCTGATCACAATGGCACTGCTACATTATTGCTAAAAAGCATCATCACTGGGTTATAGTGGAAAGGCCTGAGAAGTTGTTTGTAAAGGAAGGAAAATCATCTGCACAGTTAAGAATTAAGAGAACAACCACAAGCTATCAGTATCAGTTCTGCCAAACTGGCACTGGTTCTCGATACCCAACCTTACTGGCAGTACACTGTAGCAGGACTACAGCCTGCTTCAACGAGCCCTCTGGGATAGTTTTGGCATTCCTCCTGTGTCGGGGCCCAGTTGGTCAGTATCTGTTTTCACTCACAGCCACAGACCTGTTTAAACCTGTTCTTTGTCAACTTTCCATAACTGTTCCTTGACCTCCGTGGGCAGGGTGTTGAAGAGGTCTTCTTCCACCACGAGACCGGTTCTCTTTAGCTGTCGGCACTCGCCCAGCTCCACGGGCAGACACTCCAGACGGTTTCCTCTCAGCTCTAGCTGTGTCAGCCCGGTCAGCTCCCCAAACCGCGATGGCAAAGACTGCAGGCAATTGTTCCCCAAGTTCAAAGTGCGAAGCTTCTTGCACTGGAACAGCTCATTAGGCAAGCTCTCAATCTTTATTTCAAGGTGGGGAGGGCGTTGTGATCGGAGAGAAACAGAGAGAAATTAGGATTTGTAACTCTTTCTAAAATTTTTCAGCAGCAGATAAATTGTTGCAAACAAACTATAAAAGGATAGAAAAAAATTCAATGTAGAATCAAAAAAGATTAAAATTGTTGGAAAATAGTGATTATTTAAGTACTCACCCTGTTGGCTGTCACTGCCAGGTACTGAAGATTCTGGAGGAAGCCAATGTCTGTAGGGATGTAGGTTAGGTTGTTATGGCTCAGGTCCAGGAAGCGCAGCTTGCGGCAATAAAACAGCTGGCTGGGGATCTTCTCAATCTTGTTTCTGTTCAGGTACAGTTTCTCCAGGTTGGTCAGTGTGCCAATCTGGATGGGAATATAGGCAATCTGGTTGTACCAGAGCTTAAGGCAGATCAGCCGATGAAGGTGCTGGAAGCTGATGATCTCCTCGATGGTCTTCAGGTTGTTGTCCTTCAGATCAATCTCCTGCAAGTTGTGCAAGCTGAAGATTGAGTGCGGTATGCGTTCTAGATCACAGCGAATGAGCTCCAGTTCTGTCAGGTTCACCATCTTCTTCAGGCTGTTGAGCACCATCAGCTTGGTGCCTTCATTATTGATGGAAAGCTTCTGGAGGTGCATGCCCACATCAGTCACCACCTGAGGTAGCTTGGTGAGATTGCTCTTCAGACGAAGAACTTTGAGCCTCTTGAGCTCCCGGAGCCCATCAATGACAATGTAGCGGTTGTTCTCTGCACTGAGATTCCCGGTCAGATGAAGTTCACTAAGATTCTTCAAACTGTAGATCCATAAGGGAATCTCTTTGATGTCAGTGAACTTGATGTGCAAAGACTTCAAGTTCTCACGCAAAAAAGCCAATGCAGGAGCTTCGATTTTGGCTGGTGTGTGGTAAAGCCACATCTCTCGCAGGTTGATGAGCTGGGCGATGATCGGGGGGATGGTGACATCCGGGATAAGCTCCAGTTTAAGAACCTCCAGCTCCATCAGGTCAAATACTGTGTCTGGAATGCCACTCAGCATGAAAAGGTGCAGCTCCAACTTCTCCTGAGAGTTCTTGGTAATCCTCTGTCTGAGCTTGTCCAGCGTCCATTCATTGTTGAGGTTGAGTTGCCTCAGCTTATTTTCGCTTACTTCTGAGAGGAACACAGCGAAGCGCTTAGAGTACAGAGGGTCATACTGATCTATCATGTGCATCATGAATGCGAAGTCATTCTTCACATCGGGTATGTCACTGTAGCTGCTCTCTTCCCGGATCGATTCAAAGGAGTACTTCTTTAGAGAGCGCCGAAGCATCCAGCAAAGTGTGTACATGCAGATCAAACCATACACCACTACTAAGCTAATGTAGAAACAGGCTAAGATTTTAAAAAGTGTAGCCAACGGGTGAGCACAACGGTATACGCTGTAACCTGTCAGACTCTCTATATTTACCGAACAGTCAACACTGAATTTAATATCATGCACGTAATACCCTGTATAGCAGATTATCAAAATAAACTTGATGACTTTGATGATAGTCTGACGGATGTACAGTCTGTACACAATGTCTCCTTCTTCAACGTGTATACGGAACTTCTTCACTTTTTCAAACAGGGCTTTTGCCTGTTCACCCTCTTTCTTGTCCAAAACTCCTGTTTCTGTTCTATCTACAATGCCCTGCTCAAAGCGTGTCTTTGTCCTTTGGAGCATAGGAACACTTGCTTCAACATCCTCACTGATAACAGACTCCTTGTGGTCCATTGAGCCGTTCATTTTCATTGGTTTTGGGTCGCTTTCTTCAACCACTGTTTCTGAAAGTGCCCTAGTTGTCCATGGGGAGTCAAAGCATTTCAGCAAGATGGATACAAAGTGCTCTAGTTTGGAACTAGTCCGAGGAAACTTAAACCAAAAGTTGCTGCAAGCTAGGAAAATAAGGGTGTGAAGTAATACTAGGTAAGGAAAATACTTGGCAAACCAGTGCAATCTATTCTCATAGCACACAGCATCCACATAGTTGTATTGGTGGCGGTCCAGATCATACTGGATCCCTTTGGGCTCCAGGAACAATGATGTGGAGAGGGTAGAATTGAAGTTCTTCTTGCAGGTCTGATTGACCACCCATTTGCAGGGCAGGCAGATCATCTTGTCCTGGGTGACCTGCAGTGTCCCCCCAAACACAGAAATCATAAGCATAACAATGGAGATGTAGTCGGTGAACACATCCCACCATGGTTTCAGGATGCGGTATGCTGGCTGTGTGTCCACAAAGTACCGCAGCTCAGTGATGGGGATCATGGTTTATCTGTGGAAAAAAAAGAGTTGAGGACATAATGATAACTGAGTACAGTGTTGTACTGAATTACATAGGTGGAAGGAGCTTTTTCCTTTTGTTTTTGTAGAAAGCCATATCTGCAGTGTTTCACAAGGCTAAGGCCTGAAGAGCCTTTACCTGAACCACAACACAATACCAAGATGGCAAATCAATACTACGATGCTAACTAACAAGGTCATTCATCAGAACATTCCAGACGGTTAATTTGAAGGCTGCCAGGAGTAATGAAATAGAGATTCCCGCTTGTTGTGACAAAGAACGGCCTGGTTGACTTTACTGAACGAGCTACCGTGTTATTGATTTAACTAATGTTAAACAGACACAATTAATCTTGCTTTCAGAGGGGTGTCATACTGGACATAGCATTTCAAATGTTGTGGCCAAATGGCAAACCAGCCATCGATAAAATATGAAGTTGATTTGTCTGCATTTTCATTTAGTTCCTACAAGATTTAGGTGAAGCATTAATGGATTGTCCCCATTAGGAAAAAAAAATACAAATATCACATAGGCAATGAGACAGCTACCTTGAAAGTGTATGCAGGCTATAGACATAATAAATGAGTAAATTAACAGAATAATAATTTCAGATTGGTGTTAATCAAGAAAAAGCGCCTGATTTTCATCAAGAGGGCACTTTAATTAGTAGAGATACACTGGTCCCACTGTTTCTCTTCTAATGCTGATTATGACACCTAAGCTAAGTATCCTTTAAACAAAAAGTATTTATAAAAAAAGGTAAAGCTGAAAAAAGCCTGTAAAACTGCAATGTCATACAATAACAGTGATACAGTAACATAGATCAGTCATTACTGGCCAATATTCTATGTGTCAGTAAGCGCTAGAGGTGAACGATGTAATGATACATACCGTGAGACATTATAAACGTCAACCATCAGAGATTCTGCAATACCGTTTATATGGCAGCATCTGTCCCTTTAACATTGCTGGGTATATTAGGCCACTGTTAGTACTGCTGCAAATCAATTAGCAGGACTGCTTCATGGCAAAATTGGATTTTTATATGATTTTGGCACCAATGTAATGTTTTGCCAGGTATCAAATTTTAATTTATGTTCCAGAAAATGTATTATACCATGATACTGATATTGTGAAATAAAACTACATACACCATCTCGCCCTAATTAGGAATAAACCTTTTATGTATCCGTGCAACCTTACATCTGTGCCTGGCGCACAGTCAGCAAGACCCAGTTAAATTATTACTCCAAGCTGTATGAAATATAACCAAATTAAAGAAAAAAGCACACATAAACAACATATATTTGAGTGTAAGGATAGATAAAAATGCTCTTAACGCACTTGAAAAATGGTTCTACTTACAAATGCAAACTGTAAAGCACAATAACTCCATACATAAACAGTCAAGAGCGATCCACAAGTACTCCTTTGCCGCCGCTGTACATCAGAGCCAGATAAAGCCCACCAAATCAACCTCTAGCCTTGCGTGAGTGTGACACACCCAGCATGTAAGCTTGAGAAGTCACTCTTCTAAAGATGATGTTCCGTTTTGGCTTGTTTAACCCAAACAACACGACCGCCAGTGGAGCCACCTTGCTCCACTGCTCTCTATTCTTAGCCATTTCCGTTAATAATACCCAGAGTATTGTCTGTGGGGGCCTTGAGAAGCACCTCCCTCGACCTTCAGGAGGAGATCCTGTTTACCTTACTGAAGCTGCTGTCTCCAACCAGTGTCTCTCTGGAATACTCTACCGTCACCTTTTGCACCCCCACCGCCCCCAAAAGCACACACCTACACATACACAACAAGAGTCGGGAGTTGGCATTAATCAGAGTTTGTACTTTGTTAGGAAACTGTAAAGGCGAGGAGTCAAGACGCCTAGTCTGATCCTTAGCCAAATAAGCATATTTGGACTGGCCCCAGTTCAGAGACACGTCTGCACCCGTAACAGCTATTCCAGTAAAGTAGTCTGGATTGGATAGATGATGTAGCAGCAACAAGTACACTCAGTAAATAAAATACTCACAAGTTTGGAGGTGTTATCTGTGCTCCAGTGCCTGATGATGTCCCTGGTGGACAAGCCACTCTCTGTGTATCCAAAACTCTTCATGGGCAATTGCCTCTCTCATCGCCATGGGGTTGAATAGAACACCTGAAAGAGACACTGAAAGATGTAAATGTGGTTTCAGCTTGCTTACCTGAGAGTGACACACTTAAACTAAAAGCGTAAAGAAAGTTACCTGCATGCGTTATTAGTGATCCAAATTATGTTTAAACAACAATACTTTACGATGAACGACGTGAGCCTTTACAGGTTGTGGCTCTTATTAAGGAGTATGTAATATACCGTACAATATATGATTTGTGTTGTCAGATACACATGTTAACTACGATGGCTGTCACCGCTCGTAACGTTAGCATGGTATGTCTTTGTCATCTGGCTAGGTTAGCTGAGCAAGCGCTTCTCAACAGAAAGTTAAAGCTGAGTGTGTTTTGTTATAGATATATATATACCATTAAATAATGTGACACTATCTTTAAAGAAGCACACTGATACCTGACAACAAGCTATTTATGAGCACCGACCACAAACAAGAAAACAAATGCAGTTAAAACACGTTAGCACACTAAGCTAGTTTGCTCTTAGCTAGTGAGCTAACCTAGCTACACCGGCTCTCTCTGTTATCGGAAGTTTACATCCCAGCAAACGCTTAAGTTAATATGACAGTGATATATTAGTAACATGTATTAAAGCTGCTATGACGCTCAACTTACTACGTTTGGTGTGCCGCGATCAAATCCAACTCTACTTTAACATCAATAGTTGCTAGCAAACTGCGTTCACTGTTGCTAGCAGCTCAGCTTGCTAGCTGTTGTTTTTTCTTTTTCCAGCACCTCCGAGACAGTTCTCCGCCTCCACCACCGAGACGACGGATGGCAGTGTGCGCTGCTCTTAACAAACGTAGAAGAAGAACCCGCTTCCTCTCCTTTCCTGGAAGAGAGATGTTCATGTTTTGACGCAATAAGGAGAAGCTCTTATGTTTTGAGAGTATTGAATAGTGTGTTTTAGTTTCGGAAATGTTGTCATTTAACTCTTCGCGGATTGTGCGCTCGTCTCGGGCTTTGCTGCACCCAAACTGGCTGATGACGAGCCGACAGTCTGTTTATAAAGCTGTTACATGTTCAGCACATTGTATGTCTACCAGCTTCCCCAGGAAGGATACATGGCACAGCAGCACGAACTTCAAAGCACTGGAGAGGGACAGAAAGCTAATTTACTGCACTAATCCAGTCAGCTCACCCAGGAATTACTGTACAGGTCAAGTCAAACTCAACTGCTGGAATTGCAAACAGTCTCATGAGAAAACACCTGCATTCTTCTGCATGTCATGCAAAGTAGTCCAGCCCCCTGAAGAAGGGACATCCTTCTTTAAAATTATGGATTGGTGAGTCTCATTTATCCACAATCTTACAAATGAACTTTTTACTCATTAAGTCAGTCTGTGAGCAAAACATCTCATGTCACCATGTGTTGCCTCTTTTCAGTGACTACGCATTCACACTGGACACACAAAGGCTGCAGAAAAGATACTTGCAGCTCCAGCGGACTCTACATCCAGACAACTTCAGCCAGAAATCTGTGGTAGGCAGGGGGATGTAAGGGGAATCTGAATACAGATCAGTTGAGTAACGTGGTTTATGAGTCAGTTGAGGCTGTCCTATCTATTAGTACAAGTGTGACACGGGGAATTGGGTTTGACCCTGTGTCCCTATTACGCCACTTGAGTGTGCATTTTTGTTTTGTTAGTATGATTCATTGTGATATGGCCAAGGGAATGACTCTGGGCTAAGTTGAATGATGGGTTTGTTAAAAGACATTGACAAATTTAGGTCCTCGTAAGGCAGCTTTCCCTCTATTAAGCTACCAAGCGAGCAAGGTCAAGGCAAGGCAAGGCAAGCAACTTCAAGGAATCAAAAGCTAAATAATTGAGATGATGATGAAGCATTGCTTTAAGAAACACAGGAGGAAAGACAAAAAATGCACATCACCAATAGAGCAGTAGAAACAAACAGCTTTATATTTTTGAATTTTATAGTGAGATCTTTTTTTTTTACTTGTATCAGGAAAAGCAGAAGTGTATCTCATGACATTAATGATGGCTCAGTTCCATTAAGTATCCCAGAAGGCGATTCCAGTAAGCCAGCATGCACAATACTGTACCAGGACCCTGGAACTGGCTTACCTAAACCTTTATTAATGTTATTAATTACACCAGTTCTTTTCCTGCTATGACATGTCAAGATGTCTATTGTGAAAAAGGTCTACTACAAAATACTGCACATTGTAACTTAAGAATCTAAAATCTAATTTAAAAGGAAGAAAAATAAACAAGGGTAAATGACCTCCATTTCAATAATAAAGAATAAAATATGTTTAAAGATATTAGTATTAAAAACACCTGTGCCCTACAGTAGCATGAAAGGCCAAAGGCGTGGGACAAATAAAGTTTGCGAAACAAATTGAATGGTACTTTTTTAAGTATGTAAAAGTTGGTACAAGTTATGTAAAGGTTAATTAAGCGAAAGTTACTTAATGGAGACCTTTCTGTTCTTCTACTCCTGCAAGAGTGGATCTGTGGTATTAACAGCTGAAATCCAGCTTCCTCCAGGATTGCAGACTACGCCTTTAATCAATTAATCATTTTGTTTATAAAAGGTCAGAAAATAATGAAAGATATAATGTATAAAGTCTTCTATGGCTCTGGATGGCTCCACAGCTGTGTCATAGTGATGTCATCAGGGTTATTTCAGCTTGGGCTATGAGACTACAAATTTATAACAGAAAGCCCGTGTTACAAACTGGAGAGTGGAGTTTAAAGATATGGGTGTTTACCTAGCAGGGGGGTTGTAATGAAAGGTACTATCAAGTTGCATTATGGAAAATGAAGGACGCATTGTTTTGGGAACTTGACCCATACTAGAGACTAAAAGTCAGGATATCTCAGCCTTTGCTACCCTTTTAAGAAATGATATAGAGTGTAATCAATAAAATACACCCAGCAAACTCACAGTGATGGTTTATATTGAAAGACACTAAAGGGAAAAGACAGCAAAGAAATCTAATTTTGGTTTGTCCTCTTGTCTTTGGATGGAGCACTCACTCACTGCTGTTTAGGAAAGAAATTTGGTCTTCTCTTCCTCTTCACTTTTGATTTGTCACTTCTTATAGGCAGACAAGTGTACTTCTCCAACAGCAGAATTTTGTGTGGAGAAACAGGTTTGATAAACTCGGTAAATCACATTCAGCCCAAAGCACAGTTAGGCTGATGAGACAGGTAGGCCATTATTTTACATAAAAACTTCAACTAATGCAGCTTTAAAAATGTCACAGAAAGAAATAGTTGTTCCAATGCATCCGAGCAGTTTAAAGTGGAATGTGTTTATAGGTTATTTTACAGTGGTAAACAGTTGACAGAATTTTCACATTATCCAGCTTCCCCCTCGTGGATCATTAAAAAAATTGCGTGGCAGTTTAGAAAAATAAGCATTATGAGTACAAGGCGGAGCGGAGGTGTGTTGCTTTGCACGTAATTTATTCTGTACACTCAGGTGGAAAAGCACAATGCACAATGTTGTCGTGATATGATATGAAGGCTGAACTCATATTCAGCAGAATGCGAGAGAGGAGGGGTAGCCTAAACGGTTCCTTCACACACAGCCTGTCCAATATTGTACATACTCTGTTTTATTTATCAGCACCTCTGGCCATTTTTTCTTAATTAGACATCTTCCAGCCTCAGGGGTCTTCATCATATATAGAAAAGTCATTAGTTATACAAGGCTACAAGGCAGCCACCTACTGCACTGGTTGTTATTACAGAAACAGCTCCACACGATGGGCCCATGGGCCAGAGCTTGAGACTATTGATTTTCACAAGAGCTGACAGACCTGATAGCTGCAAAATGTACTCGGATCTGCCAACCATTTCCAAGATATTTTCCTCCCCGTCTAGTTTCCACACATCTGTCGTGTCAAACTCACACCTGCATCCCTTGAAGGGTCCCAAACAGCTCGACTACAAAAGAGTAGCTGTATGTCATACACCTAATTGTCAGTATCACCAAGGATTTGGTGTTAAAAAAATTGACAGTGGTATAGATTGGGATGGCAAGGTGTAAAATATCTCAGATGTTATTCCCTTTGGTGACAGTTTGATGTGTAACTCTGGATAATAATATTTGTTGTTCCAAATCCTCAGCACGTTAGTTAACAACCACAATAATACAGATTTTCTCTCCCTCTTTAAATGAATGAGTATGAACTGAACTTGCCATCATTAGAAGCAAAACTTAACAGAACCCTCTTTTGCAGAAAGAACAGGCGTTTTCAGAAAGCCAGTCGGCTCTTGTGAACAAAGCATACAAGACTCTTCTTAAGCCTTTGAGTCGTGGTCTTTATATGGTGAGTTTGAAATCCCTGACTTAACTTCTAATGAATAGTTTATTTTCATAACTGCAAGCTCTGTCTGTCTGACCGCTTGTTTGAGAGAAACAGTTTCACCATCTGACAGTCAAGAGTAGTGACATGTATTTATAGGAGCAGTCTGATGAACTCCCATCCTATGTTTCAGCTGGAGCTGGAGGGGATGCGTATAGAAGAGGGCACCGACTCTGGGGCTGATTCAGAGTTTCTAATGGAGCTGATGGAGATCAATGAAGCCCTTGATGAAGCACAGACTCCAGAAGAAGCCGATAAGATCGGCCAAGACACAAAAGGTAAACAAATATGTCTGTTCAGTTTATTGAGTCAAAGTCTGATTGAGTGACTTGAGCTGATTGTTGATCATAAATTCGCACAGGAGGACGAGTACATGTACCCGCTTAATTGATCAGATTTTTGATTAGTTGTAATACCAGTTTTACCTCTCTAGACCTCAGAAATATTTAATATTTAATATTAATATGTGAAATAAAAATCTGTTTTTGACTGAACCGCTCACTGGCTGAGACATGCTTTGTTTTAAGAGTTAAAGTTGAAATCCTTAAGAATTCAGTTCTGATTGATTGGGTGACACCTGTGATTACCACGGTATCAGCAAGTGCAGTTTAATACTACAGCCAACACTCTTTGAGAGCTACTTAGTCAGAAATACAACAGAAGAGCAACAGGTGTATCTGTTTACAGTGCAGCCAAACAAACCCACGCCGCAGGTATGCATATGTAAGCAATTTGAATCCAGGGTGGGAATGGCGGACTCCGCCAGTAACGAGGAAAACTACTGTATAGAAAGGTAACTACAGAATGTAAATACATTGAATTGCTAATGCAGAAAAATTGCTGACCGTGAACTGGATCAAAAATAGGATATGGTTTCATTAAAATCTTAAGGATTATAACTACTGACTTATAGAATGGGCTTAATTTCCTAACATTGATATGCAATGCACAACAAGGTTGACAACATCAGACCAATTACTGATACATGCGTGACAGATTTATCTCTGTTTGGTGGTCTGTTCAATTTGTGTCCCATTTTGTAAACTAAGATATTTCATTGTATGCATGTGCTACGTGGTGCACACATCAAACTTTGTTAACACAATATGTCTCTTTGATTTTTCTAATGTGGTTTGTTTAACTTCAGTTCAGGCAGTTACTCTCAGAGGCAAGAATGCCTTTGAGTTTCTAGGAATAAAAAGCACCACATGTGCCATGTCTTGTTAATACGTGCAGAACTGGAACTTGTGTGTCCTCCTCACTTGCAGGGAAACTGGCAGACTTGACAAAGGAGATAGATGCTGCCCTTGTTAAAGGTATTATATTCAGATGTTGCATTGAAACATTTTCTGTTCCTCCCACTCATGCCTTTGTTTGTTTTGTGATCTATGCTGAAGCTTTCCTTTAAGTCGCTGAGTGAGTCATTGATTGAACTTTCTTTTGCACTCTCTTTCTTTTTTTTTTTTTATCAGGAGAGCTTCAAGCTGCCAAAGCACTGCTTGCCCAAATGAAATACTATGCAAACATAGAAGAGAAAGTGAAGGAAAAACTTTCTGAATTCATGTAATTTTTCCCCTATTTATTGTCACTTTATTTTATATTTTTAACTACTTTAAAAAAGTTTTGTACAGAGGCACACAAATTATTGTACATTTGTCTTGGGATTATGTAAATTTATTGTCCAAGTTGAATAATAAAACCACTTGTAATGCATAATACACAACTGAGTTTATGGTGATTTGTACTTAATCTGCTATTTTGTGATTAAAAGCTGTATAGATATGAGGGTGTAATTGGATGCATACAGTGTCTCCCTCCAATTCCACTAATTTCACAAGCCTAATCATATCCACTTGTACCTAATGTATCATTAAATATGACAGAGATCTATAATAGGGTCTGATTAAAATGCTGCTCAGAGTGTTTATATGATTATCCTGCCTATCAGTTCAGCATTTGCCATGTGGGACTCACACACAGACACAAAGCTCTCATTCAGTTCCCCAGGTTACCTTTAGGTGGAGACATAACACCTTGACAATCATCATGCAGAAGAGCAGTACATGTTGTACAAACTGGATATGAGACCAGAAGGAGGTCCTTTATTGAGGTAGACAGCCTATTGAATTATTTATGGTGGCTTCATATGTAGCATTAATGCTATGATAATCAGGAAGATCCCACTGAATGACGATTAGTTGATGAGCCGAAGATCTGTGATCTGTGTAGTATGTAGCTCATAAATTGATGTACATTGACCCTGTACACCTATGCTTGCAGTACACTGATAAGTGCATCAGAATGTAAATTCATCCATCTACCTCATTTAAGTTGTCAAGTTTTTTTTCAACACCGTAGAGAAAAATTGTCATAATATGTAATTACTTTGCAAATTGGAGCTCCAGTCACAGCAAGGCTTTTGATCCGAGAAACTGATACAGGTGCAGTCGCACTTAAATATGGGGAGCGTCACTTAATCTGATAGCAGAAAGTGAACCATCAGATCACATATCATATGAAAAATGTTATTTGAGACACACTAGCGTCGCAACCTAAACCATTTTGTGTGTATTAGTGATTTTACACTGGTGCTGTTTTTCTGTGCCCCACAGCCCGCTGGAACATCCCACTGTAACACATCCTGACTGGTTGTTTATTAAGTCTGGAACAACAATGTCATGTGTCTGAGGCTGTTTCGTTTTTTTCACCGTGGAGAAGCAGTTTCCTTAATACACATGGATAGACAGTGAATTAAACAGGGCTTCTCCCACCACAAGGAGACTAACAGGCCTATTTATTATTCATGTCGTAATCGGAAGGCATCTACGGCGCCTTTAAATTAATGAGAAAATGTGATCGACCAACACTGAGGCCACTGCTGTCTCCCAGAACTCTTTGAAATTGAGTTTGAAAGAGACGAAAGGGGGAAAAAAACTCACTGCAGCCGGGCTGTGAAATTGACTTGGATGGGAAAGCTTGGCAAAATGAACTAGGTACATGGGACCACCGTGCAGCTTCTGGGATGAGTTAGGTCAGCATCAGGCACAGGACACAATTTACTGCTGCTGTTGGAGTGTTTACTTAGATTTACTGGTTATGGTTCACTGGGTTAATTCAAATATTCAGTACAAGTCTACATGACCTAGTAAATAGAATTCGTCTTAGTTGTGTTAGATACTGCAGTAGTTTGACATTTTGGGATATAAGCTTATTCAATTTCTTGTTGAGAGGTCGATGAGAAGATCGATACCACTCTCATATCTGTATGTTAAATATGGAGCTACAGCCAGCAGCTGGTTAGCTTAGCTTAGCATAAAGACTGGAAACGGGGAAATAGCTAGCCGGGTTCTGTCCCAAGGTAACAAAATTAGCTCACCAGCACCTCTACTCTTCATCTCATTTGTTTTAATTCATACAAAAACCAAAGTGTAAAAACAACAATTTGCAATTTTTTGGGGGGCTATGCGCTGGACTTTTTTGGCCTGGGCGCAATGACTGCACAGTGACTTTTGTTACCTTCGAACAGAACCAAGCTAGCTGTGTCCTGTTGTTTCCAGTCTTTATGCTAAGCTAAGCTAACCATCTGCTAGATGTAGATTCATATTTAGTGGACAGATATGAGAGTGGTATTGTTCGTCTTGCCTATTTACCAAACCCTTTAACACTGTGGAAGTAATAATGAGACTGTCGACATGTATTAATACCTAAATCCTTCCTTTCATTGATTTGGAATTGCGTAATATTTTGGATTTCAGTTTTCATACCGTCAAGAAACCTCCATTTTTATTATAGATGTTGTTTTCTTGCAACCCAAATTGAGACCTGTGGAAAATCAAATTATTCTAGGCATGTTGGGCAAATGCTGTAACTTGAAAAATCGCTGGAGAACAGTTTAACCTGGATTAAGGTGTCTAAATAAGCCTCCAACGACATGACTAATGGTGCATGTCGTAATTGCAGTATTAATCATCTCCATATGGCCTTAACGTAAATATCATAATAAGATTAATGTGTTCTTGTGACCCATGTCTTAATCATAATGTTCTCTTAATCACATTAAGACTGAAATGTTGGTGGCCCACTGAAACACAACTGCAGTACTCTTGACAAAAACCTAATGGGAAAAGTTCTTCATTATAGGCTATTTGGCTTATAATGATGGAGTACAAACACCATCTAAAATTCAACCATGGATACGAACAGTAGCCAATGAAAGGTCTGATTGACAAAGGTGTAAGCCATCAGACGATGACTCACTGGAGCTGAGCTCTTTTCTCCTCGCAGCCGAGCAGCCGAGCAGCCGTCTTTATGAGCCTCGACCCTCTGTCGGCGTCTGTGTGACTCAGCTGTTGAGTGTCAGTCCCGTCATCCCACAGACACCTCAAGCCCGCTGTGTCTACTCCTGTCTCCCCAGGTAGTAATGCCATTATAATCTACCACTATTAGGCTTGTCTTCCCGCCCTTAATCCGTGTTTTTATGTTGTTTGCCTCATCTCTTTAACAAGCCGTGTCTTTGCCTCCTCATGAAGCTCCTGAACTATAGCCTACCTTGAAACCTGTTACTCTACAAATGTGCTCTCTGAATTTTTGACTCCTGCGTTTTTTTTCCTTAGTTTTGACTGTGCATCTTTTGATATGGTTTTCAGTCTGAACCCAGTCATGCAACTTGGTGATGTTCGTGTTGTTATTCGTGTAGACATTCTTCTACACAGGAATGTGATGGTAAAGTGCTATTTACACTGATGGTGCCAACAACAATGTACCTGGCATGTACCATATGTGTGCTTATGTGATATTATACAATGAACGTATTGGAAAATGGAAGCAGGCAGCATAAAACAAATACTACTATCTTTTGCTTTCTAAGCAGGCCAGTAAGTATTCATCCATTCTCTCAAAGATTGTCTCCATTTTCTGCTTATTGTTAACATCTTATCTTTAACTTAAATGGGGAATCAGTTCATTAAAACTATGGATGCGATATCTCAAGCACTCCAGATTGCTTTGTTATTTCCTTACTGAATGTAATTATAAGTCAAATGAAAACATACTTTGACAATAACCGCCTTTCTTCTGGGCTACATGTTTGTGGGGATAATTCCCAGAGGTGTGAGCCTCACTGCAGCAGGCGAGCGGCTCCTCTAAGCTTTTGATATAGGCCCTGCTGAGAGATTTCTGGGGGAATCTCTCCTCTCCTCAGCAATATGAGGCAAAGGCCTGTGCGTTTAGACACAGCATGTCTGTGTGTGTGTGTGTGTGTGTGCACACATGGTTGTATGTGTTTGTGCAGACCAGAATCAAGAGGTGCCGATTCTTCAAATCCCTTTGACTTCTCAGAATGGATAATCGGCCCACCAAAAAGCAGCTGTCAAGTAATCCCCTTATCAATTGCCTTCCCCTGAACCTCTTGTCACATGTATTCCTCCAAATAATATTTGGATTTGATCTGGTACACTGCACCAATCAAATACGTTTGCTGTTATGTAGCAATCATGTCCCATAGCCCACATCATGTTACTATATATTCCAGGATTTACAGAGGGAGGCAGGTTTTTTAGTAATCTCTTCTCATAATTCGAATCAGTCAGATTTTTCAAGTGTGTCACTGATACATAGTGGGTTTATCTTGTTTGCTAGCATGTTATGGCTGTGCAAGAACCCAAATGGCTTGTAGACGTCAACATATTCTCTGGCATACATTCCTAATAATTGGGTCACGAATGTAGCTCAACTGTCTCTACTGAATTTTTAAGGATGGAAATGTGTTCAAACAAACCGTACTGGGAACTTATTTCAAAGTGAGCAAGGTCTTGGTATTCCATATTTTACAGCTGCAATTCTTTCACCAGGATGTGTGGCTATGCAAAAATATAAGACCCAGTGAAGGCAAATTGATATGTTGTTCACATCCACAAAGTCAAACACCGGTAGTCCAATAAAAACAAATATCAAATATCTGAAATGTTTACAGCATTTCCCCAGTTCTGAGGAGTATAATCCCCGAGGAAAAAGAGGGGTCCAGTTTTAATTAAACATCTGTGAAGCAGCAGGTTGCGGGTGGATCTGCAAGTTTAGAGGGATTTTTTGGCGCTCGGCTGTCCCATTGAAACACCAGGAGATATTGCTTCAAAAGGCTCCTTTGTGGTTCTTGAGTTTGGAAAGCCTTTGAAGGCAAAGAACCAGGGGTTTTAAACAAGGTGTATGCGTGTGGAAACACAGATCACCCATTCACTTTCAGCTGAGTTGAGAGAAAACCACTTGCCTCTGGTGAGATCGCTCTCCTCACCTTATCTCCTCTGCTATGCTGCAGACACTCCCCGCCGCCGATCTCACAGCAATCACATTGTCCACGGTTCAGATCTGGCCTGTTTGTTTCTCATCTCATCTGAATACCTTGCACAGCAGTGAAACACTGGATTCCACTCTGACATCACGGCTCTCACATGGCTTGTAAAAAACTTTTACAAAGCTCTGAAAACTAACTTAAGTACTACCTGCACTTCTTAGTGCATCTTCTTGTCTGTCTGAGTAGTAATCTAGCCATCAACAACCAAGTGCAAACTGTGACTCAGACAGAAGAAACTTCTCATCATGCTGCCCCCACATTGTGACTATTTTCATGCTTTATGGTTATATAGAGTTCATCTATGTGTAATGTCGCTGACACTGTGAACTAATCCTTGTTACCATGGTGTGCCAAAAACAAATGCCACCAGCTCTGGTCGAGTTGTTATTTAAAGTGAAATGTTTTATATCTTTTATTGTTTTTTAATATTTGTATTGTCTTATCATTTAGCATTTTAATTCACATTTAAATATTATATCTCTATATTTTTACTTTTTTAGTTCATTATTCTCCACTTTTACTGCTATTACTTCTGCTGTTTTAATTTTATTAGTTTGTCAGTCACCTGTAAAGCACTTTGACCAGCACTAACTTGTATGAAAGGTGCTTTACGAATAAAGATTGATTGATTGATTGAAATGAATCAGCTAACTGGCTGAGCCACTCTCCTGCATGAACCTTAAACCAGCATTAAGATTAAGAGTTTTTTTGGTCACTTGGGGACAATAGCTGTAAACACACTATTGACATATTATCACCTTATAAAGTTGATATGGTGAAGTTGTTATCATACCTGTTGCCTGTTAACACAATCGGCAGATATGGAGCAACATAAGCATTCCTTTGGATTCATGTCTCTGGGCACCTGAGAAATGTAAGTCCAATATTCACTCTCCTTTTAGCCCTGCTTTGCTCTCCACCAACTCCTGAGAAAAACATCCGGCTCTTTAGCAGTAAAATGTTCCACTATGTTCACCGGTTAGTCGCTAACTCTGTCTGTCTGCTGTTTGGTGCTGGGCAGGTGGCGTACAGTTGGTTTTTAGGGCTGAAATAATCTGTCTGCTTTCGCTGAAAATAGCGCTGATGAGAGCGGTGAGAGTGAAGCAAAACAGTGAAATTGCAAGCTGTGAAACAATGACCTGAAAGACACTAAAACACTCCATATAGAGCTGAAGGGAACCACCGAATTGAGTGATATATCTCTGTGGGTTTGTCACTACGAGCTTCCCCTCTCACTTACACATAATTGTTTGATCCGTTGTTATCATTGAAATATTGATTATAGCAGCTTTAACCCCCAAAAAACCCAAACTGTCAGTTTACTACATGAAACTCATGTGGAAACAAGACCTGGAGATGATTTGGATTTTGCATCAAATACAAAATATCCTCCCTTGCCTGGATAAACGCACCAGGCAATAATGTGGTATCCATGTGTGAAAATGGCTCTACGCATCGCAGATCTCTCACTGTCAAGTCTTTGTAAAATTGAATTGAAGCGCAAACACTTGCTACAAACAGCCTAACGTCTTAGAGATTGTAAGCAGTATTGGGGACGCTCAGTAAGCTCACCAGTTGGTGTGAATGCTAATGTGCTATCCTCAAGTAAAGAGACATCACACCGTGCTTCAGCTTTACTGCAGGTGTGTCAGACAGAATTCATTTCTGAAGGAATGCAGGACAAGATGATTGCATTGTGGTGCCGGTGCAAACCAATCTGAGCTCGGAAAACAAAATTCTATCATTGAGTTTTATTACTATGCAGGAATTCAGCCAAATCCCTGCACCTGTGGCAGGATATTGCCTTGACTCAATATTGTCCGTGATCCCCACCATATTCTCCTGCATTTTCATACAGGGGGGAAGAGAATTTGCAGTCACCAGCGCACATTAATTTCTAAGGCCTTGCTTTTCAAGCAAACAAAAAAAAAGCAACAGCCCCCTCTCTGCTTGTGCTGCTGATATCTCACATAATGATGACTCTCATTACTCCATGCATCCTACCAAGTTCAACAACAATCTAACCTTTTTCTACTGCAGCTGTTTCTATGACAACGCGAGCCCCTGCTGCAACTTTAAAGCGTGATAAACACAAAAGCCAGAAAATGGATCTGATTGATCTTGCTTTTCTTCACGGGACTGATATCAAAACTGATAGGGGTGTTTAGGCTAACAGGCAAAGATCAAAAGGTGATAATGTTTTTGCTCCACTTACAAATTCGTGGCTGTTGAATATTTCTGAACAGGGTGGTAGAATTATGACTGGATTTCTTAAGCTGTCATGTTGTTTGGAATGCGCATTACAACTTGGATCTTTTTGCAGGGAGGTCACATGCGGATTCAAGCACATAATATCCAGGTGGATCTCTTTCTAAGGAAAAGATGCATACCTGTCTGTCCATGTTATGAAAACATAGCTGCATTATTGCCTGCAGCAGGAACTGGATCTCTGTGTAATATGAAGCTCCGGTCGCAAAGAAAAAAAAACATTGGGCTTTTCTCTGCCTTGCTTTCTTTATTGCATTTGACAGGACAGCGACCACATAACTCAATCCTGTCACCAGCTCAAATTGAGGCCTTTGAGAAAGTGCTGTGCCATTGACCCTTGGGCTTCACTCACTGCCTCTTCAGCTAAAAACACCCAAGAATATGTTGTCCACCTCACCACTGCCCCAGCTCGCAAAGTAATAGGATTGGTGCTGTAATCCAGATTCTGGAAAAGTAAGCAACATGTGACGATGCGTGGCACGATGATGATGCTTCAGCCTCAGTTTGAGTCTCTTGCCAATCACCAGAGTGGAGTGAAATTAATCACTCTCGGGGCTGTCAGTTGGCGTCAGCCAGGAGACATTTATCTTTGAACCCGTGTCAGTAATTTGGCAATAACGGTTCCTTTGATTAATTCACTGCCTGAATCTCTGCCAGGAGAGCAGGAGTTCAGAGACAGTGACAGATTGATGATGCTTGTATCCTGTAATTCTGTGGCCCTCAATCTTTACTGTGATTAGGCTTGTGTAAAAAAGGACAATACAGATAATAGCATACTCAAACGTGATGATATATATGAATCATTGTTTGAGTGCAGACCCGTCTTCTAAGGTGTGTCGTCAGCATTAGCGTGGATGTTTGTTGCATCCACTGTGTTGTCAGGAAGTTGCAGCTGATTTCAGGCTAGTTATGGAGCAGAACTGACGATTGCTTGCCAGCGTTAGCTCACTGTGTCCCCAGATCAGCGTCAGTCATGCTGCATAAGCAAAACTGTTGACACATCTCAAGCTAACAAAGTTCATTCCAGCGTGCATTCAAAAATTTCAGCCAGGAAGAGAAGACATCATAATGTTTTGTCAAACCTGCAACAGAAAAAGCTCATTCAGCAGGTGTCGTCCCACATATCACCACCTCCCCTTGATTTGTTTTTTGGACAAACTTGATGTTTACTTCAAGGCCTCTCGAGGGGCTTGCCTGTGAGGTAAACAACACTCTTAGGATATCTTATTCTTTTTCATTTGACAGCCCAGAATCTAGCCCTGCTTTCCTGGGTATTATCTTTTGCACAGATTTCCACAAAACACCTTTTCACCAAGCCTTAAATGAAAATTAATGACTGTTATCTTCCACACAATTGAATCTATAAGTGGAAAACACTGGAATCTTAATTTGAGAATCACTGGTGTTATTATTTTAATTCAGCCATATGTCAAGATGAAAAATTGCCATCATTACTACATTTAATTGGTATTCTGAATTAAAAATTGTATATAAAAAAATAATAAAAATAAAAAATGTTTTTAGCCTCATGTCTACCTTATTCCCAATTATTCCAAAATAAAAATAAAAGACATATAAATGATAAAACAACAAACCCTCTTTAGGCCACTTGTCAAAATTAATAATGTAATAAGCTCAATGTTTGCAAACTGTCTAATATAATTGGTCTCAAAGAGCAATGTGGTGGAGTTGCTTTGGATCTGGACACACATTCTGCTGAATGGAAGACATTCATGTCACAGGGAATGAAGAAAATAAAACTGGTCTTTGTATTTACGGTATCTGACTTGTTTGTCAGTGTGTTTCCATTGGGTCCTATGTGAGATCTTGGCAGCATTTTTGACAGCATAGGTCATGTGAAATATATTTTTTCCCAGCAGATGTTCTCATCACGGCTTATCAGAGTTTCCCACCTCAGTATGGAGCTTTCCCGATCTCCCTTCCTCTTCCTGCAGCCCTCCGTCCACCAGAACATCTCAACAAAATATGTGCTCATTTCTTTTATCTTACCTGTTCATTTACTGCCTGCCTGTTTAGACAAATATAACCTTCTACCTATCCATCAATTATATGAACTCACAGTGCGAGTTTGACTAGTGTGACTCTGCCACTGTTTTCTGCCTGACAAATACTTGCCAGTTGATGGGGTGGGTATTTTGAAGTCTTGAAGCCGTGTAGTGTGCGTGGGTGTTTATATTCCACTCTATATTTCATTTAACTGTGGCTTTCTGACTGTAGCCATGGAAACCTAGCCGCACCGTGACCCCTCCCATGGTAATACCTTCTTAAAGTAAAATTTTGTAATTTAATGTAATGGAATAGCTGTAATTGGATTAGTATACTATTACAGCCATTACACTTATCTTCACAGCTCTCCCTGAAATCTCTTAAATGTTCCACTCATTGATGTACTTTCTAACACTGGTTAGTCCCCTGGCAGAGCAAATGCAAGTGCTCTAGCAGGCATATCATTTGCACATTCTTACAAAGATATGCAATAACCATTAAAGTCACTGATAGCGACCTGTTATACATTATTGCTCTTAAGGGAGATCACTGTATAAAAAAGGAACTACACAAAAGATTTTATTTTCAGACTGGTGACTTTTCGAAAATATATAAAGAGTTCTGAATGGCTGCAAGGCTGCCACCTGCTTCTCCATCTCTGGCGTGTCCCCTCGACTGATTCCAGCTGCCTGCTGGAGGAATTAAGGAGGAGATTTGGAGAGCCTGGGCAGATGTAACAGCTGAGTTGACATCAGCCTGCATGGGACAACATGCTGCTCAGATAGAGAGAAATACTCTGCACTGGTAACTGGGAGGCTTAAGGATGTTGCCTGCTTCATTATGTCCCAGACAAGCTTTCTGGCTTGCTAGCCAAAGTACATTTTCTGCCCACTGCCCACGCATATTCTAAGGGATGGAGATAGAGGGTTGGTTTGTCCAGGTGTGAAAACTTGCTTGACCTGCAAAATTGGACTACCTGGGTTGACCTCGGTAAAGCCAGCTGTCAAGTTAGCGGCGCCTATCAGGGCTTCCAATAAATTGAAGCTTTGGTAACTTGGAATGTGGAAAAAAATGTTCCCTCAAATGTCAAACGTGGGATGTTGGGATGCCTCTTCAACATTTGGAAATGAATAATAGATACAATATGTTACCCAACGGAGAAATAAGCTACAAAGTCAACACAGTGACATATAATTAACTATTTGGTACTTGTTGGCAGGTCTCAGGGCTATGCTTTATGTTAAGGGTATGACTGACATATACTGTCTATCAGGATGAGGATTTGCTGTCCAAGTGAATCGGCCGTTCTGTCTTTATTCATTTCAGCAGCAGGAGACCCTGCTCTGTAAAATACGCTGAGCTGGTCTTCTGATAAGGAATAGTTTGACTTGATATTTCACATACTGGAAGATTTATTTCCTATGTGTATGAAATTACTACAAATGCACTAGTAAGTTGTTCATTCCACCTGCAAGTCCAGTTCTGCAGCATAATCATCAGTATTCATACTGATAAAAATGCCGTCATCCTCTCCTAACTGTTCGTTTCTTCTTTTTTCCAACCCATAGCAAATCCAGTTATTGTCTATATTTTATGACCATGCAGGGGCAAGTTGTTGTGCACCAAGTTCGCCAATATATCTGAATAGAAAAATTAAATATTCATCAAGGTTAAGGGGCCCTATGTCTCAATGTGAGAACGCAAGAGAATTAAATTTGTTCCAGTTTATGGACTGAAAATGTTTGCTCTCTGCTCTTTTAGCACTTCTGGGACTGTGAACAAAATGATGCAAGCTCCCACCTACGCTCTATTAAAATTTAAACGATCAAACATATCTTTATTAATTTCATCCCAATGGATTTTCACATATATGGAAAGCACATAAATTAGCATTTTCTCACTGCAAATGGGCAGAGACCCTCCGTTTTATTGCACAATTACACACGTTCACTTACACCATATAATTGCCTTTATTTGGGTTTTACATTCTATAACAACTAACATATTAGGGTGCAGTAGATGCACAGGGACCCAAACATTTCTAATAGCCTGACTAATGGCTCGCCAGCAGATTTACAAGACTTCCGTTCATGTGGTTGTTTTTAAGAGTGGAGCCACAAAAGGTTTGATACACAATCTACTGGCACTGTTAAATTTGTACATTTCCTCACACACACAAATTGATGAGATCTCCGGTACAGGGCAGCAGCCGGAACAAACCATTTCCATCTGTGCTTGCACATGCAAAACCGTTACTGTGCTACTGACACAGTTGCAGATTGATAGAGCTTTGATTTGCTTCATTCTATGTTCCGAACATGAATTTCATCAGACCCCAAAAGCTGCTTAGGAACTTAAAGGTGCATCTAGTACTTGATGACTTAAATCCATCTCTGGAGATGAGCAGTAGGAATTACAGCATCACTGACAGATCTCTGCAGCACACCCCACCCTAAACTCATCTCAAACTCTGTAGGGACCTTCGACTGGAATAGACAAACAATTAAGTCACATTCAGTCACAGTAATTAAAGCAGAGATCCCACAGAAAGATGTAATATATCCCAATGAAAATTAAATTAATAGCTAATATAAATTGTGCTTCGTCATTGACAGTTTTAAATCGAGAAGAATAAAACCTCAGGATACTGGTGTCTTGAAATGCCAGTGGACTTTTGGGAATTTAAAGTTTTAGCTTTAAAACAGGCAGAAAATGAGTTTTTAAAGCATAACCCTATCAAACCTCTGCAGATATATTACGGTCGTTTTGTGCTATGGGGCGGTAAAAACCATACTTATTGCTCCCTTAAAGGGATAGTTGGGGTCTCTAATGAGCTGGTCTGTTTTGTCGTGAGCTGGAAGTCTTTTCTGTCCATCCAAAAAACTCGTCGTCACTGGCTGAGATGAGTGAAACTCGTTAGGGTCATTTGGGAAACTATAGGCCACATTTTGCACAGTGAGAGTGTTTCCCTAATTGAGTTGTACTGGAATTGCTAACAAACGCTGCTACTTCCAGTCCTTTAATAGGCATAAACTGATTCAAATGCTTTTTAATTGGACTGCAAGGAGTTTTGTGATTGATCAGATCTGCCTCCAAAAATTCAGATCTCTCCCTAAAATTGTGCTCCAATTCCTTTTATGTACAAATTGCACGAACAGATCCACCAAAGCTAATTGAAAGATCAAACGCAACATTTCAACATGAGACCTTGTGAGCTGACATGAAGGAAAAAAAATCAGAGACTGCCGCTGTCGCACAATCATTGCTGGTGAGATCCCTGCAGACTGAGATGTTTTAATCACAGAAACAAAACATCTGCTTTCCCTCCACATTCGTCTCTCTGTTGTCACACCTCTTGCATTCCTAACACTGTTTCATTTCACATAACCAAAAAGTTTAGTCACATTATTTTTGTCTGCCTCTCAGCATTGGTGATTATGGCTGTACTGCTCTGGTGTCTGTGGTCGCGGCGCTGACCTTAACTTCATTGTTTGGTGGATTAATCTGCTGGCGGGTCATGTCTCTGCCTTCCCTTTTGCTCCAGCTACACAGTGTTAACGATGTGTCAGCTCGGGCAGCACTGTCACCATTTCTTTAGGCGATATTGCGATGATTCACATGAGTGAGCCATTAGGGAATGGATGTTTTCTTGACCCTGTAAGGAAGAGAGCGAGTGGGTTGAAAGTGCAGGCTTTCTGAAATGCAGGCGCCCTAATAGCCCATATACCCTCTCTATGTGTGTGAGGCAGATGTGGTGCACAAAGACCGACAGATCCATCCTCTTAATTGTCTTTAGGCTTCATTAAAATGAATTAAAAAGGTCATGCCTTTAGTGCGACTTGTAAAAATGTAATCCATTTAATATAAATAAGACAACAAGAGCTGTTAGGAGAATGTTGACGTTTCACTTTCCGTGGATAAACCCTCCAACAAGGATTCAATTCTCCGTCTCTTGTTTGGACACCCCTGTTAGGCATTCAGCCCGTTAAGAGCTCTGTGAAAACATGAGAAACACTTAGTCCTTGTGAGGAAGGATCTGTTGTTTACAAAACGCCTAGGCTTTTAAGGATGCTGTGTGTTTTTTTTTCTTCCTTTGACTTAGAAAAGCTTTGGGGAAAAAAGGTCCAAGAAGCTAAGAGCACCGCTCTCTGATCTTCTCCATTTAAATGCTTAAAAGGGCATCTTTAGCTCAATGTGTTTAATTCGTTACAGCCTCTCTTTGTATTTGACTTTACCAGCATCCTCTACCTCCACCTCCTGCTGCCTAGTGGCAGTGGCTGGCCGGGCAGACAGCCACAGCACAGCCAACAAATTCACAGTCAGGGCCACATCTCTCGGCTGGTATCCCTCCCACTAAGAGCTGAGGTTTGCCATGAGGCTGACCCATCACACACTCGAGGAGAAGCAGCGGGGCCAAAGAGTGTATAGAAGTCCACATGGGAGATGCCTGCGGGGAAATTACCCCTCCTACTCCTCCTCTGTGCTTTTGTACACGCTGCCTATCTTCTCTTTCCCTGCTCTGTCCTGCGCTGTAAAGGCGTGGCCGGGGCCCCCCTCAGGGACCCATTTGCCTTCTATAAAGCCTATTGCTATGGAAATTGTGTGTAATTTCAGGGCCCGTTAACGGTGAAAGTGCAGGCATGCATATAGAGCGCTGCTATCATCACACTCGAGCAGAAGAGCACCCAGGGCAGAATCTCATATTCGTCGCTCCTTTGCCAGTCTTTGCCCCTACAACATGACATGCATCACCTGATGCTAGCAGAATAAGGAATGGAGAGACTGGGGAGTGGGCAGCTGGGGAAGGGAGATGAGAGGTGGATGGACTGAGAGGGAAAATTGAGGAGGAGGCAGCAGCACTGAGTGTGTGTCACAGAGAGAAAGAGAGGGAGGGTTTTAGAAAGAGAAGAGATCGGAATACTATATGAAAAAGATGGAGGCAGCAGCAGAAGAAGTGAAAGGGGTAGTGGGAGGGAATCTGAGGAGAGAGAAGCCTGAATCAATATTTATACTGTGAGGTGAGACAATTCTGAAGCAGTAATTAAATTGATGTGTCATATTTCATCCCATTACTGGGCCGAGCTTGAATGCAAATGATCCAAAAGGCCTCCTTTTCAAGTGGATTTCATTTCTTTTATGACAGTGAATAGAATCGAGCCAGGCATAGAAAAATAAAATACTACTTCAGTATTCATGAGCTTATTGTTAGGAACTTGGGGACCATTCAACTGCAATTCAGCGGAGGGGGCACAATACAAATCCCTCTTGGAGGCAGTCGGCACCGCTGTAAACCGTTTTACACTCAAACTGGGTGCAGGGGTGGGGAAGCAAATCAATCTCATTTGAATAATGATTAGTGAAATGAGGCAACGCTGTCGCTGATTGGAAACACGGTCTGATTCCCAACATCGCCTCCCCTCCTCCCCTCTCTGGAGTCAAGGAGAATGAATAAAACATAGTAAATGTTACACTGGAACGCTGCCTGTGCAGATATTTTGGGTCAGACGCAGCCTCCTTCAAACATTCAGTAGTTACATATCCCCTGTCATTTTCACAAATATGATAGTTTGACAATTTGAATAACTGCTTTAGTACTGTTAGTTAGCTTACACAGGAAATCGGATGGATGACTCTGGAAGGTGACCGCCCTTCTGCAAATCCTGTCACCAGTGTTTACAGTAAGTATTAGTTTCAGGTGCTGCCTCCCTATTACAGTGCTCTGCACTTCTGACAAATGGAATTTGGGGGGGAACAACAAAACACAGCTGTGCTCTGTGTAGCCAATTAAAAGTTTCCCTTCCACCTCTTTGCTTCCCAGTATTGGCTGTTCTTTTTCAGTTTCAACTCCACTGTGCAAGAAAAAGGATCAAAAGATAGAGGAGAGCGTCCAAAGCACAGCATCAGTGATTTTTTTTAACTGACTCAAATTGACTTGCCGCACCTTTTTCTACTCTCACCCAGTGTAGTCGATCTCCTGTGAGGGAAAAATGACCCTGACCCGGGAGTGCAGGCCGAGACACTAAATGGCAAGGGATGGAAAGCCTCTGGAGTGGTGCCATGTTCAGAGCACAGGTTCTGCCAATGGCATTTGAAGTGCTGCCAATGGAAAACTCGACATTAACGTCTATAGCGGTGGAAAGAACAACAGCTGCTTATGTTGTGTGTTCCTGTGCCAGAGCCCATAGGGAAAAAAATTGTCAGATATGATGTGTGTTTCTGAAAGTTCCTGGAATTTATGTGTTTGTGTGTGCTCCAAAATGCACGTATTGACTACTGGTTGCAGAAAATAACGGTCTAAAGAGAAGTGGTAGAGTACCACAATGTACTGTAAAAGTACTTCATTTCAAGTAAAAGTGCTGCATTCAAAAATGTACTTGAATAAAAGTGCACAAGTGTACAGTATTACCAAATATAGTCAAGTATCAAGCAAAAGTAGTCATCATGCAGAATAGTCCCTTAAATGTTTTGTATTATAACATCATATCATTGGATTGTTACTACAAAAGCAGTGTAAATGCAAGCAGCATTTCCACGTTATAGTTAAAGTGGAGGCAATTAAATACTTTATAGACAATAAAAAGAATGTGGTCTGTAAATTAGAATGAAATAACATTTGAAGTAAAGTACAATTTTATGGAAAATAGGACATATCACCGGAGAAAACCCTCTTGATTAGACAAACACATTCAGGAGAAGGAGAAAGGTTTTTGCACAGAGAAGTGAGAAATGAGACAGTCAGGAGAAGTGGAAGCGGTTACCACCCTCAAAAAATGCAGAAAAGGTCAGTCCATGTAACAACACAGATGCACTGCGGGATAATCACTCTGCTGGTGTCGGCAAGCTGATAAAACTTCATGCATGGCTTCTCGTTTTGTCAGGAGCGGCTAGCCGGAAGAATGACAGATCTACTCGTTATTGCGCAGAACATATGGGAAACCACACATCTGCCAGACACAGGGGCCGGTGCATGGTGGCCCTCGGCGAGCCCTCTGCTGCTTGCTGGGCCACAGCTGAGTGCAAGCAAAAAGCTTGAGCACTCACTGTGGCACTGGGTGCAAAATAAATGTCTTAATTCCCCCATAACAACTTCTAATCACATCCAGCCCAAAAGAGATATTCAATCCTTTACTTTTCTGTACCTGCCTCTTTCTTTTCAGGGTCTTGACGGGCTGCAGCTTCATCGAGTAGAAGACACAGAAACAATTGACAATCACTCATATTCATAATGTGAGTGACTGTTGCTTAATGGCAATTGCATGTCTTTGAACAGTGGGGGGAAAAACATGAACTTGGTGAAAGCGTGCAAACTCCCAAACTCCTTCTTTCTTGCTTTGAACCACCATGCCACCATGACTACAAAAAAACCTAAAATCCCAATCCTAATATTAGCATTTTTTATGCACTTTTCTGCAAACCAACTCTAGATGGCACTGGAGACCCAGTGGACTATTCCCCCCTGTGTGTGTGTGTGTGTGTGTGTGTGTGTGTGTGCATGTGGAGTGTGTGTGCATGTGAATGTGTGTGCATACAAGCACGCCTGTGTCTGCATCTGTGTGTATGCCTCCCAGATTCAATTATTCATCATTTCCAGTGCAAATATGGTTTGGCTTTTCTATGTCTCTTCTTTTTCTCCCAGTTTTGTTTATTATTTATTATGCTGAGGCTCACAATGTTTGGGTAGAATAGAAAGCCGGGTAGCAATAATGTCACTGCGTGGGTGTCATAATTATGTTCTGCTACAAACACACAGGAAAAGGTATTGGCCGTGTGTTGCAGTACCCAGTGCTGCCGAGTCAGACACATTTGTTTGCCTTGTGTCTCGGCACTGATAGCCAACGTCTGCAGACTGCATTATTTCACCAATAACCAGCAGACACGACTTTCAAATACTATATATCTGTCTCTGGCCTGGAATGGATATCTGTCAATATATCATCCAACCTGTTCCCACAGTCCACCATGGTAACGATTCATTTTGCTTTCTCCATTCATGTTTTTTTTTNTTTTTTTTTTTTTTCTGAGGGAGTTTTCCCACACAAGGAATTATTTATAATGATATACTGACTTTGGAACTTTCTATCTATGTTAAATTCATGAGTCACTCAGCACCCACGGTAAATACATATATCGATCACTGCGGCCCACCATGGATCTTCAGGGCACATGCAGCGATTTATGATGCTTTCCAAACACAACATGAAGAATGTTTCTCACAGTTATGAATATGATTAGGATTTTTTGGGGGGGCCATATTCATAAACATTATGAGAAAACTTGCAAAGAGCTCACGACTTTGCCTAAANAAAAAAAAAAATCCTAGCAAGGTGTCTCAGCGTAGGAGTGATTTAGGAACGTTCTCACTGTGACTCGGAGCAAGAATTTATCTAAGTGAGGAGGAATTTTGTTCTTTTTCAGTCTCTGTCATTGTTTGATCAAGAAATTTCAGCACGCCTCCTTCAGTCATTCATGAACCCTCACATGAATCCATTATAACAAAATTTAGTCTATATTGAATTGTGTTTTTGTGATCCCCTCACAAATTAAAATCCTTCTTGATCAAATACTGAGAATGATTAAATATTTGGAGCGTAGTGATCATGGCTCTCACCCACAGGGAAAAGGCTACATAAATAGGCCTGTTAAATAAAAGCAGGCTAGCGTTTGCATCATGCAAATGTGTCCCATCAGTGACCCCCACAACACAACAGCAGGGATGTACCATGTCTCCATTAATTCTAATTTGTTGGCTTGCACACATCAGGTGAAACTGAAATAACATTTATGACAAGATAGGATTACTACAGCGACTAAGTAACCTAAATACATCTCTAATGACATCTCTAACTCGCGGTTGTTCAGAGTTTGGAGTACTTTCCTCCCATCTCTGCTTCCTGTAGACATTTGCTTAAAAAACTCTAAAGCTCCATAAGAAAACCTCCTCCCTACTCTTAATAAGTTTTCCACCTTAGGAGCCATCGTCAGAGCTAAGAGGCTTTGTGTTAGCTTTTAGTCTTGCAAGGATTTAATCTTATTTTTAAGGTGAAATTCTTAAAAGCTTACAGTAGCTTCTAACTGGCCAATTTTGAAGAAAATCAGTCACTCCTAATGTTACTGTAAGACTCCTAAGATTTTGCTCTGACAGTAATTCAAGTGCCCCACCTCAAGTTCTTTAATCTGTGAAAAGTGAGGGGCAATCAAAAAGACTTCTAAATCTCTGAGATCGAAGCTCTAACTGTCCCAAACGTTGCCTCCACTGGTGTATCCAAATTGGGCCAAGTAGTTACTGTTTTATGTTATGTTCTAATTCAAAACACCAGTTAAATTAAGACATGCAAACTTTCAGATTTTTGGATATTCTATTGTTTTTAATTTGGTTCTTTCGATTTGCTTTTCTGTTTAGCCACGTTAGCAACGTGGCTCTAGGAATGGCAGTGTTGGTTGGTTGGTCCACCACTTTGGTCCACACTGAACAAAATAATTACTGAATGGATTGACATGGGATTTTGTACAGACAGTAATGGTCCCCAGAGGATAAGTCCTACTGACTTTGATCCTCTGACTCTTTTCCTCTAGTGCCACCATGAGGTTTTTGGTTTTGTTTGAACCATCTCAACCACTATTGGATGCAATGCCATCAAATTTGGTACAAATATTCAAAGTCCCTGAAGAGTGAATTCTTATTGATTTCATCTATCACCATCACCATTCTTTTCCCAATACAAGACTTACCATAGCTTATTATAGTTTAGAGTTTTGCACTTAATCTAACACGCTGTCTTTAGCATGTAGCTCCAAGCACTGCAGTACCCAAAGGTGTCAGTATGCCAAAGTGCTCATCAGAACACCAGCATCTGAAACTTCCCACCCCTAACCTTTCAGACGTGGGAACCCACAATCTGCCAATCACACCCGCTTCACTTAGTGATCGGCAAGGTGCAGGCGGGGTTTGATCTCTCTCAAGCTCCCCTCTGTCATTACTCGCACAATTACTTCTGTCACCTTGTGTATGTGCAACCAAGTGCAACACCACAATTGCCTTCGAGGAAAAGTGTGTGAAAAGTGCGCGGTGATATCCCGATTTGAAAGATTATCACATCTCGCCCATGTCTATGATGGCAGTGTTTTCACCCCACCATTGAGTGTGGCCATTCGGAACAGCTATAAACACTTTTGCCTTCAAATGCGGTTGAACAACACTTTGCACAAACTAGTTCATTTGAGCATACCCTCCGCCTTTAGTACAGCCTGAGAGAGCTGCGAGCTTGGCGGTAGTCTCTTGGTGGTAACAATACACGTACACTTCTGCTGTTGCATTTGTCTATAAATTCACTGACACAGACTGGTCCTCCTATCAACCTATCAACCAACTCTGGGCATATTGAATATTATAACCATGATGTCAAGGTCAACCCTGCCTATTCTCTTAGTCTTGGATTTCGACCTGTTCTGAGGTGAAAGTTGCTCTCAGCAGTGCTACAAATAAGAGAAATCTCTTTCTTATAAAGTTTTAGTGCTATTTTGAAGAACTCTTGTGGGTAACATAAAATACTTTTTTGGAATCTGTCCTCAGGTCACTCAAAAACTGAGTTGTCCCTTTCTATACAAATCTTCATACGCTGCATACAGACACGTACACATGCGTGATAACTGAGTCGGCTGCTTAAACTTCTGAAGCGATAAGGTGTTGAAGGTGCTAATCTGCCAACTCAAGGCGAAGTAAAGCAGACCCATTGCCTTTTTTTTTTTTATCCCTCCTGCAACTCTCTGCTCGCTGGCAGGCAGATACATGACCCCGCCGAAGCCGTGGGGAAGGAGAGAGGCAGAGAAGATGGCAACCAGCCAAGGAAATGTAAGTCCTCACTGTTTTTTGGTCATGGTTGGCATCGCTACATGGAGGCTGGAGATAAGATGGGAGCCAGGATTTTTGCTTAAGACTAAAAGAGGGAGGGATCGAGGGAGAGATAGACTGGAGAGGCAGAAGTAAAGGAAAAGGGGAGGAGACAGAAGAAGATAAGGGAAGAAAGAGAGACAGAAGGAGGGAAAAAGAGAGCAGGCTTGAGCAGGAGGAAACAGCAAAACAAGCCGGGAGAAATAGATTTAGGGGAAAGAGGAGATAAAGCAGAGGGATGGGATTGTTGGGATGGAGAAAGAGGCAGAGTAAGAAAGAGTAAAGGAAAAAGTCAGACACACAGACCGTGTTTAAGCTGGCTGCTCTTTGTGAAGACAGAGGATTTTGTTGAAAGACATGATTCTCATATGTTATGATCTACTGTTATTTTCACTTGAATCAAGTTTCACACATTGGTGCAGTGCTACCATTTTATGACATGCTATGATTTACCATTTATCAAAATAATTCCTATCTTTTTTTTGATGGCACTTGGGAAAAAACGATTTTTATATCAGAATGTATGCATAGACTGACGTGTCAGTATCAAATGTTTAAAATGACAGATCTTTTTAAAACAAGATTGCACCTTATTCCCCTGCAGTTAATATTAATACAGAAATTCTTCCGGGAAAATGAATAGACAGTATTGACTAATGCCTCTTTCCTATGGAATGTCAGTAGACAAAAGAAATTAGGTGAGAGTTGAGGGAAAGGTTGTATTGCTGAGTCATTCTCTCCAAGCAGCTGTCGGGACACAGAATTTCAATGAAGATTAGATACAAGATCTTACTGTGGAAGCTCTCAGTGAGGCTCTCTGGGTAGGAGAGTTTACTTTGAATCATGCTCATTAAAAAATCACACTCAAAAAATTCAAGCATTTTACTAGAATTTTTTGCCCTGGAAATCTCAGCCTTGTTCTTAAAATAACAAAAATCTACGGTGAAATTGTTAAAGCCTTGGAGGTGGTGGAAATACAAAGAGAAGAACCACTGTATTGAGGTTTGAAATATGTCATCTCGTTGCCCTAGGAGAGTTCAGCCTGTATTAGTGAACAGTGAGTGCTGCCTGCCATAGACAGAAACAAGAGAAAAGAGTTTGTTCCTCCCTGTTATCATAGTTAATGGAGCAGCTCCAGGCTGTACATCGATGTGACAATGCAGATTAGAGTTTCAGCACTCTGGGTTTTGAAGCTTTGGAGGAAAGTTTTTCCAAAACCCTGCATGAACTTTCCAGGGCCAAAAGAATAACACACATGAATTCTCAAAATGAGTCTTATTTCCATTTAAGAAGGCTCCTGCATGGGAGTGAAAAAACAACTCTTTATAGTTATCTGGGTGTGCAAAGTAACAGCGCTGCTGGTTGTTAAAGCATGCAAAGAGTGAGAAAACCCTTGACAATATCTTGCAATTCCTCTGACTCTCATCAGTGTACCCTGAGACTGTAGTATCGCTGTTGACATCCTTTACTGACTCTGTGACATGTGTTGTTGACAGGAAATGTCATTTGCTCCCATCTGTCCTCTGTGGGGGTCCAGGCGTCTCTACCATGCCTGTATAAGCCATAGCAGGAGCACTGCAGGGACCAAAATGTGTGGAAGATGTATGTTTTCTATATGTCTTTGGTCCTTTTTCTCCCAGCACAATGGATTTAACATGACCTGTGTGTAATGGAGTTTTCACAGATGAACACAGAAGCTTGTTGTGTGTGTGGTCTTCTCTAAGTAATATCTGTCCTCCTCAGCTTGATCAATCTATGCTTATCTGTCTTTATCCTTCATTTGTGTGCCTGCACAGTATCATTTTGCAGATGGGGTCATTCTGTATCTCATTGATTACAGCCATCCAAGGCAATAAAAATCAAAATAATCAGCTAATGCAATCAAGTTCACTTATTGAAATCGACTGCTATCTGTTGCAGCTGATTTTAATCTAGTTTGTCAACAACAAATAACCTTACCGTCTCCACCTTGAGAGTTGAAATGAAATGGCTGGACCTTTCTGTAGCTGTAGCAACAAGATGTCATCTTGTTCTTCTTCCTCTTCTCACAAGGCTTGAAAGGAGCACACTGTTACATTTGTATTATTACTGGAAGAATCACACAATTTCTACTATAAGCGAAACTCTAATTTCTTTGCTCACAGAGAAAATCACATCACAAATTGAACCATTGTTCATTTAGTACGTCATTTATTATTAACTGCACTGTTGTCAGGTATTGTGCTGTTGTGTGTTTTGTCTGTCAGTGTGGACAAGCACAGATTTATAAGATCCCGAGACAAGATGAAGCTTCACTTTCAAGCCTCAGTGATGGGCTTGTCATCTCAACCCAACCCTCCATCCCCGCCTGTCTACCAATCCTCCATCTTCCTTATCACTTTAATCTGTGTAATTGTTGGAAAGGGAGTGCATCATGTATTGTAGTCATTATTCTAACCAATGTGATATAAATGATATCAGTGTAACACACCTATGATTGGAAGAATCATAACTTCCAATAAATACAGAGTGTAAGTGTAATTCAATTTAACAACATAATAGATGATTTAATTGATCATTCGTTACAATTACATACACACAATAATGACTATTATCAACACTGAAAGCAAAGCAATGGTCTAATTAAGCTGTTAACATAATCCTCCACACTGACAGCTCCCTATAATAATCCTGTGTATGTGAGTGAAGTAGTGTGTATCTTGAGAGACAGCTGTAGGAATTGGAGCGAGTTTTGTCAAAAGAAAAGGAATAAAAAAATGGGTTCTAATCCTGCTGCTATCAAATTTTACCCAAAAAAATAATTACAGCAATGACTCTGCAGAAGCACAGAGGCTTTTAATTCCTGTGGTTTTCCAACAGAGCTGCTCTGACATCGTGTCTACCTTCCTTATGCTTGTTAAAATGCCACCAGCATGGCACTTACACTTGTTTAAAAGCTGCACCACAGCCGTGTTTTGCAACATCTGTAATGTAAACCACATGACTCTAACATCTGGCCCTACCAACCTTCTCGGTCATGAACACCTGTGCAGTATAATGCGATTTAATACAGCAGCACTGCAATAAACACCACCTCTGTGAAGCTTACAGTGCTTTTGTTGAGACTGTTGGAGAGGTGTTAATTACTCGAGTTGAAGTTAGTGTTCTGATGGAATTCACTAAGGTGTGAGGCCCTGTTGTTATTTTACTGCCTCCTACTGTACATGTATACAGGGGACAAAGCAATGCCACAATCTTTTTGTATATTCGAGCTCAGCTAATAATTATTTTCTCTCTTTGATGGATCAAATTATTACTCTAATAAGAAATGTGAAAGGAGTCACACAGCCTCTTTTAGCTATTTGTTTTTGGGTTTACTACCCACATACTGGACTCTTA
Source organism: Oplegnathus fasciatus (assembly GCA_003416845.1). Classification (NCBI taxonomy): domain Eukaryota; kingdom Metazoa; phylum Chordata; class Actinopteri; order Centrarchiformes; family Oplegnathidae; genus Oplegnathus; species Oplegnathus fasciatus. The sequence continues at coordinate 481,233 of NTHP01000418.1, read as the reverse complement.
TCAACCCCGCCTCCAGCAGGCAGCACATCAAAAGTTCCGTAAACCCACGCTACCAAATGACAGAAAAAGCAGCAACTAGCTGATACATAAAGTCAAACATCTAGCAGCTGAACGGCCAGATATTGAAGATCAAAACAGAGCTAAAATTACAGGCAATACTGGACTTACATTTAAACGGTGGCCAGAAATTCCAAGTTAAGGTCAGTGTTGTTTGACTCAACGTCTACATACTGTCTCCAAGGTCAAGATTGAATTTTCATACCTGCTCACCTAAAATGTTGATTCTGTGCTTTTAAGGCTGTTGTGGAGTTTCCAAACAGCCAGAAAAATCAATAAAACAGATTTAAACCTGCAACAACACCTTTTTTTTGGCCACATCGGGGCGGTGTAAACAAAGTGTAAACACAACA
>NTHP01000418.1:470327-480709 GCA_003416845.1 Oplegnathus fasciatus | reverse complement strand
ATGTGTCCACCTGATAAATATAAGTAAAACATTCACTCTCCTTTAGCTCTGGTTTTGGTCTACACCAAGTCCTGATTGAAATATCTGGCTCTTTAGAGGCTTTAAATGCTCAGCCGTGTTCACCAGCTACAGTCGCTAACTTTGTCTGTCTGCTGTTTGGGGCTGGGGAGGTAGTATAGAGTGGGGTTAGGATTTTTTTGTTGAAAACAGCTGCCTGCTGGGGGGTGACAACAACGCTAATGAGAGCAGTGAGACTGAACCAAAACAGAAAAGTTGCGGGCCTTGAAACCAAAATGAAAGACGCCAGAAAGTTCTGTAGAGTTGAAGGGAAGTGCAGAGTCAGGTGACAATCCTCTGTGGGTTCATCACTTCAAGTGACCCCTTTCACATTAAAGTAGTGATCCATTGTTAATATAAAAATATAGATTTAAATTGAATTTATGTTTGATATAATTAGTGTATGCCACTTCTCCTCTTGCATTATTCCTTAAGAGTGTGAAAATATAATTTTACTACTTTTACATATTTGTGTGTTACATGTGTGTTTGAATACCTGTGTGTACAAGCAAAATTTTGAATCTGGTAAATACCTTGTGGCAAGATGAAGTGTCCCTTGTCGGTTTTGGCCTGTCCTCACGTTACCTACCTGTGCACCCCACCTTTTTTGATACTGCCTCCATTCTGTTCTTTTGAAGTCCCTTGCAGGAACACTCAGCACGTGGTCTGCACTGCGTGAGCAGGGGGTTAGGGGGCTTGGAGGTCTGGTGTCTGGGGGCCTGTCACTCCAGACCTCCCTGGCTGAGAGAAGAGGGAGCGGGACGAGCGAGGACCATGCAGCTGGTGCCAGGATCACTGACTCTGACTGCTGGCGTGGAGTGAACAGCCTGGTGTGGGAGTAGATCTCCCCTGTGTCTGGGGTCTCTCTGTCTCTGCTTTTCTTTCTTTCTCAGTTGTCTCAGCTGCGTAATGAGCACTGCTGACTGAGAGAGCAGAGGAGAGAGAAAGAGTGAGGGAGAGAGTCAATGCGACTGTGTGTGTGCATGTGTCTCTGTGAGCGATTGCTGATTGCTTGAATATAAATGGGATGTGCTCATTCACCTAAATCAAGGCCACATGCTTGGGCCCAGAGTAAAGTGCTCTGAGCGCAATGAAGCATTGTACTGTATCTGCCACTCAGCTCAGGAAATAAAGCCGGGCACTTTCCCTGCCCTACATGAAATACTTTGAAGGGTAACCTTCAAAGAGTCTGTTGTTATAAACTGACTTCATGACTGACCTGATTGTAAAAGATTTTGTTACTTTCATGTGCAATATATTTTTATCATGAATGGAAAAAATGGTCACATTTGGCCTCATTTCCTTTATCTCATGTATCTTTTACAATATATTTTGGTTATTTCTTGTTCTATGGCTTTGCTTTTATGTAAGTAAGTAAGTAGGTAAAGTTTATGTAGTATAGCACCTTTCACAGAGCAAGGTAACAAAGTACTTCACAAGAGTAAAATTGTTAAAAATAATGTTTAGGGAAGAACCCTCACAATGACAGGTCATGTCTTGTTATTTCTTAAAGCCTCTGGAAACTTGGCTCGAAATAGTAAAAATGCATATATTATATCAAAGTTGAGTGTCTCATTAAGCATCCACAAAAATCAGAGTGAAAATAAACGTTCATAACTATTAGAACACCTGGTTCAAAAACAGCTCATTTTGCTGTTTAGACCATTTCTCAAGACTGTGTGGGCATGGCAAATCACAGTTCGATTGACATCTCCATCCAAATGCTGTGGCCGTAGCTCCTTCAAACTTCAAACTACATTTTTGTTTTAATCTGTTATTTTTTCAGCTTTGCTGCTCAAACACGTATTACCTATGGCAGAAATACACTCATAGGCATTGGGAAATGAAGCATGGGGTTTGGATTAAGAGCGGCGGACCATAAGACGATCACTCCCCACGGCATCTACCGACCACTTGGACCAAACGCCGCCGCGGATGGTGCGACCGCCAGGGGAGGAGAGGGAAGAGGGCCGGATAAGCGCTAAGCTAACAGTTTGGCTGCTCCTGGCTAATGTCTGGCACGGGAAGGCGGAGTGGACGTTTGTGCCCGCATCATTACAGAGGCCTGCCTCCATCTCAACGCCCTGGATCAGCTATTGCTCTCGACGGGCGGACCGTGTTTCGAGCCGACAGAGCGCAAGAGTCCGGCAGGCTATAGCTAGCTACTTGCAAAAGGCTATGTAGAGACGAGTCAGCTCAGACTCAAAGGGGTGGGCGGGACAACTGACATGAATTCTTTTATGATTGGGTCACGGAATTTATTGCATAATTTTCGTAATAAATACCCGAGCATAACTACACCCAATTCAAACCCAATATCAGGAAAGTTACAAAAACTTAAATGACAATATTTCGAACTTGGATTGAAACTCATTTCTAATACTTTTAGATGCTGACTATTATGTACATAAGACCCTACGTAGGGTGTGTACATAGTTAGAAGGATATTGTGGATTTGGGTTTCCAGAGGCTTTAATGGATAAGTCTGGTGATAGTCTATATTTTTCTTATTGTCAACAAATTCCATAAAAAGACCAAAGCCAACAATGAATTGATCTTTCTAACAAGCCTGTGTACCCAAAGCCTGATATAGTTTATTCCTTTGCACTAAATGACCTCCATTGTTGTCCAAAACCTACAAATACCACATCAAGGAGCCACCGTTGCACTGGGTGACATGTTCATTCATCAAGATGAACACAGGCACTGCAGTTTCTTTTAGTCAATCCCACCTGCTCCCAATTAATCACTAGCACACCAAATGTGTATTAACACACGGCTGAAAATAGTCCCCAGCCAAATGACTATCTACTCCTGGGTGAGTATTGTTTGCTAAAAACTACAGTGTCTAGCTGTTTCAGGAAATTACTTAGCCTTTTTTTAAAAGTGAAGGTATTATGAATCAGCGTGGGGCTGAGTGCCCCAGACATGGTAGAGAAGTCAAAAGGTATTGACAGACGGCTAATACATTGTTGTTTTGGTCTGTTCATGATATGTGAAACAATGCGAAAAATACATAATAATGCCAGCCTTATCCTTTGAGAGCTTACTGCTAAATAAATGTTTTTTTTCAGTCGGCAGTCTATGCCAAGTACTTGCTGACCTCAATCGATTCTTTTATTGGATAAAATTAAAGATTTCACTGTCCCTTCTAACACAAATTACGAGGTTTCCAGTGAGCAAATTGAACACTTCATGTCTGGGAACTCGCCAGCAATTATCAAAGACACAAAAAGGACCAGGAAACATCTCTTGAGACTAAATCATTTGCCACCGACTTTACATTGATGTACTGACAAAGTTGCATTATTGACAGCACGACTGTGTCAAACTGAATCAGCTTCTGTAAACAGCAAAGTAAGGTGACTTTGAATAATATATTACAACATGCACTGTCCACTAACAACTCAAGATGGGTATGAAGTGGCGGCAAAATGATAAAAGATAAGAAAATCTCCATCACACTGCCATTTTTCTTTGCATAAAAATTGAATTTTTTTCTCCTCTCATGTCTCTCCTCTAAAGATATCTATTGAAATAAATCATGCCACAAATATTACAAGCTGCACGGCAGTTTTTGCATATCTCAGCACATTTCGGCTTTTTCTGCCATGGTTAAATATTAGACTCTGCATGCATAATACAGACACACAGTGGAGAGAAACACAGATCAGTCATGTCGGTCTGTATTCACTCTTTCACTGCTTTTTAGCTGACAGATTGTCTGCCTATGGAACTGAACACTACTGAGAATGACTATCCACATATTTCATCTGAGCTAGCATCATTTGAAGTTATATATACAAACAAGCAGTCCCAATCAATGCAATGACAGCTATTAGTATTAAAGTAGTAAATATGTCTGACTACATTTCTCAGATTGAAAAGTGCAAGACCAACATTTTCCTGCCATGTGACTTATTTATGGTAATATGAGCATTCTTTTTACAATAGAATCTGTTGTGTGAAATCTTTATGAATGTGGCTATAATAATGTAGGAAAAATACACAGACATTGTATGTTTATGGTCAAAGCATGTACTCACACTGACATATTTTACTCATTCATTTAATTATGTATGCCTTTATTAGTTTAGTGATTGACAAATGTTGCAATAATGTGCAATAATGCGTGTTCAGCCTCTCTGAACTTTTCTGGCTGTTTAAAGTGACATAAATCTGTTGGAGAGGGACACATCATCTGCCCTGTACAACAAATAGATACTCCTCATCGAAATGAATTAAAAACAGAGGTAAACTGATGCTTATTCTGCATTTTTAATCAGATTTTAGTAAAACTTAATACATATACTGCGTTGTGCTGTGGAAGCTCAGCAAATTTGCAATTTGGTGAACCTATATTTTTTTTAAAGTCACTTTGTGTTAGCCTGGATCCACACCTCTGAATCACTGCTCATACTGTACCTCAACTATGTTCAGTTATCGAAATAGATCTGCAAAAACTCTTGACTAATTTCAGTGGACAGGGTTAAGAATTGGGATGCCATCTTCCTCCAGCTTCCTCACTACATCCATGAAAAGTACTGACAGAAAAAATGGGAAAAGTGTGGATGAGATTGTTGCAGTAGAACAAGTTGTTGCAAGTTGTCTTTGTCATATTTCTTTAATAGTCCTGAAAAGCACTCAGTTAACTGATTCTACCAACTGCTACCACAGCTTTCTTTCAAAACAAATATCAGTATAAATCAGCTAACTTGAACGTGACATCATGCTGAATGAATGAAGTTGAACAAAATGACAGTTCGGTCTGATTATCAGGCTGACTGTGTAGGATTTTAAAATGTCCAGTGGTAGTATTAAAAGAGACACTGTGGGCACCCCTGGTACACCTTCCCCAGGGACACTGAGATGAATGGACTGAAAGCAACTCACAGGCTGCACATTTAACCAGGGTTGTCTCATTTTTCTACTAACAAAAACTTATGCCAGCAGAATAATTTGAGAGATGCAATCACATAAAAATTCTGCACATAGTGGCTTCTTTAGGGGCGGCAGTAGCTCAGTCCATAGGGTCTTGGCTTGGGAGCCAGAGAGAGGTGCCAGTTCATCTCCTGGTCACTGCCGAGGTGCCCTTGAGTAAGGCACCGAACCCCCAACTGCTTGGAGCGCCGACTATGTGGCAGCTACGTCACTCTGACATCTCTCCAACTAATGCATGTCCTGTGTGTGTGTGCGTGCATGTGTGTGTATTTCGGCCCTGTGTGTGTAGTGAATAATATAACAACAGAGTGTAAAATTGAATTTCCCCAATGAGGGATTAATAAAGCACAAATTTAAATTTAATTCATATTCATTTGAATAACAGATTTTTTCCTCATAGGTTTGTTGACCAAGCAGTATCAGTGTAATGAACCAAAGTTGGTAACTATACAGGACACTAACTATATGAGCCAATGAGGTTGAGATAATGACCATAAAGCCGGAGTCATTTTTTGCCATTTAACATACTGACAGTTTTCCACTAAGCTCTGTAGGTAAAAAAAAACTTTAATCAAATGATGTCTGGTCAATTTCAGGCAATAAAGTTGACCAGCATTCATGGAAGTTGGAAAGGTGATCAAAATCACCTCATTCATTACAGACCATTTGGCTCAGAGAAAGTCGGACCAAGCATACAAAAAGGAAGTTTGCTACATCCCCGGAAGGCTCTCTCCAATCATGATCAAAATTGCTCAGTGGGCAGATGAGTCCTCATTGTGTCTGTGTACAATGTACTCTGCTTGATGAGCTTTTTCTTGGCCCCTGATATATTTCAATTTGCATATAGTAGCTTGTATTATTCATGGTAAATTATTTCATAAAAGGCTTTTAAACATATTTTGTATTCACCAGAAAATCAAAGCTACAGTGTGATTTATGAAAAATTGAGCTCAATGTCAAAACAAGCTGTTTATTTTCTCCTATATATTAATGGAAAAACAGACTTTTTCTCTTCTATCTTTCCATATTCTCCCTTCTCAAAAACAAATTCACCATTACAGATAATACATTTGAATATCACTGTCACATCCCTTAATATGATTCTTCCAATGGATTTAGGATAGATCCACAGAGAGAGATTCACAATTACTCATCCATATCTCTGTTGTAAAACAATACCACAATGCATCAGTTAAATCTTAATACTGCAATTCATTTTTACCACAAGAAGGTGTCATATAACTCCCTAGCTGCGCATAATAAATCTTGATTTGATTTCTAGCACGTATCCATCACTAAGAAATATACTGTTAAGCAACTGTCTGCTAGTTTATTGCCTGTCTAATTTAAGAGATCTGGCACGCTGATTGCAGGACGGTAATGAGTGATAAGACACAGACAAAGCCACTAAAACATTGCCTTTACAATGGTCTTAAAGTAGCAAGTGACACTTGAATTGGTATTCTGTCTTTTATCACTCTGCATCTTTGCGTGGTGTAACATTTTCAAAAGGACAGAGAGGGGAGGAGTGAGCGCTGACCTATGCTGTAGGCCAGCTGCTTGTAAATAGACTCACTGCTGTTGTCCTTCAGAAGAGAGACTTTCTCACCAGTGTAATTCATCCATGCTGTTCTCTGATTTACGAAGTGTCGCTCACAGACAGCCGGGGTGGCACCTTTATCTCTACCTTGTCTTGCTAAATGAATTCCAAATGGCACACTGCCCAGTTATTTGTCAGTGCATTTGTTATTGCTGACAACCACAACCCCCTTTAAACAAATATAAATCTGTGGAAAACAATCGCTGAGCAAGATGCAGCGTAACCTTTTGAAATATCACGCTGGCCATCAGTTTCCGTAGCAGATCATTTCCCCCCTACACACGAAACATGAAAGTAATGGCTGCATAAGTCGTCTTAGAGAATACTCAGCCATCTCTTTTTGTAATGTCAGTAACTCGAAATATGACAGGATAAGTATGCTAGTATCATTAGACTGTGGGAGCTGCTCAGGGGTCCAATGACAAGTGCTGCAGCGGTAGTAATAAAGGTAGTGCATTTCATATGTCACCTCCACATGTCATAGGCCGACATGTGACGGCAGAACGTTTCATATGCAGAAGATTGAAGTCAAATAATGCTGAGCAAAAACACGTTTCATTTAGAGGCCCTGGAAAAAAATAAGAAAAAAAAAATGAAGGAATGACAACTCATTTCATTTTCATACACACTGTTGTGTACAGTTACATGGCGTTGATAGGGAGCTGAGCTGCCTGTATGTCTGTAATTGTTTGTTGGTTTACAGCGGGTGTAATAAACTGAAAGATGCTCACGGGGCAAAACAAACCATAAGAAAACAACTTACCATTAGCTAAGGCTTCCGCTGACAACCAGGAGTGAGTAAATAAAGATTTAGCACTTTTCAAAACAAAAATTACAAACAGAAACATTTTATAGCTACACTGATCAAGCACGAAATATCAAACAGACACAATGTGACAGGCACAAAGAATGAAAAAAAAATCTAATAAATTTAATGCAGGAATAACATAAGAGACATTCATGGCCCCCGGAGGAAAAATCCTACTGACTTTGATGATCCTGACTGACAAGCTGACTTTTGCTTGGTTGGATTATTTTATGGATTACCAGAAGATTTGGTATAGCTTTGGTGATCCCTGACTTTTCATCTACAGATGCTACAGATATTCATAGTTACCAGATGATGTATCCTTAAGACTTCGGTGATCCCCTCACTTTTTTTCTAGTGCCACCATGAGGTTGACATTTGTGGTTTTGAGCGAAATGTCCTAATATATAATCGGATAGAATGCCATGAAATTTTCTACAGACATTCATGTTTCCCTGAGGAATAATTGTAACACCTCAGGAGTAGTTTTTCAATAATATTGTTTTACCCGTAATGAATCACTGGTTGCCGCCCTGCTAGTGAGCAATTAAAACAATCACTAAAAATGTCAGTAAGACCTTCATCTTGGCTCCCAAGCCATGGAGCTAAAAAAACTGGGACCCCCCCAATTCTTGCTGGGAGTGGGGTCCCATTTTTTCCCCCACAGTTCAGCCAGCTGACTGCTCTCACCAGGCTTGAGCCAAGTCAAAAGTATTAGTCTCAGTTAAAAGCAGCATGTCCAGCCTCTGATAGACTGTAAAATCATGGAGAATAAAATACTCATTTGTCATGGATCTTACATTTATTAGTGCCACTTTAGCAGCCATTTGTTGTTGATCCATCATCGAGGATGGCAATATGCTGTAGATTCTTGAAGACCTGCAGGACTGAAAAACAAGTGCTGTCGGGTCTGCACACCCCAAACTATCACAAATATATACTGGTATATTATAGACACAGGGGAGATAAAGCAGCTCAAGCCCTTTAGAGGAACACTTCAGGGGGTGAGAGGAGGTGGAACTAATCCTGTGGTCAGGGGGGGGCTCAGTCTAAGGGGACATCATTTACAGGCGGACACAGATGACACAGAGGCGCACGGAGAGCAGAGGCTGTGAGACAGGTTTGCAGATAACAGTCTGGAGGGCAGATGCCGTGACATTTGTTGTCGGTGGTGTGCCACTCTTTAAGCCACGGGCTGGAACGTCATCTGCTTTCTTGGTGGTTGCATCATACAGAATCCTAGCGATGGCAGCCAGTGATCAAACACAACAACATCAATGGTGCATTCACCAGCTAGGACTGCCTTGATATGTTGAGTATAGAAGCTGCAACATCTTATATAAGCGTCAATTCTTTTCTTTCTCCTCCCATCCTCTCATCATTATCAAAGAATAAGGATTCCGTCTATTTAAAAATGCATAAGAGACTGAAAACGGCTCAGGCTGATTGATGGGACCACACTGAAACATGATACAATTAGGCGTAATTAAATCTTGTAAAGCCGATGCTGTTTGCCAATTGCTCATTGGGAGATGATTCTATTTGCCGAGGGGCTTTGGTAATGTTGCACAAAACTCCCAGTCACACAAAAGAAAGGCATAATCCCCCTCTTCTTATATTGTAGGCCATTCGTCTGAATTCCATCTGTGGCTCAAACAGATTTCATTTACAGCAAAACCAAATGGCAGGAACAAATTGACAGCAGAGCAGAGGTGATAAATAATTCAACAACTTCTTGATAGGCATTTATCAGTTTTTTCAAGAATCCCCCAGTCTCCTTGGGTGAGCACTAGCCTTATTTGCGTTATTGTTGAGTTTCATAAAGTTTTGGGATTCACCCCGCCTCGTGAGACTACACCTTGACCTTGCCTAATGTGCAAGAAAACAGAGCTGACTCCCAGCATTTTGGAGCAGGGTGTTTGGACATTTATGTATTCATCTCCAGAGGAGTTCAGATGCCGAGATGCCGGGATTTTTGTGAAAACGACTTCATGCCGGGAACAGACAGGGGCCGGGTGGTGCTCATTCTAATCCGAAGCAACCAAAAAGAGAGTAAACAAGCTGACAGAAAAAGCCCAATGAAAAAACGGCTACTTCTAACAACACCACTCAAAACACACCAGGCTCCGAAGCCGAAACCAAGAGGCTCAACTGAGAGGTTCAAAGCTGTTTTGAGGTCTCCCTGGGTCAAGTTTTTCTCTAAAAGTGTGACTTTTCGCTGCAATAAATCAAATCTTTACACTACAGCTATGGTGCTGTAAAGCAATAATTCCTAACCGGGGTAGTTGTACGCCAGGGTTACTTCTGCAGTTGCCAAGGGGTACTTGGAAAGATTGTAGATTGCAGAAATTACAATCTGATTAAAAAAATATATTCACATCTTGAGTCAGCTGTAACACCAGAACACTACATGTTGTGATTGAGAGTGCATAAAAACTAGTTATAAAGTGAACAGAGAAGTCTAAAATTTGATTAACAGCTAAAAGTAATATAAATAAATGGGGATAAATGGTTAAAATGTCTATCACTACAGGTGGTAGTGCAAATTGACAGTTCAATTGTATGAAAAGATTGTTGTAACAATATCCACTTATATATAATTAATAGTATTAAAAGGGCTGTGTGTAACAATTTAGATGTATTAAGTGTTTTTTAATAATTTTTTGTTGTCAATGTGTGAACAGATTGTAACATAACTTAAAAAATGAGACCTTCCCCGACTTTCTCTGTTGACCGTAAAACCCTGTGGACTGATTTCTATGTAAAGGATGATATTACTTCATATTTATAAACAATTTCGATGACATTATTTTGAATGTTGATGGGGCAGCTACAATGTTAACATAGCGCTGATCGATCCGAACTCTGTTCAGAAAACAAGCATTTTAAAAGTTGTTTGTTTGTCGTCTTGCGGACAGACCTGACAAAGCATGAATTCAAACTTTTTACAAATCGGCATCATGATGTAGTTATTTC
>NTHP01000418.1:428378-461521 GCA_003416845.1 Oplegnathus fasciatus | reverse complement strand
CAGGTTTTGAGTTTGTGTACACAGACAAGAAATCTGGGCTTGCACCATTTCTTTTGTGGTGTTTCAGTAATATCATCATTAGTGTCAGAGGTTATTTGCCCCTGAGTCAAACAAAAGAACACTCTTTCCCCCAAAGAACACTCTCCTTACTTCACATAACAGCAAACTAACTCGACAGTACAACATACCCGACTGCTGGAGTGTTACTTCCCTTAAGCAAAGTTTGCACTAAACTCCATTCATCTTGGCTGCATGCTTGAGGAGGCTCATTGCAACGAGATCTATTAGGACAGGTTAGCATCATAGTCAAAGCATCTTTCAGTCCCCTGGAGTGAGAGTCATTATGCTGTATCGCCACTGAATCATGTACTGTATCCTCGATGAGTGCTAAGAAAGGCGTCTCTTATTTTGGAGCGGCACATTCCTCAAGGCTAGCTGAAACCGTAATTTGCCAGGATCTTAACAGGATTCTCCTGAATTCTCAGGGGAGCCAGAAGTCTTGTGATCTATCTCTTTATAATGTCTGCATTTTGCTTTAGCAGCCATGACTCAGTGGAATTAAACAAGACCAACCCCTGCAACACTTGTCCTCCATCTATCTGGGTCATGCTGATAAGCTCAATCTGCTCTTTATACATCTCAGGAAGAGGGAAGTGGAAATTTGTCATGTACTGTGAACACAGCCAACAACAGGACACTATGGATTTTGCAGTCTATATGCACTCTTGTTGAAATAAGCAAACAACCAAACAAAGAAATAAATAACCCACTGAACATCTCACTTATCTTTTTCATTTTCAAAGCAGTAGATACTTTCTTCAAGTTTCCATTCACCCCTGAAATGCACCATATGGAGGCAAAAGCTCAGCACCGCATAGCTTGATGTGAACACCCTTCTAGGGGAAACCTCTGGAGATATTCATTTTTCATGCCAGCATTATGCTACCACCTAATCCAATATTAGCAAATTAGATGACTAATGATTCATATTAGAAGTAATTGAAAATCAGTACTTTCTCTTGCCTTTTTCTCAAAATCTAATTAGCAAAGCTTTCATTTGAGTGACTGAACAAGTATGTTTGCCTGAAACAACAGCTCTCACTCTCTGGGGCTGTTTTTTTGCAACATGCTGTCTTCTCTGACCTGGGAGGCAGACATTGGGAATGATCAGAGAGAAGCAATACGGGCCACTGCAGGCGATGGTACATGCATGATTAAGAAGCGCACATGGCCAAGAAGCTTAAATTTTCAACACTGTATGAATCATATAGGGTACGAGATGAGGTGGAAATGAACCTTAAGAGTTACAGGAATGGCAGGCAGAAATGAGGGAAGTGTATAGGAGCTAGGGAAGGTAAAGAAAGAGCCAGAGAAAAGGAGAAAGCGAACAAGGCAAGAGCAAACACCGGGGTAGAGACTGCAGCACAAGCTACTCCTGAGGGAGCCACAGAGATGGGTTGGAAGACAAATCAGGGCCACAGAGGTGATTTTGCAGCTGCACTTCTTCCCTCTCCTCTTGCCTCGGACATCTAACGTGCTATATTCCAGCTACGCCGGTTGTGACTGGAATTAACAGAACTTGTTTATTTACAGAATCACTATTCATGACATACCTAGAACCCCGGCTATGCTGCAACTTTATTCCTGCATATCTTGATGAAGGGCAGAATCAGTCAGCCTTGGCGCATTCCTCACAGAGCTGATCGAACAATGACATCAAGCTGTGCTGGATAAATTGGAATCCTACTGGGTCTATGCTGGAGACCAGCTCACACACTGCGCGGAAAAAAACACACAACCTTACAACTAGGCCGGTATCTCGTTAGGGTATGTCCATCACGAGCCTATTCTGGGAACAATAGTTAGGCAGAGTTGCTGCTAAAAATACACATTATCACCTCAGGGAATCGTGTACGTGGCGCTTTTACTTTATAGAATTAGAAATGGTACAAATGTGTCTGAGAATTGAAGCTGATGAAAGGTAAACTCCCACCAGTTAATCTATCCTGATGCCACCGCTAGAGGAATTAGATGGTTCACTCCAAGGCGTCCCCTCCCTCTGCAGAGGATGATATGCTGCAGTTGTCAGTAATCAGAACAGAAGCTGGTGGCGCAGGAACAGGGAGGCTGCAAGCAAACAATAAGATGGAAGACACTGTTAGCAAAGGGTTAGTGACCTTGACTGATACCATCAGGTCATTTTGAAAGACAGTGATGGCGCAGCCTGGACAGGACTTTCAAAAAAAATGCTGCTGCTTCCAGGTAGCTGTAACAACGTTTGTGTGAAAAATCTCAGTTCGGATGTCATTGTGAATCTTTGTGGGCGTGCCCCAAAGTTGCTTCACTGCTGCTGAAATCCCGATCGCAACTTCTGCCCTCCTTTTCTCGGGGTATGATACATCACTAACAAGAAACACAGAGCTGCGGCGTCCGCATCAACAACAAAGGCGACATCGAGTCAAAGAACTAAGTTACATCATTTTGAAGCCTTTGTTTAAAAACCGGTCTGATCATGTGTGCTGCGCTTTTTTTCGCTTGGAAAAAAAAAAAAGAAAAGCGTTAGAGGGCCTCAGCTCCCAGCGCAAGTTGAAAGGGTGGGGAAGGCAAGGAAGAAGCGAGAGAGAGGAGGCATAGTGAAGACGAGGCTCTCGCTGGTGCAGCGTGGGGAAGGATACTGGCCCTCAGGGAGATATGGTGGTGCCGCGATGACATTTTTGGGGCAGCTGTGAGAGTTATAGATGAGTATCAGATGTTATCCATTACTCCCTGGGAAAATCTGATGAAACAAAAAAATAAAAAAACACAACAACAAAGGACAATGTAGAAGAGGGGGGAAAAAATCAAAGGAGAGATTTAATCCAGGATCATAATAAAATATTGAGTATAAACAACTTGCTGTTAGGGTGCCGCTTACTGTGTGTGAGGGTGCGGCTGAGGTTGCTCTTGCAATGATGTTTGTGATTCTAATCAAAATATATTTGTTATTAAAATTAGAGACCATTTTTAAAATACATATCCACCACTGAATGTTAAGGCACTTTTTTTCTTTTTTTTTTCCGCTCTGTTGTTTTTACAGCCCCCCTGAATATTCGTGAGGCATGCTCTCTTGCATGAATAAACAAGAGAGGTGAATGAGCAAACATTTTCGCTGCACCCTGCTGTTAAAAGTTGAAAATGAATGCAGAGCCAGGCAGGCTGTCTTGTTTATGTGCTGCATGCTCCTTCACCCTCAAAACTCCTCAGCGCATAACCTCCTTTGCAGCTTTCGCCCCTGTGTAACATGTAAACTGATAATGTGCTTTCACCCGTGTTATTATTTTATGACTCAGGGATATGAGACCTCTTCTCACTTGTTAATGTGTATTAGTGCTGAAGAGTGACCTGCTTGTGGCTGTCATAATCACTGGATATTTTGCAAACTAAACTTTTTGCAGAAATGTTGCGGCATGCGGGAGTTGCGCAGATTAATATTTTCTATCCCTCAGACGTAGGCTGCTCAAACAGTTTCATGTTCTCAGTTGTTTGCAGCAAATCAACTGTCACCAATACAGAGACGCAGCATAGCAATATCAGTGTAATATTCATGCTCAAACATGAACTTCAATAAAGTCCAAAACCCAGTGGGAGAGAGAAAAAAAGCACCATTTCTCTTAAGAAAAGCAACTAATTCTTGCGTCTTATTCTGACATATTTTGACTTCAATCCCTCGCCATGTCATTGCCATTTCTACAAGTTTCTGTGACTTTATCCGGCAGGCGACTGACTCAAACAGCCGCTGTTGCCGTGCAGAGGAGCAATATTCCAGCTGAGAGACAGCGGACTCTTCAGCACGAACCTTCAGCTCCCTCGGCTCCCGGGCTCCTGGTAGGTCGGATGAAAAGGCAAGAGACATGACCGCCAAGACGATGGACAGTTTTAATACAGCAGCACATGCCCTCTGGGGAGTCGAGTGGTCACCCCTGCAGATATTATGGGCGGCGAAATGAAGCACATCCATTTCCTGCTGCCTGAACGATGACATGTGGCAACTGGGGCCTCTGATGGGGTTTGGTTGTTGCCTTGCCTGTCACACAAACTCCCACTGATTAACAGAGCAAAATGAATACTTGAATCGCCATCCCCTGCATGCAAGCGAGTGAAGAGTATTGATTTCATCCTTATAGTTGTCGTGACTTTGATTATTTTTGCTTACAGCACAGCAGACAATGCCATAACTATCCAGGAAGAGAGCGCCGCTGTTAAACTGAAATAATGGTTGCTATGGGAGGGATGTTATGACTGCTACTGTATGTCATTACAGGCTGCTGCTGTGTTTACACGCTGAACAGAGAGGATGGAGATTTGGACAGGTAACTGATAAAAATTAGTTGCTTGAGGACTGGTAGCAGACATCAGAGACGCAGAGAGTGCACTTCACAAGGCACAATCATAATGAGTCTTTCCCAAAACTGCCTTTCAGTCCTGAGGCTGATCCCTCAGGGTTAGAGGAAAGCTGTGAACGTGTGCACGTAGCCATGCACGCACTTAGCGCACAAACACAGCACCACACACCCACATAAATCAGGTTGGGACTGCATTTAGAGCATTTCTTTAAACACCGCCTCTTCCTGCTGCAGCCGCTGTCTCCCCCAGGATCAGACGATTCATAATCAATGCCCCGCTGTGGTCCACAGCCATCACATCGCCATTACTCCTCCTACATCAGTGGCTCCCTTGCTCCAACACTCAAGAGGGTGGAAAAGCAGTACACAGATGTATCCAATTAACACCTGCTCTGATGGTTTGCCGCCTTTATCTCCGTCACGCTCTCACATCTCCCGTTTGCATATTCTATCTCCGAGCCTCATCTGCAACTTGCCAACACCTCTTCCATTTCTGCCGACCCTCAGCTGAAGAGTTCTGGTGCCTCAGTGGATTTGGGGTAAGCGTGGGAGGAAAGTGCTGCGGTGCATCATGGGTTCTCGTGGGCCTGGGAATAAATACAGAAGGGGAATAGAGGCCTTTGCACAGTGGGATCTCCTCAGTGGGTAATTCTGTAATCATCTTTGATTAGCAAGTTTTTTTTCTAGCTTACATAGTGTTAAATACCTTCTTAGTCAATTATAATAGCTCACAATATGCAGTTCTGGTGTGACATTTACTAAACATTAGAGCCTGACTGATTTATCAGTTGGCCGATTTTAGCGGCCGATATGGGCCTGAAATGGGCCTGTCACAGACATATTGTATCGACGTAAATTATGCACCGATATGAAAACTTTTTTTCACAACATAAAATGCAGAAAACGATGCTTGGGGTGATTTAGAAATGGTGTCATGACATAGTTTGTCCAGCAGAGCGTGCTCCGACTCCATTCTTTACACACTCTTAGCACTGTCTGCACACATGTAACGTTAGCAGAGTGCTTCACAGCTGACAGAAGACGGTGGTGCGTACTGCGGAGTCAAGCGAGTATCTTCGCGGTAAGTTGCTAACTAGTTTGTGAAATACACACTGGAAATCTAATAAACAACGAGCTCCTTTTAATAAACAATGACCCCCTTTTCAGTATAACCAATATAACGTTAACCCTGTCCCTGAAAAAACGCCATGTCACTCATGCTAATCACATGTTAGCCAGCTATATAGTTTGTCAGTACAGTCAGTAACGTAGCAGATTGAAAGGTAAGCATCTTTCTTGCAGCTCAGCAGACGACGTTGCGGTAGTGGATTGAGTTTGTTGCGTTTTGATTTCACGCTACGTTGTTACCTAGTTGGTGAGACGCAATGCTGGAAAGTAAATAAACAACGTCCTCATCTTTTAGCGTTACTCTCCGTGACGACGAGATTATACTCGCAGCTACATTAGCTAACGAGGTAACCACGTAGCTACTTTCATACCTTGTCAGCTGAATGGAAGCTAATGTGTGAGCATGTATTCACACCAAGCTGTTTTGTTCAGGACTTGCAGTTGGTACGCCCTCCGACCAAACAATCCAAGTTGTTGCATTTACAGAAGTTAAAATCTAAAAGTCTACCAGTTTTCCGTTGAAAGTTTCCCCTGAATGTGTATAGCAGAATACACTGCCGTGGTTCATCTCTTGACACGGCAGCAGCAAACCATGACTTACGACACAAAAACTGTTTCTACCCGTCACTCTGGTGAACAGTCAACTTAAGTCATACACTGTCAATAACCCTCTAACACCAACGACCTCTACTGCTCCCATTATAGATTCTAATTTTTAGTTTTTAATGCCCCATTTTTTTAAATATTTACATATCATCTGTCACTGTCGATATAAATCCTACATGCTGTATACAGTATATACAGCAGACATGTACACATGCACATACTGTATTATTATTACTCTTTATTTAAATGGCCAGCAATTGACACTGAACCCACAATACTGATGTTTACTATTTATTTATTTATCTCAGTGTTCATTTCTAAAATTGGTTATGTATGTTAAATATTCTTTAATAAAGTTATTTCTTTAAGAAAACAGCCTTCCGAGTAGCAAAATTGGTGCACAATCCACAAAGAAAAGGTCTATTTTCTTTCCAGCTCAAAAATTCACTATATCGGCCGCCATATCGGTAATAGCTGAATTTCCCCTCTCTAAAATCGGTATCGGTCTCAAATATTCCATATCGGTCGGGCTCTACTAAACATACAGTATATCCCAGATGCTGAGCCGCAGCCCCTTTTGAATCGATCTACATTTTCTCAAAGATTAAACGTCTTTCACAAAATCTGTCTGCTTCTCTTTACATCAACCTTCTTCTTTAATAAAGGGAATCAATAATGGACGATATTTTTGCTGGATTCACCTCATTAGTGCACTGCACAAAAAAAGCGTTTTACCTTCAGTGTAGATCTTTTTGCCACCACAGCTGTCTCACATCAAACTGAAAGACAGCATTTTCCTCTATGAATGAGCCTCAGGTGAGCAGACAACTTTCAGCATGTGATGCATGGTGTGCACCTACATAAGGCACGGTTTGCATCACGTTGCCTCTCATGTGCTCTGCTACGACACAGTGGCATTGGTGCATTGGCGGTTCCTTTACCAACGGCAAATCTTTTACAGTAGAGCAGTCTTACGTAACTGCAACAAAAGGGTTTTGTGCTCCTTTTGTTGTTATCTTGGATCACTGAGAATGTCAAGGCATATCTTTCTTAATAAAGTAGCGGAAAATGTGGTTTTGTTGGCCTTTGTTTTTTAATCTGCACACAGCTGACTCAGAAACAATTCACATCAGTTTGGTATACAACACATATTTTGAAGTTCAAGGGAAGGACTACATTGCTTAGTGAATATTACGACAGTTATAATTTTCAGCATTTAATGTGACCAGTGTCAAGGTCATTTTGTATAAGCATGAGGCATGGAACTAATGATCAAATTGCTCGATTAATCTTTTCAAATGTCAGGAAATAGCGAAAAATATCCATCTAATTCTCAGAGCCCAAAGTGACGTCTTCAAAAGGCTGTTTTTTTCAAGCCAACAATGTAAAACCCAAAGAAATAATTGCAATAATATAAAAAAGAGAAAGGCAGCAAATCCTTTTAAGAAGCTGGTATTTTGCTTGATAAATAACTTCAGGGATTCATCAATTAGTTTGACCAAAACAATCTTGACACAAGTTCACTTACTAGTTTTTTCTCTGGCGTTCGGCCTCATCTCAACTGAGTGTGCAGTTTTTACGTCTTTTCTCTGAGGCCCAATTTACACTTATCATTTCAAATGTCTTGTATCCGGATAAAATCCCGATGAGATAATACACTTTAATTGACACGTGCATTGTCTGTTAGCCAGGTCACAGGTGCCAGGCTGCATGCAAATAAGGGTTGGCCATACTCCAGCTCAGAGGCTGGTGGCAATGCACCTGAAGATGTTTAGTAGCTGTCAAAAATGCCAGATGAAGAATATGCACTTCAGCGGTTTAGTTACAACAATAACAGTTTAGCTAGCTAGCTAATAACTATGCCTCAGCTAAGAGAAACTCACAGATGAATCGTATTTATGAAGAACAAGCAAGACAGGTTTTATCGCCCCTCACACGCATTTACTGGCACCGCTCCCTGTTCCACACAGATCAATGATCTCTCACTCACTCACTCAGATCACTTAGTTGTTGAATTGATCAGGGATCAGATCAACGCTGTATGTGTTGAATTTGCTGGAAGTGTAATTTAACTGTAACTTCAGCTGCTAAACTAAACTTCAGCTGTTGATAATAACTGTGAGATGGGGTTCAAAGCACTGTCAAGCTACGATTTCCAAAGGCAAGACTTAACCTTCATGCTCAAGATTGATCGATCAATTTTCTGTAAGTCGTCTTGATTAAGCCACCTATTATTTTGGCACTAATCGGTATTAAATTATAATTAAAAATATATTTAAGGAGTCATAATCTGTGTCTATTGTACAATATTGTGTAGTTTCATTCTTGAGGCTTGACAGCCTTATGGTTTTATCATCCTCTTTCATACTGGCTTTCAATTACATTACTTGAGTTTCATGACTTGAATGAATAAAATGAAAAACATTCAGTGGGAGCAAAGAACTGTGAATTCACATGCTGCCATTGCCCTGTCGTTTTCCCTCATGCTGGTTTTCAATTAAAAACTGTCAATGACTCATATCAGTGGTAATCCCTTTAACATGCAATTGGCTGGATATGCCCAGTCGATACCTTCATTCCTAAGTCATTGCATCTATTCTAAGGACAGCAGAAGTCTCCTGTGTTTACCTCTCGCAGCAGATTGGCCTCTGATCTTCAAATCCCTTGTTTAGCTAAAGTGGCCCTCTTGGGACTGCAGCAAACAGGGGATGAGGAGACAGAGTGATGGAGCGACAGAGGGAAGCCGAGCGAAAGGAGCTCGTAGGTTGTAAAGACGGAGAAAGATAGGTAAATGAGAGAAAGGGAAGGGAGAATTGAGAAAAAGAGATATTCAGAGAGAAAGACAGGAGCAGTAGGAGGGAGGAAACCTTTCAGGATGAGACGGCCTTGCCCCCCACCACTGCCTCTTCTCCTTTTCCTCTCCCAGGCCTGATTGAACCTCCTTGGTTGAACTCATCAGGTATTCACAAAGCCCCCTCTCCGACGCCCACCTCTCCAGCGCTCTCTGTCATGGATGGAATGAGAAGCTTAGGTCCTTTGTGGATCACTATCCCTGTCATATTTCGTCGACACCGCCTCCCACTTTAGCTGGGGGTGGTTAGCATAAACTGGGAGGGGAACGGGGGACAGGGTTTTGATCCTTGTTTCCCCCTTTATCCCCCCCTGTAATGCAGGTATTCTTGCGGTAGAGGTAAGTCAGCTGGATAAACACCTGAGTTTTAGTGATGTGGGGAAACGGCGGCGGAGTGACAAGGATTTGAGGTTCGGTCGTGAGCAAACAAGCACACGCACAGAGCGAGGTGCGATGAGACTTGACAGCATCTCTTCTTTGTTTTTTGATGGATGAATATTGTTTTTGTTTGTATTTCACCTGCTTATCTACGGCAACACCAACTGTTTCCTCGACGTATCCCCTCCGCCACCACACACACACACACACACACACCCCGTTCTACCTTCATCCTCTTTTTGCTGTAGTTATTTTATGCGTTTTTGATCACTAAGGAGATAGCAGGACCTGCACATCATTTCTGTTTCTAAATGAAAAGCGACGGTATCGACAGGCACTATCGTATACAGACACCGCTGCGACAGAGCAGGCAGGGGAGGACGAGGAAGAAAAGCACTGGGGGCGATCAATAAGCTAGTAATGAGGGCTCAGAGCAGCATGGTCATGTGAGGGGAAATAACGTGTTGTGTGAGAGAAAGGGGAAAGAAAGACTGGGAGGGGGAGAGAAACAGAGGGAGGAAGAAGATACCAGGCCATGCATGATATGTGGTGGGAAAAAACATGTGCATTCATACGTGTGTGTGCATGCGCCCCACCAGTGACGCATGATAGTTGGATTATTGATTGTTGTTTTCACTGTGACCCCGCAGAACCTGGCAGTCACCACAGATGTACAGTACAGCACAGTTGTCACCGCTCCTCTATGCCCCGAGGCACAGCAACACACACACAACATCGACACAGTGAAACCCTCGTGGGCTTTGCAGGATAGCACTGCCTGCAGAGTCTCTGCTATCGACCTGAATGGAGAAGTCAACGGCCTTCACCTAAATTGCCTTCAGTTTTAATGTCTGTGCATCCATGTTACAAAGCAACAAGTCCTGCACAACTGTGAACAGATTTAAGGGTCAGTTAATCCAAATTATTTTATTTACCCAGCTTTTGAAAACAACTTTCACTGCTTTCTACCAAAGACTAAAGGTTTTTAAACTGGTAACAACGTGTTTGGTGAATTATCAAGAGTGCTGGGAATATCGAGACATTTCTGCTGAATTGTTTTTTAATGTTTTAATGCTGTGAGCACCACAAACAAAAATCAATTTACCTATATTGTATTAGGTTGAGGCAGCAATCTCAGAATCAAAACCCAGGCAAATAAACTCTCAAAACTATCTGCGTGGCTCTACCCAGTGTCCAGAAGACTTAGGCTCATATTGGACGATTTTGCATGTCATGACTTCAGTGCAATGCCGACATTCAGTGCCGACGCAGGAAGTAGTTTGCCCTTTACGTAGCGAGGCAGAAAATAAAGTTTATGCGGGAGACCAGAGTTGTGTCCTCTCACAGACCTACAGTTAAACCGTAACCAGTCTTTACCGAACTTTACCCAAGTGTTTTAGTTCCCTGCGTTAGCCATATCTTAAGCATAGTTCATCTGCCGTAACCAAAATCTGTCCCCATCGTTAACCATTCTGCAGCTGCAATGTGGAGATATAAACTGTTCTCATTGAACGTAATCCAGAGTTTTGCAGAATGTCCAATATCAATCTTCTTGTCTAGTGATAGGGTTAGACAACCAGAGAACATAATTCTCCTTCATTACAGTATATTGGAGTTGAGGAAGAATTCACAGACAAGTATTTATTGTATTTATTGTAATTCTATTTATTTATTGTGTATTGTGATGTCACTGTGATGTCCTCTATCTGAGGAAGAGTGCCCTGATTGAGTCTCTCCACCACAAAAGAAATTAACTGTAAAGAAAATTCAGTTTGAAATAATCACAAAGGACACAGATTAAGCAATTTAATTCATTTAACACAAGTGTAGTAATTGGTCAGTCACTGTGTGTTTGTAAAATTTGTGACTCAGCGTGCACATACTGTATATGCGTGCATAGTCACTGTTGGTATGAAGCCAAGGTTTAGCCAGATTTATTACAGTATCAAGCTATTTAGCTTCCCAGGATCATGATCAGATCGTGTTCATGATAAAGGAACAAAAGTCAACTGTAACTTTGGGTCGATATCAGTTGCTGGTGTCTGAGCAGAATAACAGTTTAGTGTGAGTTAGAGTTCAGAATTTAATTCAAGGTGTGCTCCTAAGGTAAACAAAAACACAAGTGTGTGTCCTAAACTGGTTCCTAGTTCAGTAGGTCATGAATCAGTCTATGGTGAATTGGATTTCAGGCACTAATTAGGTTCCTGTTTCATTGACCATTCGGACACTGATGAGTCACAGTTCTAAGGCAATGTGGTAATGATGTCACATAAACAACAAAACTCCCCAGAGGTAGGCAGACTGTTGTGTAAGGAGTCACGAAAAATAAAAAAATACAGTATGTGGCTGTAAAGATGCCTACCTTTGATTCTCAAGGGAACCATGCATTTTCATAGAGGTGTCATAGCATGGAAAACACAGCTGCATCTAATACAATTAATAGATAAGTTTGCTTTACATAAGCTAATAAGCAAACTTTGACAATAGTAATACTTTAGACAGATGCTGCTGCTTCAGTCATACAGGTCTTGCTTCAGCAGGCTTCTAGAGTGCTCAGTCCTTGGGAACAAGGGACTGAATAGAGAGTAAAAGGAAGTCACCTTAATTCCTTTAGGGGGATTCTGAACCTTCGTTGGTCAAAGAGTCAAATGTAATTCATTCACTGAGAGACTTGCTTCTCTTTGGGCATTGCAAGTGTCAGCGGCAGTCTCCAGGAGTATGCTAATGAGGGCAATAATGACACTTCAGCATACATATACAGGCCACCTGTACATCTCTGGAGGGAAAGTTAAAATAAATCACTGGCCTTATCCCTTCAATGACTCTTATAGTTCACTAGGCCCACTTACAATACTTGACTCTTCTAAAGTCAGCTTCAGTGTGCAGCACGGTGACTGACACTGTGACTTGTACTTACAGTTTATACTTCCATTAAAGTTACTTCATTCATTAATCCAACATTTTGGGTAATTTGCTGTCTTCCAGGAGTCAGTTGTTGTTGTTGTAGTTTGTTTCTGTGCAATCAGTTTAGAAACCAGTTTGTGTCGTGCTAGTTTGGTGTTGAGGCTGAAGGTGGGGGGAGGTGACCGGCTGCAATATATTTTTAGCCATGTTAACTGCGCGCCTCTAGAGATGGCAGTTCTGTTGGTCAGTCCACTACTTTGGTCCAGACTGAAATATCTCTACAATTATTGGATGTATTGCCACAAAATATTGTACGGGCATTTGTCGTTCCCAGGAGATAAAGCCTACTGATAGTGATCCCCCCACTTCAACTCTAGTGCCACTGGCAGCATTTATGAACAAATATGTGAAAAACTAATGACATTTTTATCAGATGTACTTTATGTTAGTGCTTACGAGCAAATATTAGCATGCATGCAAAACTAAGATGGTGGACATGGTAAACAACATTATACCTTCTAAATAGTGGCATGTTAGCATTCGAATGCTGACAGCATTTAGTTTAAAGCACCGCTGAGCCACATTCTGCATTCATGCAATGCTGGCAGAATGGGAAGAACAGAAAACTTCCCGTTATTCCGACTTGTGCTAACACGTTATTCCAACATGGCTACCAAGCAATCTTTGTAGTCACTGAAATTAAATAGCCTGAATCAGCAACATTTACTGTCTTACGTGTTTGGAGTGGTGTTAACAAGTGAATCCAGATGCAAAAAAACTGTATATAGCTGCTTTTTAAGAATTGTATTAGTATTATTATTGTATAAGTTTATTTGCATGTAACTGCCAATAATGGTAAAACGGTACAGCCGTTTTGCCACAGCTTTTTGGACGCATATCTAGTTCTTTTCCCCAAGTGGGAGATATTGTCGCTGTCAGAAATGACCAATATCTCCAACTTGGAATTACTGGAGGCTGACATAAACGTTTTTTCCGACTTGGTTGCTCGTAATTACCGTCTGAACGATAAAACATGAATATAGCATAAGTATAGCCTCACAGAGCCGCTAGTGTGGCTGTAGACCTGTAATCTTGTTCATGATGAGTAATATTGATTACATTTTCCAGGTAACTTGCCCAAAATTGGCAGCAAGACATATCAGCCTGTTTTCTTCCCTTCACAAGAAGTGTAGCACATTTACACCTTACAGAATACAGTCCAGATAAACAGAACTTAAAAACGGCAGCCTCAGAAATAACCATGGACTCCAATCAGCATTGTCTCTACAAAAACTGAACATTACAAAATTCATAAAAGGTACCATTTGTCACAGAGCAGTTGTGGTGGATCGCATTAGATCGGACAGGCGGTCATGATGTTGTGTCCACCCCCGTATCTTTCACATGATGTTTTGCAAATAACTGTTGTTTAGTTAAAAGTCTGTCTCTTGAAAGAATTTGAAGTCTTCACAGGCAGCATTGTCACAATAATGGACCCTGACTGGCAGAAAACACCAGCTTTTCTCATTCAAATGAGGCGAACCTGCCGAGTGAAGGAAAGTAGGGTGTCAGTTCAAATGCTACAAGATTGGCTTTTGTATGCATTTTAGCAATTGTCTGTGTTTTTTAACTGCTTGATGGAGGATTTTTGAAAAGTATAAGAAAACACAATCATTTTACATGCAGTCAAACACAATTGGATCTAAAAAAAAAGTCAGCATGAAACATCGTTAACAATGTACCAGGGCTATATTAGGTTTTATATAACAGAGCCTCTTACTGTTTATGTCTACCATCAGTTGAATGTTTCAGTGATCAGTTTTAATAAAGCAGAGACCTGTTACCAGTGAAGTGGAAAAAGTTAACAGCTAGAGTTAAAAAAAAATCTATACTTATACCTTGAGGAACTGTGTATTGAACCATCTGTCATTTAAGTTCAAGTTCAAGTCCATTTATTAAGTATTAGTCCTGTCATCACAAGCAATTTTCAAAAGACACAGAAAAATAGAACCTGGTTTAATTTACGTAATCAACAACCGCAGTTCTGTTGTGTTGAAGGGTTTCAGGCTAGACAGACTGGCACAAAGTGTACTTTATGCACAAACACATCACCTGTGTTATTTCTCCTAAATGTGCAGAAAGAAATCAACTCAAAGAAAAGTCCAGAGGCCATAATCCACTGGACTAATGGACGCAGAACACTTACAGCGACATTCAGGAACTCATTTACCATACAAAATGAACTCATCTCAGAACATATTCAAAAGGTGACCTTATCACAGATGAGACCATTTGAGAAATACTTCGAAATATCACAAAAAAAGAGAGAAATAAAAAGAAACCACTCTGACTTTCTTAGACCTTAGCGAATGTGCATTGTTCACTAGCTTTCTGAAGTAGTAAGTTTAGTGAATTATCCTGAGGTCATTTCCGTAAAAACATATTCCAAACCCCCTCGGGCTACTACTCATTGTGAACACAGTAGGTGTGACATTAAATTAGTATATATTGTGTTTCCACTGCTTATTATGGTGATTTTGTGTATGCAACAAATGTCTGTGTGTACTAAATTGGCAAAAAATACTGTGTCTATGTTCATTGTCTGATGTTACCTGCGAGGCTCTGTAATGTAATGCTTCTGTGTAACCTTTCTAGCTGTGTGTCACCAGAATAGCATACCAGATTTCAAAGGACAACAATTATTTCTTGAATATGGTGTTCATGTTATAAAATAGTTTGAGAACACCTGCAGTGCTTCCACAATGTGCAATTTATTGTTGGAAATACACTACCCACCCAAATACACTCAGCTACAGGTGTGTGCTGGCTTCTCAGACAGTAATTACCACAACAGTAACACCACCACCACTACCACTAATGATGATAATGAAAATAATGAACAACTTTATTTTATGTAGCTGATTTTGTACAAGAAAGGATTACGTTGAAATAACAATAAATATGAGTATATTATCCATTGATCAAGATTTTTAAACAAATATTTCAGAGCAAATGTAGATGTGTAGTTAGCTGCAATTACTGTAACATCTAAAAGCAACAACAGGATGTTCATTTCCTCTATCAAGGGTCTAATGAGGGTCATCAGCTTTCATCCATCCGATAGTTGTTGAGATATTTTACTAAAAAACAAAATGTCAACCTCACGGTGGTGCCAGAGGAAAGGTCAGGGGGTCACTAAAGTCAGTAGGATTCATCCTCTGTGGACCACGTATCTGTACAAAATGTCATGGCAATCCATCAAACAGATATTTCAATCTGGACCAAAGAGGAGGACTGACTGACCGACCGACATTGCCATCCCAAGAGCCATGCTGCTAGCAGGGCTAAAAAAATACAGATTTTAATTGTTTCAGCCCTCCCTTTTCACAAATCAAGAAGAAAGATATAACAAAGGCACAGTCTAACAAAAAGAACATATACACACCCATAAGTTGTAAATTTATGAAATAATTGAATTTCCCCAATGAAGGTTTAATAAAGTATAAATGAATCTCATTATACTCATAGTACATTATTGAGCTGGTTAAAAATAAGAGGATTTCACAGTTGCTGGTTAAGTTCAGATATCTTGATTGGATGACAAGTAAGTAAATGAGAAACAGCATGCAAAAGGGAAAAAAAAGTGTAATGAGGAATTAATGGCCATGAAATACCAAATGTGTAAAGTGATAAAGTGACTGATGGGTTGATAAAGTGTTGCCAAACAAATTATGACTATAAATATATTTATTATTATCCATCATTATTCTTTGTCGCTTGTCAGTGTAGTCTGGTCATGTTTGAATGGTGTGAGTGTGTTTAAATCAGTCACTGAAATGCTTTAATGTGTGGTGTGTTGTCCTGTGTCATGTGTTCTTTTAGGCCGTGTTTGTGCAGCACATATCACTATAAATCTTCTTTGTGGCTTTTACATTGGTGAATAAGGTCAGTTGATACTGAGAATGTACTTTCAGTCAAATACCACTGAAACAGCATCTAATTGGACCAGTTTAATTTCTGGGTGAATAAAAATAAGCAACCCAGCACCCAAAATGTTTAGTCATCAAAGCACTTTTAATGAAGCTGCCATATCTGCCTTAGTTGTTTCTTCGTCTGCTGTTTTGATGGACCCACATACCGAGATTTGAAAAACAATCGTCAATCGTCCATGTAAGTCATAAATATACAAAATGCAGGACTGTTACGCTTGATGCTACGCAACAGTCTAATGTCCAGAACTCAGCTACCACCAAATTATTGTTTAAAAAAATATAAATTGTCTTCTCACCAACTGAGACACAATCACAGATAATCTCCCACTGAATCCTCTCGCCGGTACTAATAGTGTGGCATATCGACTTTTCATTGCCACCCTGCTGTCTCCAGCTCCAGCGAGATGAGTCACAGCAAATCAAACCCCATCAAACGTCAAGCTCATAAATGAATGGAGGTGTCATGAGTCAGATTCTTTATTATCAGGAAAGTATTACCTTTTTCCACCTTTCACACATCAGTGCACTCTCTCTTCCACCAGCTCCCTAACTGGCATTCAACAGTTTACTTCAGATCAACGGAGACTCCCCAGCAGGGGTCATTCAATCATCAGGTGCTAAAAAGTCTGTCGCTCCTTTCTTTGCAAGCACAGTGTTGATGGTTTTGGGCAATCTAAAGTGGTAACAGTGTTTGGGTATGAACCTTGCTGTTGATCAAGTGTAATTGAGTGCTTACAATTGCTTAAATAAATGTCTTCTAAGACTTAAGGCATTGTTGACTCCCTCTCTGTATCATCTCATTAACTGTGTTCTTCACTTTCCAGTTCATTTCTCCCTCCTCTCAAACCACTTTTCTCCATTATAAGACGTTGTTACAGAATTCCAAAAGCGATGGCAACTGAGCTGCCACAAACTGAAGGGAGTCACTTTATGTCACCATTTACAGATCACTGAGCTTGGAACACTGGAGAAATGATGGTCATTGAAACTGAATAAGAGACGTTAAAAGTCGTTCTCTGGAAAGTTAGACATTTGTTCTTTAAGTTATGTCTGAATAATGTTTTTTTGTTGCAGTGCCAAGATGCATAGTTCCTTGGTTTAATCAAAATTGGATCAGTTGGGTACTTTTATTACTATGTAAGTATTCTGTGATTGATACCACTTTACTGCCATAAACTGCTATTCTATGGTGTATCTCCAGTAGATTTGTGGGTAGTGTCAGAAAAATGTAACTAAATACTTACACATTTAGATGTTTCTACATGCACATATGACACCCTGTTGTTTTACAAAGGCCATGTTGACCAGCAAGTAAACAGGACTGTGATCTTATCTCACAACAGTGAATCAGCTAAATATAGTTCAGATGTGTTTGTCTATATAATCAGTGAAACTTATCATTTATTAACTGGCTTACAAGCATTTTGTGCATTGAAAATATAGAAGAAATTGGGGCACCGAGATTGTAGTCTTTTAAACTGACCCCTCTGTGTGAGTTATTAAACCACGGAGCATTGATTTCTCCTTGGAGTATGTGCAGTACTTAGTGCCTAGAGAAAGAAGGGATTGAGTTCTTGACATTATTAACAGATGTGCATTGTGCACAGGAACTGACTGATAAATTGTTACCTGACAGGTCAGTTTCGATCTATTTAAAAAGAAGTGGGAGGCACAAGAAATATTTGAGAAAAATGTGTCTGAAAAGCTTGACCCAAATTCTAACTGCTTAGAATCCTGAATCAGAGCCAAATAATTCAGTGAGTGCAATGAATGTGAAGGGGTTTCTCTCAATGACTCTCGGGAAAAACACAACAACAACTCGCAAAGGTACAAAAATAAATATTGGCATAGGGACACCAAGATTTATTCATAAAAATTCTGCAGCTTACAAATTTCACTACATATTCACCAGGACCAGATGCTTTTACAGCACAGTGCACCTTAGAGCTCCACTAATGTGATTTCCTTCAGAGGGCAAGGTAGCGACGCCTCAAGGTGACATATAAAAACGTTCACACTCTGCATGTTTTCAAAGAAGAAAAGGAATTATTCCAATTTGAACTTGCATAAACTGATTTTTTGGCCACTTGGGGGCAGCAGAAACAAGCTGTAATCACAGCACTGACATATTGTCGCCTTTTAAGTTAATATGGCGACGTTTTTTTTTACAGTGGGTTTATCAGAGGTGATTTGCTAAAAACGGCTGTTGGCTGCAGCATAAAAACGAGGCTGAAAGGACTTTTGAAGCTCTTAATTTTAATGACAGCGGTGAAAGTAAACTAAAACGGATGTGTGCTGGAAAACCAAAACAGTGTGCTGAAAGACACTGTAGAGGTAAAGGGGAATTGCAGACTCGAGAGATGATTATCTGTGGGTTTGTCACAATGAGCAACCCCTTTCACATACATGTAGTCATTTGATCCATTATTAATATAAAAATATTGATTATAGTCACTGTAAAAAAGCAAGTTGGCTTGATTTTACCATGAACAGTGACATTTGAATGTTGTTTTCACTGTTAAAGCCCTGATTCGACTTAACTTATCATTCCTGCTTTGCAAACACGACAATTTTACTATTTATTTGGCATATTAACAAAATTTTAGCCTGGTTGGCACAGTGTTGTGCACTTTCCAGAATTCACAGTGTTTGAAACCACACTCTCTTCCCGCACTGTTGTTTCAATTTAAATGTAAATTAACTCCTATCATAAGCCTTTAAAGCAAATTTTGAGAAGACTGTGTTGGTGTTTACAAAGGCAGCAGAGTAACATGATCTTGGGACGTATAAGAGCAGCAGCTAATTGAAACTATGAATCAAAGTGTGACTGAATGACATTTGTGTTTTACCGCACCGTAGCACAGGAGGATAGATGCCCTGCACAAAGTCAGAGGGTAATGTGATACAGTTAATAATGACCTCATTATTATTCATTATATTATATTATTAGTAACAAAGGGACTGTGCAAGAAAATAGTCAAAGCTTATTGGCTTTATTGAAGTATTATAATTGAAATGATACAGCAGGAATAGAAAAGCACATTATGCTTGTTTTTTGCATGTCAGAATGTAAATGACTGCTTCCTCAGTCTGGTAATTCCACTCACTTCGTCCTCATACTTTGTATTGACTCATGCACTGTGGTATGCTAATGCTGTGCTAAGTTTCTTCCACGAGCTGCTGGGGGGTTGTGATAAAGAAGCTCTGCTGTATGAGGGGTGCTTGGCCTTTTCTGGTCTGTTGACTAACCAGAATGTTGTTCTGTTAACTAACCTCAAGTAAATTGCAGGCGTTCTCTTGTGCCCTCTTTTGCCGTACTCTCTCGCTGGGAATAATCCGCTATTATACATCTGTAAAAATTGCATGCCATGTGCCAAGCCGGAGGCTCTCAGAAACGGCTGTCATCATATCCAACTTGAATTCACCTAAATTTGCAATTTTCAGTGGCGAATAGTCTTGCTGATTGGCATTTAGAAACATTTTGTTTGAGACAAAGTATTTTTAAGTCCCATTTGGTCAACCATTTAGGATATGCAACTCAATGAGTCGATTTTAGGCAGTCTGATTTGCTTTAAAAATGTATGGGCTGAGTATTAGTCCTAATGGGATGCTAAATTACATAGTCAAAAGTTCAATTTGCTCAAATGCTGCTTTGTCAGATTTGTGAAGTTTCTGCTCAGACTTTAAACAGTCCACTGCACTCTGCACTCATCAATATTTTTATATTAACAATGAATCAAATGAGTAATGAGTGTATTGTGAAAGAGGTTACCCATGGTGACGAACCCACAGAGAATTATCACCCAACTCTGCATTCCCCTCAGCTCTATGGGAGCCCTTTAGTCTAGTTTTTATCATTGTTTTGGTTTTCTGGCCCAGGCTCAAAATTAAGAGCTCCTAACAGCCTCGTTTCGAGCTTCAGCATGCAGCTGTTTTATGTAAAAAAAAGCTTGAATAAACCCACCGTGCGCAACCTGGCCAGTATCGGCACACGGTAACATAATGGAGGATCTTGTGAGCTAAAATGCCAGATATTTCCCTCACGGTTTGGTGTAGACCAAAAGAGAGCTTAAAGAAGAGTGAATTTTGAGCTTCCACTCATCAGGTGTCCAGAAACACTGGCAACTTTACAACTTGTTGTTGTTCCGCTGCCTCCAACTGGCTGGGGAAAAAATCCATGACTGCAGCTTTAACTTTAATATTGCATTCATGTGATTGCAATTTGCTTAAAAACATGTAATGAAATGAGTCAAAATCAGTTAATGCAATAAGTCTTCTACTAAACAGAAGAACAAAAAAAAGTTTTTTCCCTGTCATGCAAGAGAAACGTTCCTTAGAGCCAAGTATAAGCTATTGAGGGTTGTGATCTGTTGTTTTGCTTTTCATTGTCCTCTTGAAGAATGATTAATTGGCCTGCAAATCATTTGAATTCAGCCAGTGGCAGCTGCTGTCCATTTCAGGCACACAGAGAAGTGACTGCTGATTGAGGATATAAAGTGACCCCTGATTACTTGATTTGCTGTGCTTCGCTGAGAAAAGCAATCTCCTCATTACTCCTAAGTTGTCAGCAACATCAAAGAGGCTTTCCAGACTTTCCCTTTAAACAGGGAAAGATTCTGGCCTGGGTAACGCTGGTTTGTACTTTTATAAGGCAAAATTAAAATGAAAACCTACTGCAAATATCTTCTTTCCCTGCTTGGAGGAAAATTCAATTTCAGATTACACACGTATCATATCTTCCTTTGTCATTACCGAGTGTTCAAACATTTCTTTTGTCTTCATCTATCTCATATTCTTTATCAGGAGGGCAAACAGATATTGTGTGTACTTGATAAATATTCACCCCCGTAATTTATACTTCCCTGGTTTAGTGTTATTCCGATGCAAATCTCTGTGCAGATCTGAAAAAGTTAGTATCAATTGCATCATTGTCTGTTTTCAGAGCAGCTCAGGTGTAGCTTTGTATTCTCTGCCTGAGCCTCTCAGATTCCACAGAGGCTGAGTTAGTGTTAAGGCACAGCAGCGGCATGAAGTTGCGAGCTTTAACTTGTCATTGAACCATTCTCTGAAACTATTGCTGCTCTCAGCAGGGGAAGAGAGGTAAGAAGAGGTGAGGGGAACAGTAACAGCTTTCAGTTTCATATTTGAACTAAGAGCCTTGTAAACAATCCCCCAAGCATGGAGGGTGACATTTGCACGCCATTGAGGTATGCGCAGGGCAATAAAGTGTCCTGTGTTGACCCCTTGCTTATCTCTCCGTGACCATAATGCAATGAAAAGTTCTTTTTGTCATCCAAAAACAGGTTTTTTGGTGATTGTGACCGCCCCATAGCACAAAATGACAATATTATATCTGCAGGGGTTTGATGGGGTTGCTGATCGTTGACCATGACTTAATGTTTACTTTGCTGACATTTTTGGTTTCAAAACTCAAAATCACTTAATATCTAAAATATTTTCAGTAACCCCAAACAACCCTCCTACACATTTCTACACTCATTTCCGAGAACTTCATGATGGCGTGTCACAACACATTTAAAGCTGAAACAGCAAAGAGCAAAGACGTTTCATTATGGAATATTTTTGAGACACACTGTATTATCCCTTGATTAGGCATTTTTGTTGGGTTTCCACTCTAATTAACTCGCTTATTTGTCGCAGTTGCTTAGTCATAACTGTTGAGGAAATGTGACTTTAATGTTTGTGTCATTACAGGAAACCATAACTCAGGATGTGATCAGCTCTGTCAGTGCTGTCGTGAGTCACCAACAGAGGCCCATTAAGGTAATAAATTACATAATGCCCCTTTAGCTTACCACTTAAAACCCAGACAGTGGCAAAACTGGCCAGGAATTTATTTTCTCCTCAGAAAGTTTTTATGCTTTGAAAGTTATTTCAGTTTAAAGCCCTGTGGATACGATGCAGTCCCACAGCCTAAAATGTTTCCCATTTAGCAACGTGACTTCCTCTACACAGAGTACTTTACTGTGTCACCGAGGCCATTTAAAAAGGACACCAAATCTTACTCATGAGTGTTGTTGGGAGCTGTGTTTTCTTGTGCACCTCCGGGGAATAAAAACTACAATGCAAAAAGAGCTGTCTACCCACATCTGCACAACTGTCACTGAGCTACGAGGTGAGGTGGAAGAGAGAACAATAGTCGGAGGTTAGCTAACAAAAAGGTCAAAATGAGTTTGTTTCAAAATAGAGGCAGAACACGCTGGCATTACGTGCCCTGAAGAGTTTACTTAGACTGAATTAAAGATCTGTCATAACACTGGGTAGAAAGCATTTGAAGTACCAAGATATCTTCAGATCTTGCAGAGGTGAGCTCCAGTTCTGCACATTCATAATGACACTGTAGTTTCATTGAGCACTTTATTGTTTTCATTAATCACATAGACATTTGTCTTAGTAATATCAAAGTACACCCTATGATCTGTGTTTATTATTGTGAGACCTGTTATATATTTAATAACAAGAACCCTTCATTTTATGTGCTTGGCAAAATGTCACATGTTGATTTGTGAAAGGAAACAGGTGCCTGAGCGGAGGGCAAAAGAAGCAACCACAGTGCACCATGTTTTCATTCCTCTCAAAATAAGCCAGAGGTGATATTGCTTGCATCTCTCTCACCATTCATTCTTTTCAAAATAGAAGGTATATTTCATATAAAAGGCACAACATTCTGAAGTTTAGAGATATCAGAGTTGTAGACAGGGTCAGGGGGAAAAATATCTTTCTTTCAATTTTCACTTTTATGCAGGAATGCACCGATAACCTTATTACAGGGTTAACACCATAGCAAACATCAGAGGTAGTGTGCAATCTATCAATAGCCTAGTTTAAAAATGGGATTTCTTTTTGCCCTGTTTCAACTTGCCGAAGCCAAGGTATGAAGTGTAGTTTTAAAGGAAGAGAAACACCTTCTATTGGGAAGAATTGTGGTCCAAACAACATGCATGCCAAGATAAAATCAGAGGGATGACAAATTAAAGGAAAAACCAACACAAAGTGTCTTGGTAAGGTGTTGGGCCACCACGTGCCGCCAGAACAGCTTCAATACACCTTGGCATTGATTCTGCAAGTCTCTGAAACTCTACTGGAGGGATGGAACAACTCAAAAACTTTTTTTTATTGGTACATAGAGTTTGGTGACATTGTGAAATACACAGCATAGCTCTGCCCAACTCCCACCTGGCTAGAGGTCTAATCAGGCAGGATAATTGAAAACACCTGTGTAAGTGTGCAGGGCCTCTAAAGGAAGAGAAATACTTACTAGGCAGCATTCTGGCCTAAAGAGCATTCACACTAAAATGTAATAAGTTTAAAACTGATTTATTGGAAACAGAATTTTTCTAAACAAACAAAACAACAAACAATTAAATAGTTGTACTATTTAGATTAAATATCTTAAGAGTTTCCCAATAAAAATGTGTTGTTTCTATATGCACACGCACTGGCTAGATTGGACGACAGCTGGTGTCCCAAAGGTGAGTCTCACTGGGGGGTACAGAAGGAACAATGGATGTGTAGTGTCAACAACCCAAGTCTATCCTCAGTAGTCCTTCAAAGTAACTATATCAGCGCCAGTGGTAGCAGTTGGAATAGCATATTTAAAGAACACTGGGTGTAGACTGTTAATAGAGGTCACTACAAAATGAACAAACAATATCAAAGAAAAGCCACCAAAATGGACACTCCATCAGCATTGCTGCTGTTGGTGGCCACTCCCAGTGTCCACTTCTGTGCCCCCGGCATCGTCTGGCTGCTGTTCTTGCAGGACACTGTCTTGATTGGTCGCCACTCATAGAGGATGGCTCCAGCAGTCAACAGACTTGCAGACTCCTGGTGCGTTCCTCTGCACACCCAATTGGCTGTCTTCCTGCCTCACATCTATTACTGGTTTCAGCTCTTAAGTATTTCTCTATAACGTTAAACGTTCATGACTCAATAAGCTGCAATCAAACTTAATGTTCAGAAACGTTATTTATTAAGACGTTAATACTCAAAAGTCAGCTAATCTGTTTCATCAGGACTGTGAGGGTGTGGTTTGAACACATTTTGACAGGAAGACAGAAGGAAACTGCCCCAAAACTGTCATCATGTTTTGATTCAAATGTTGCTAAACTCTTATTGCTGCCTGGAAATACATGATCACCTTTTTTTCCAACTGAGCCCTTCCTGCTTCAAACCAGTGAAATACAAAAATCTCTCATGTGAAATAACCAAAACTGTTTTAACTTTGGCAGAAAATTGTGTGTTCATGTGGGACCCCATCGCTCGTAGTAAGGAGCTGATTGACAAAATAGGTTAAGCAAAGGTTGGAAGAAGGGTGTCAACTAGAGATAGCGCCACCACCAAACACACACAGACAAACAGACGCCACCTGTCATTCCGTGACAGTCCCCCTAACTTAAGGTGTTCTACTCCCCGGACCGGCTCACTCTCTAAACCTGAAGGGAAGCCTACCCCTTTTCCCCTTTGGGAGCATCTCCAGCCAGGGGCTGAGCATTCTCTGTGGATTGTGCCACCACCATAACTAAACACACACAATCACAAAGCACCTGCCACCCCCTGACACTGACACTTCCGCTCCCAACCTTTCTGGCTGTGTGGTTTTGAGATGCTCGCATTGTGAAATTGCCTCTTCCTCGGGGAGCTATTCAATCACTCCAGGCTCCAGCCCACAACAAAACGGGCAGTCCACCCAGGGAGAAAACTAATGTGCGATTCCGCCTATTTGCCATGGAGGCCAGGGAAAGAAAAATCTCCCTTTCGGAGAGAATGAATGGGCTGCTTCCCGGGTTATGGGTGCTCCAATGAGTTGATTAACTTCACAAGGACAAAATGAAACTTTTTGCTGACCAATTTATGTGATTGGTGGAGAGCCAAATGATGTGTTAGAGGAGAGATGGGTTTCAGGGCACCACTCATCTCTTCAAATGAGACTTGTGAATTAAATCAAATTGAGGACATGCATAGGAATAACTGACTACCACTTTGGGAGGCCATGTACACAGACAACTCGACTTAGTGTCTTCATTACATGGGCTGTCTGAAAAACACTGATGATTGGTGCTGTGTGCTCTTGCATAGTGGCCCTATCATTAATTATGGATACACTTGCTGGTGATGCCACACCGTGTCCAACTGACCAGAGCTGAGATAATGACAAGTGAGGTCAAAATATCAAGCTCTACCTGCCCACATTTGTATTCTGTTCACTAACTCAAGGTCAGGCTCCGAGGCATAAGGCTAGGCTAATAGATGTATAGAGCAGTGTAATATTTATCCAGCAACTGGTGTGTGTGTGTGGTAGAGTCATATGTCTCTGTTTGTGCCAGGATTAATATTTGCAGCATTTGGGTGTGTATGTTATTCATTTTTATCTTTGATTTATTTTAAAAAATTACAGTTGTTTGCATTGGCAGGAAAAAGGAGCTAATTGCCTGACATAAAAATAACATTTGTGACCAAAAAGTAATCTTTATCCTGTCAGGCGAATATACGAAAGGAGGCATTCAGAAGACCTCAGTTCAACCGAACCTTCCAGCAATTTCAGCAGAGTGCTAAACTGAGGCTGACCTCTACCCATGTTACCTGAAAACTTTGCAATCCAACGTGATCTTTCATT
This sequence comes from Oplegnathus fasciatus, assembly GCA_003416845.1. NCBI lineage: Eukaryota > Metazoa > Chordata > Actinopteri > Centrarchiformes > Oplegnathidae > Oplegnathus > Oplegnathus fasciatus. The sequence goes on along the minus strand of NTHP01000418.1, from coordinate 435,643 downwards.
TGGCCTTTGATTAAAAGTTTGAAAAGTCTCACAAGCAACGGTGTTTTGCTTAAGATTCACACCTGCTTCTGCATTACTTGACATTTGAAACAGCCAGAGAAATCCATGGCACTAAATAATAGTCAACGGACACTTCATGGAAATGATTGAGATTCAAAAGTAATCCGTTCTAAATTCTACTTGGATGTTGATTAATCTGGCTTGACCAAGGAGCAGCTAAGTGGTAGCTGTGATGTAAAATACAAAGTGGATGATGACTCATAGTCTGGCTGTGTCTCACTGTGACAGTTAATGGAGAAAGCCTAATTAGTGTGTCCCTACATGCACACTATGTTGAAGCATTTAGCTCATTGTAACAGACTGAGTTGTTTGCTAACTAGTTCCTAGAATTGACACTCAGACAAGCCAGTGGTGAGAATATTAATTTTCTGGCAAAGAAAGTTTTGTCTCCTCAGCCCTTTCGTGTGCAGTTTTATTTCACACAGACTTTGATGGCTTGATCATTTACTCTCAGTTTGTGCACTGACATTTACATTACGCACATGCTCAACCAATTAATCAAACCTCCTCATCCAAATTTTTTCAGCAATGAAGACTAAGACGGTTAGTGAAATCTTCGTCCACCAACTCTGTCACCTCGGCTTCATGGCCACTTCCATTGTCATTGAAACCTGCTCAACCTATCCTATCTCCCCAATCCCATAAGGATGATGACATGGAAGCAGAGGTGTAAAAAGTACTGAAATATCCTACTCAAGTAGAAGTACACTGTTACTTGAAATTGTACTCAAGTAAAAGTAAAAGTACTTGTGTAAAAAATAACTCGAGTAAAAGTAAAAAGTAGCTTGCTTAAAAAGTACTCAAAGTAAACGTTACTTAGTTACTTTTCCACCCCGTCGATTTTTATATTCAAATTTTGCCAAGGTTACCTTACACATGCATATTTAAGTAAAAATAAAATTACTGACTCAAAAAGAACAAGTACACGAAAAAGCTGCTCAGTTACAGTAATGTGAGTACTTGTAATTCGTTACTTCCACCTCTGCATGGAAGACATGCTGCTTGGTGGTGATTAGGAGGCTTTGTCACCTACTAGCTTTCTCAGTCCCGCCCTTCTTGTTGGTGAGTCACGACCCAAAGGTAGTAAAGAGCATTAGGTCTGCTGCTGGCTGTCTGCCTGTGTCTCCTGAGACAGCAGGGAAGTGATGGTTCCCCTGCTTCTCTGGGACTAAAGAGCAAAGTTCCTCCAAAGGCCAGCCCTCTGCCCTTGTCCTCTGGGACAAAGGGATGACAGTGGCAGCCTGTCACAAAAGTGCACAATGTCCACCTAAAATGCCTGCTTCAAAAAGAGCTATATTCTTGAGCATGGTTTCTGTTGTGCTTGGCGTCCTACATTGGCTCCGAAGACAATGGCGCAGGAGAGGCAGGTCTCCCATTCTAAAAGTTCAACAGTAAGGGGGTCCCCCTCTTTCTAGTTTCAGCCAGACCAGCAGGTTAGAGTTGGTCACTTTTGGCCACTTTCCTACCACTCACAGTAGCAGGCAGATCCAGGAAAGAAACTCTGACTGAAATTCTGGCTGCGCCTTTAAGCCTTTTGCTATTGATCACCTTCTGTGAGAGGGGTGTTGAAGATACTACCTGACATGACATTGTCTCTCTCTGGGTCTGTTTTACACCAGGGAGAGATGTGAAGGGGTAGGAGACAGATGCTCGTCTCAAGTGTTCACTGAGACCTGCCTTGTGTGACTTAAACTGCTTTCTATCTTTGCTCAGCATCAAGAATGAGTAGAGAGTTTCACATGTCTTTGATAGTTTCATGTGTTCAAGCCATTCAAGTCTATCTAAGTCTAAGTCATACTAGTCTAGTCTAAGTAATACTGGGTAGCAGCTGTGGGTGTATAAGACCCAAATGTGTTTCCCACCTTTTTGTGGTTGTATCTTATAATGTGATGCAACGAGACCAACCTTGTGTCAGTCAGTTGTTCAACACCACCTTCTGCTTCTGAGGATGGATAAGGTGTGTCAATCAGGCTTGTGATTGGAGTGGGTATTGTTGACCTGTGGCTTAAAGGATGAAGCCTTGCATATTGTAACCATAGTTCTATGAACACGGTGCCCCCCCTTATCATAGTTGCGGAGGAATTAATGCATGAGGAGTCAAGCTCTTGCTGTATATGGAGCCAGCCACAATCTCTCTGGCTGGACTTGTTTTCACACATAGATGAGGGCACTTTTATTTAGATGAAGACATTTTGTAACACCTTCTTTGTAATTATTTCATAGCTTTGGGTCCCTTCTGAGAGAGAGAGCTTTCATTACTTATTACTGATGGCAAAATAATAATGAATAGCCATTAAGGGCTAAATGAGATACAAATGCTATCTGTAATTGTGTATCCACCAGCAATTCACAATACTTTAATTCTTTGCATCTTGACAATGCTGTTTGGATGTCATTACTGTATTTGTTGACTGATTGATATTGTCAGGCCAGCGATTGCAGCCAATTAGTGTTTCATTCAGATACACTAACAACTGTGTTGTATTAGTATATTACTAGAAAATGTCAACAATCCAAACCTATACAAATATTTCAAATTCCTTTTGCGTTATGAAAGACACAGAGTCACCTCCACAAATGCATAAACTTTTGGCAACCCTATAAGCTTGTTGTTGTTCCACAGCCCTAGCCCATCCAAAATGTTTAAATAGGGAGTTGGGAGGGAGAGAGAGAGAGAGAGAGAGGGAGGACGGACTAATCCGCCTCAGCGACTTTGGGACAGGCTTGCTTCTCCTTCAGGGGTGGTGAACATGGCTGAGAGCTGCCAGCCTGCATGCACAAAGACAAACTGATCCCACATGAGCAGAAGAGACAAAAATGAGAGGAAAAGCAGAGCAGAGCAGTGATAGTGGCAGTGTAGTACAGCACCATGTCAGGACTGAAAGGTCATATGAGCAGCGTAGGTCTAGTTGTGTAGTCGTAACAGATGGGGCTTCAAAATAGGACACTTCATAAAGAATTATAACAGCTAAATGCAAATCATCCTTTTTTTTCTCGACAAACTGCATCAAAAGCTGACAAATACATAATTTTTTTGTAGTCATTTGAAGTTTAATCACCACTAAACTAACTGTAAAAGCTTAATTAGTGTTGACTCCTCGCATCTCATCCATATAAAAGACTGTACACTTTGAGCACAGGGACAAAACTTTTAGAAATCTTCAATCACAGTTGCTGCTTTGACTTTTACTTGTGCTTGTTAGTTTTGGTAGATTCTCTTTTGGCTGAGCCCCAAGAGTTTTTCCAGAAAAAAGGACATTTTCCTCGGGGTCCCATGAGTTGTTACTTAGCCATGGGCTGTTAATGAGAATACAGACGTCACCGCAACACACTAGCTTTTTCAACGTTAGACATTGCGCATGATTGTTTGATGTAGAGACCTTGTAAGCAGCTTCAAGTGCAACTCAGAGAACAGGAGCTGTTAACTTGTAAGCAGAAGGTTATGAGAATTTGAGTCATGCATTTTTAAGGGAAGTTGAAGGACACTGCAGCTAATTAATGAATGAAACTAGTCAATTAAATGTTTTGCAACTCTTCAGATTTTTTACTGTATAAACACCAACGAGACCTTCAGTAATGGTTTTGCATGCCAAAACCTGTTTGCTCAATTTACATTAAAAGCTTATTAACAGCCCATTAAATGTTTTCTTTGCGCTTCAGTAACCAATACAATGCATTACTTACAGCTATTAATTGCTCCCACGATATTTATCAAGATATTATTCAAGATTTTTAATCATAGGAGCAATTAGATTTGGCATCATTGTGATCCAGATGGAGCTGGGTTCATCCCTCCGTTCACACTGGTTAAATCCAGGTACAAGGGAGTGAGTGAGAGGGCATTTGAGCTCAGCTGTGAAATAAGATAAAAAAAACAGGTGCAATCACATAAGCAAGCATCCATATATCCGCTCATCATTCTGCACAAGAAATAATTCAACAATTAGCCCTGCCAAAATTTCCAATTAGAGGTTGACTGTGGCAATGATTTTGCTCACAGATGAGCACTCTCTTTATGACTGTCATTATTTTTACTGGTTATAGTCTGTTTGTTAATCTCAGCGTAATATATTGCGACTGTGTCTGTTAGGTTCATTCAGTTTATTCCCACGCTAATTTCCATGTAAACATTGTAGGAGATTACATTTATTCCAAATGATTTGCCTAACACTGTTTTTTAGTTTTCTTCCTGTGTTTCTGTTCACATATAGTCTTAGATTGGTTTTGGATACAACACCTTGTTTATCTCCTCGTACTGTCTCTACTTGTGTGTGTGGAGGGCAGGGGTAGCTGCCTGTGCTTGTGTGTGTGTTCATTCATGCAGGCGCACACATGCCATCTGTTTGGGCTAGATATGCCACCTTTTACCGATCCCGTGTGCGAACAACCCTCAATGCTGAATCCAGCCTTGGCTAAGCGCTGACTGATGTGGACGACTGGGGCTATCTTACCAAACAAAATCCTAATTAACCGTTCTTATCTCATTTCAAAAAGTCAAGCAGAGGATAAATCCTAATTTCCCATTATGGAATTATAAATAGTGACTCATGAATATTCAACCTGTCACCAACAAAATAACAATAACTTGTGTTATTGCTCTGATTGGCCAAAATATGAAGTGAGAGTAAAATGTTTTGCTTTTTCTCTCTCACAAAGCCTCTCTTAATACTACTGTAGCTCCTTTTCAACAGGAAATTTACCTGCTGTGTTGTTTGATATACATGTGCTCTGCAAGTTTTTATTGACTCTGGTTAAGCTATCTTTGCGTTTCAGCCTCACCACACTGCTGCTCATTCTTTGAATTAATTCAAACTCACACAAAAGGTGAGTTTATGCTTCAGCCCGAGGCATAATCTTCACCTGTGTGGTTAGTTGCAAGCTGACAGAACAGATCAGCGTGTTGTCATTATGGTGAGGGAGGTGTCACCTGTCTGTCTGGCAAAGTCTATCCCTGGATGTGCTTGTACGGCTTTGGATAAGATTAAAAAAGCCACCTAATATTATTACAGTGCACTATACATGCCTTTGTGTGTGTGTGTGTGTGTGTACCACTGTGAATAAGATTAAAGTAATACAAACAGACTTCTCTCTTCAGACACAGAACTGAGGACTCCTCTGCTCCCTTTCTCCCCTTCCTCCCCTCTTCTTCAGCTGCCAGTGTCAACGTTCTGGATCAGTGAACGGGCCAGATGGCTGCAGAACACAGTCCCCTCTCTCTCCCTTCATTCCTCCCTCCTTCCCTCCACGACCCTTGCCACCGTTCTTTTTAAGCCCCCCCACCAACACTTCTCCATCTCTCTTTTTCATCTCTTCTCACTCCTCTATCTTTACTCACACTCTTCTGTCTCTCTCATGGCGCTGTAGCGGAGGATACACTCCTCTCAGTTGCCCAGGGCTCTGCTGTCAAGCCTTTCCCAAGCTCAACTTCCCAAGCTTGACGGCTGTGTGTCTCCTGCGTCGTCTCCCTGAGAAATGAAAGGAGCCTATACCAACGAATTCCTCACTCTCCCACTCCTCATCCGCCTCCTCCTCCTCCTCCTCCTCCTCCTCTTGATCTTCCATACAGCCAGACACATATGCATTCGCATTTTTTAAGAAATGAAGAGGGGAACCAGAGGGACTATCAGCGAGCCCAAACCAACAAACCTCTACTTTTATTCTCTCTGTAGAATCCCCCATAGTGTGTTCATAACAATCACTTTTGGAGGAGTTTAGTTTGAGTCATTTTAGCAGCCGAAAATAAGTTATACATCAAGTAACCACAATGAGGTTTCAGCCCACTATCAAGCCTGCTACAGTACTGTGTGGTCCTTTACAGGAACCAACTAGAGGAAACAAAGATTTTATGACAGTTCCTCATTGCTTGAAGAATGAGATCACAAAAGTCTGAGTTTGTGAAATGACAAGTTGTCAAAACCTTGTCCGGAGAAAAGATGTGAGTCACTTTTTGTTACACATCCCTGTTCGCTCAAAAAATAAAGGTGCTTTGATTGCGATTGACAGACAAAGATGTCAATATTGGACGATTCTGCAAAACCCTGGATAATTTCATTTTTTAAAGTCCAGTGCCAACGCTAAAAAATAAAATGTAAATGTGTCGTTCCAGAGGTCAAACTATGTATTTTGTCATTTAATTTGGAGGACTTGTTGGCCGACACACACGTTTAATGTTTACAATGGGCTGGAAGGGAGCTAGCACTCGACAGTGTGGCTGGGCTTCAACAAAGTGAGGAATGAAATAAGATATATAATAATAGAAGTCAGTATAACATGATAAAGCATTCACTTCAGCACGGTATATGAAGGAAGTGTTGATGTAATTACTGTACACCACCTCAGCATCAGTTAAAGCTATTGCATCCAACTCAAGTTACAAGTGTAAAATTGCATTCAACTTGAGCATAAAACCAAAATAAATTTTGAAAAGAAAGTTGAGTTGACAATCAAGGTGTTTTTTTTGTTTTTTAATATATTTTGTACTTTACCTACTTAAACATAATATTCAAATATAAATATATAAGAACCAGAAGCAGGATTCAATATGAACTTTAATCAGTAAGCAATTTAAAAAATCCAAACAAGTTTCTTTTCTCTGTCCGAGCTCTCACAAACTCTTTCTTAGTTCTTTATCTCACAGCACTTTCCCAGACCATTCATGTGTCACGGCGTGTTGACTGTCAGGATGTTTTATTAGCCCTGGTCTATGTAAAGCAATAAAAAGCAATTGCATTACGCATTACAAGGAGGGCAATCAATAAATCATAACTGATCATGTGGTGCACACTGCAGCACAATGAATTCTCACAATCACTCCACACCTAAGCAGCATGATGCATGTGTTGTTTGTTTTTGCCTGCATTTGGCTGTAATTATCTCAATTATTACCCCTGCTCGTTCAAACCTGACCCCTACATGAGGTCACGGGTGAATATGAGAGTAATATTATGGTGATGGCCCTGAGGGAATTTATTATCATGGACACCGTGCAGGCAGTGCTACATAAACCGTCAAATCAATACTCATCTTTTAGTGGAACACATATGTGAAAGGTGAAAATGTAATTTTCGCCTCCATTTGGCCGCTGCCGTCTAACAGCCTCGATTGTGGCCAGAACACATATCGTGCGGCCATTAAAGTCATCTATCCTCATAAAGAGTCACGGCCCTTTGGTGTAAATATGAAACTTGGTTTGCTTTTTTTTTTTT
>NTHP01000418.1:414699-428353 GCA_003416845.1 Oplegnathus fasciatus | reverse complement strand
TTTTTTATCTCTATCTCCTTTCTCCAGTAGAATAGTGACTGAAGGTGGTTTGGTGTGAGCACAGTGTAAACAGACATTCTCATGTCTTAAAAGGATGTGGGTGTATATGAGAGAGCCAATTACAGTGTTACAGCACTGACAGTATGACAGCTTTTTCACCATGACATTGCAAGAAAGCCACTGTTTGCTGAAAACTTTTTAACCAGATCAATACCCTTCGAGGTGTAATAGCATATGCCCAGAATAAATAATGGAATATATGTGTGTATCTGTGTGTGTGCGTAACAATCTAAAGAAGTGTATCCCTCAGGCCTATCTCTCTGGAGCTAATTACAACATAACCATTAGGCACAAGGCATGCTGGTCTCAGCTGGAATTGGGTTTTAATTGGACCGCCTTAATTGGTTTATTGCACTTGGAGGTGGAATTGAACGTGGCGGCAAAATCTTGCTGTGAGGTGGCAAAATGGGATCTGCAATGAAACAGCTAGTGAACAGTTCTGGAGATTTTGAGTCCACCTCAGCCTGACAGATATTCTGTATTATTAATGACTTCAGTTTGGTTGCATATGTCTTTTGGCACTTGGTGGCTTGCTGTCTTTTCACAAACACTTGCGTTTCAAACAAATCCCTGCCTTGCTACTGAGACTCAAATTAATATATTGGTGCAAAGAGCCAAAGCTGTAATTTGTTAAATGGAGGCTAATGGTAGGGGTGTGTTCCCTCATGACTGGGTTCACACTTAAGTTAAGTGGGCAATTTAAACAATTTTCACAGATAGCAATGGTTAACACAGTATTAGAAACCCAGCTGATCTTCCTCCAGTGACTTTTTACCTTTTCATTATCTATTACAATTAGGTTCCTGACAAAACAACCTCCGTTGCCTCTTCTCTCTGACATCCTGTTTTACCTGCTCCTTTCTCTTGACTTCTCAGTTGTTAATATCAGTCAAAGCACACATTAAAATGACACAATCTCTTCCACAATAATATTCACAAATTCTCACACAAAGAGATTCATTTCTTTAATATTGTGTACACTTGCAAGAAGAAGGCATAGTCACTCTTTCACAGCTTGCAATGTTATGTCATTCACACTATCATATAAACCTCAGCAGAAAGCCAGAGTCAAGTCAGATTATGTTGACATTTCCCTAAATAACAACAATAACCTAAATAACCAGGTTTGTATTGCACTTCTACTATTTCACACCTGATCCACTTAAGGACTTAATGCTGCCTGGTTTGGTTCAGATGTGCAAGAGTTAAATGGATCAACAATGTGAGACACACAAAACTTCAGCACTTGATTTAAAAACAGTTGGCCAGGTGCATGAAACTCATGTTGTAATAAAATGACAATATGAGGTCCGTCCTCTCTGTCTGAATAGAAGTTTGTAGCAGGTGCTATAGATACGAGCAGTAAGATTCTACACATAACCTTAGCTTAGTTAAAAAAAACATCTTAAGGAAAGGAACACTCTTTACAGCTATACATGGAATGGAGACCAAGTTTCGGGGAGTCCTACAGAACCCATTAAATAGTTGTTAAATAATCAGTCCCTGAGTCTTAACTTCATTTGGCTATACAGGTATATATTACTTCTAACTGAGTAATGCCAGACATTTACTACAGAAAAATGACTACATGAAAACTTTTTGGGTGTGGTGTTAATAGAGACTGTTGTCACAGTGAAATACACAATGAAAATGAAGGACACACTCATAGCTGGAACCTTTATGATGCAGCACAGTTCAGTGATAAATTCATTTGAAAACCTTTTTTGTTCCTATTTTTTGTTATAACTTGTAACTTAGTACATAGTGTATATTTGTCAGCTGTTTACTTTTATTTATTGGTTCATTTATTTCATTCTACACTACAGTGACTTGGCAGACCAAAGCTGGCAGTGCAGTTCTCAATATGATAGACTGAATGTAATGCGTTTGGATATAACTGGCTCTAAGAGTTTTTGAAAATAACATCAAAAGTTTAACATTGTTCTGTCAATAACTCAATTGTAGACAATTTTGGGCAGTGAAATGTCTATTTTATATGGGTCTAATATACAGTATAAGGGACTGTAATTGTCACGATATGGCAAAAGTACAATTGCTAATTTTCAACTGTTTATACAATGTTTTCTCCTCTTTTATTAGTTAATTTTGTTAATTGGAGCGGCTGTAGCTCAGTTGATGGGGACTTGGCTTGGGAACCGGAGGGTTCACAGTATGGAGTGTGGACTGGTAGCCGGAGAGGTTCACCTCCTGGGCACTGTTGAGATGCCCTTGAGCAGGGCACCGGACCCCTAACTCCCTGAGGGGCGCTGTTACGTGGCAGCCCTATCACTTCTATCTCTCCCCCAGATGCATGTCTATGGGTCCTGTGTGTGCATGTTTGTATTTCGGGCCTATGTGTGTGTAAATTGTTAAAAAAAAAAGGAGTGAAAAAATTGAATTTCCCGAAAGGGATTATTAAAGCATTTCTTCTAATTTCTAAAGTGCTACAAATTCATTTCATATAAATAATTACTAAAACTTTTAATATCTTAAGGATAAACAGTCTCTAATCTCTACATTTCTTTGTTTATTCAGTTAAATGAAACCTAGGCTTAAGAAACTTGAATGCCTCTAAGACATACTTTGGCATTATACCTTAAGTTTCTGGGCCTACTTTGTTGTTTTGTGCTGTATATTTCTTATTACTGTGGATCAGTAGCCACATTTATGTGCCATCATGCCATGTTGGTGTAACTGTAGTGCAGCTACAATGCAGTTTGATAGCAGAAACCTTTTCAAAAGGGATGGCTTTTTATTTCTTAAACTCGCTGTGTTGGACCGATGTTGAACAATCAGGAGAAATCCATTTGTAGAAGATATTCATTTCTCCCCTCAGAGGCCCCAGTAGATCAGAATGCAATGCAGCTACTGAGCATGTTGTGTTAAAGACAAACTCACTTTACCCCAACAAGAAAACTACAGACTTGCTTTTTCTCTTTCATGGTGTTCTTCTCACCTACTGTATTTGTACAGCACACAGCGTAATGCAACAAGTTCAAGTCTGCTCTCTGGAGGTCGTCAACAGTCACTGTGGGAATTGTGGGAAATGAGGAAGAAGTGGTTGAGGAAGTAGACAAAGCAGAAAGGGAGTGTACCAGAAAGTAAATTACGACAATTAATCACAATATATCTTCTGAAATGTGCTGCACAACAGAGATTGATGAAGTGTAATCCTGCTGAATCAGATAGCTTTTTCTTGAAATCCAGAAGGTGTTCCAAGAAAATAAAAGTTCCAATGTCCAGATACCTTTTGAGCTTACTGTGTTTCTATATCGTTTCATACATTTTACATCACACACAGACCCGTATCCTCCTCAGTCTGTTTATTTATTTATTTATTTTTTCGGCTTTGAACACATCAGATACTGTACCAGCCTATAGCTGCGCCTGCTGCTGCTTCCTATAGAACATCTGCATCTCTTTCCCCAGGTATTTCTGTATTATAATGAGCTGGCATTTCTGCATGGAGGTATATTACTGCAGCAAATCCCCACACCACAAGCCCTAAAACAGTAAGCTAGTGTGTGCGTATGGATGTGGAGATAGATAGGGAGCGTCACACGATTACAGGTATAAACTGTTAAGTTGGCGGGTGGGGCAGGAGATAAAGGGGGGTGGGCTTGGCATGGCATGCGGCATCTTTCCTTTATTGTCCCACCTTAATACTGCATGCTATATTAAGATTAGTGTGTGGGCAGACATTACGTTGCATACCAATTACTTAGAATGTGCACACATGAGAGATAAACATTAGCAAATAAAATGTTGGAGATATTACAGAGACAATCACTATGCAGAGTCTACTGGGAAATGTGAAAGACTGCAGGATCACAAAACAAACAGATGTATTTCACAAATCAAAAGAGGAGTCAGCGAGGTTTCAAAAACGAATCCATGAATCAAAATTTAACCCATGTTGCAGGATTGAAATCATAAACCAGTTCCAGCGGGGAAGAACAGTGATTCATACAGATATGTGGGAAGTGCTCACAAAAAGATTTTTTAAATCCACTTGTAACATTCATGAACAACTCTAGAAATACACTGTGCCCTTGCAGGGGTTGTAACAAAGGAGAGAGAAAACTATAAAACCAGTGTCACTCCGCTTTTAATGAAAAAGCAATCCCTTTGGCTTTTAGGGGCGATTCCAGCTGTATTTGGACGTTCTGAGAACACAGAAGACAAGGTCACGCATCAGCTTGTGAATAGACCATTAAGTTGTTTTGCTCAGGGATGTTGTCCACAGCAAACCTGCCGCTCCGCTCTCTTCTAGTGTTTCAAATGCATGTCAAGGCTAACTGGCCTCAATGAATACACTGAAAAACTGAGAGACAACATTCTGCGGCAAACAGTCTTCCATCATAAATAGACTTTTCAGAATTAATAAATGTGCTGTAGCACTCTTTGGGTCTTTGATGTACAAATATGTCACTCTCTGGCCTTTGCGTTCCCCCTGTACCTGTGGCTAACAGTGGTAATGTCAATCCATGTTGTTGATTTCTTTTAACCAGGGCCGTGGCTCTTCTTTAACCATAACCACGCAGTTATAAATGTAACCATTACCCACTTACTGCTACTGTTGAAAATACAACAATGAAAAACACAGTATATGCATTGTAGCTTTCATTCAACGTGGTGTTAATTCCTACAATGTATAACCTTCAGAATTGTATTTACTCTTCCTGAATTCAGGCCTTACAGATAAGAATTCCAAGAAAAGTATTCACGTATGTCTTTAAAGTGTGGAAGTGAAGTTCTGGTGAGTAGGCATTGCTATTTCATAATGAGAAGTGTGACTGGGGGCTCCAGTGAGAGATCATTAGAGACTTGCTGCTCGGTGAAGGACACGCTCCCTGCTGAATAAGAGAAAGCCCTGTTCAAGCTGAAGGGATAACCAAAGGAATAACATCAGCTCCGCATAAGAACAGTTGTCTCACCACCAATCATGGCGGCCATCTTAATCTGTCCTTTCAGTGTACAGAACAAGAGCGACAATTAGCAGCTTAAGACGGATCTTAAACTGATAATCACTGCTGTTGTGTAAAAACCCTGTATCTCCATTGCCAATTTATCAGGATCTGGGGGATCTTTTTTTTTTTTTACAGTGTCTTAACCCTCTCACTTTCTGTTTGAGTTCATCCATCATTTTGAAAGGAGTTCATATGACAGCAGCAATATGTTGTTGGGGCGACAGCTGCCTTAAATGCCCTAGTTTTTGTTCCCCTTTGCATTTCTTTTGTATATAATGGCAGTTAAAATCTGCAATAGAGTACAGTTATGATTTTTATTTGCATTTGCAAGTTGTATGTAGTTTGGTTGTTTTATAAGGTCCTTTGCAAAGGCATATATTAGTCAAAAGCTCTAAATACATTTTAGAATTCAGCTTGAAGCCTCCTTCTCCATCCTAATGTGGTTTATATGACATTTCAGTGGAGTGACAAAGGCCTCTAGTTCTTATCAAACCAACCCAGTTTGTCTACTTCACAAACTCAGTCACAATATGCAGAGGATTTAATGTTTCTCTTCAGGACCCCTATGGGATTTAAGGGTTAATTGTGAGGATGCTTTTCTTAATGAGCATCAGAATTACTAATTCTGATGCTCATTAAGAAAATTAACTGGCACCAAGGCAAGCTTTCAGTAAACAGCATGAAATTGCAGGGCTATTGATTCCAGCCCTCTCCTCTTTGTGGCAAACATTGCAGGATTCAAGGACAATGTCAGCAAGGAAATTAAACACACTTACTTGGAACACTTAGGGATTTATGGCAGAAGTTGCCCAGCTTCCTCTGTTGGGTGAGAGATTAGATTTATTTGATATGTTCTGCAAAGCTTACATGGACGGGAACATTCATTTACAAGTACAAGCTTGTATAGCACTCCAGTGATGACTGAAAGCATGCCTTTTTTTCTGACACCTTAAAATTAAAATATCTCTTTCTCTCCATGACTATTTTTGTTACACTCTCAGATGATTAAATCTTGAGAATGAAGCATATTCTTAACCGCACAAAACTTGATCATTAAAAATTCCCAAAATAAAATGACTTTGCTGTTGAAACTGGACAGTGGGTACGTTTTTCAAACGTGAGATGTCAAATTTTACCTAAAAATAGATGCCACTTCAAAGGGAATACAACCTCCTTTTATGCAGCTTTTGAACCCTGTAAGTTTTGAGGATCAAAGTGTAGATGTGCTGTCTAATAAAAAACGTTCTACTTTTTGGTTTGGGAAAACTTTGCCGGGTGAATTTAGGACTCAACGGCAAGGGGATTGCAATGTCAAGCTGTATTGGCCAAGCAATGCATTATACTGTCGCTTTCCCTCAAAGCCGTGAGTTTGAAATATATAAATGTCACACACTTTTCTGTGAAAGGATTACTGTGGAAGAAATGGATGTTTTCAGACACCAATGACACTTAATCGTTTCTCCGGACACTAAAAAAATAGACTCTATTAAAGGTGCATTGTGTAACGTGGCCAAAAATATTGCTTCTTTTTTTATGGTATTGTCAAACTTTCATTACTCTTTATGTACATTATATCTAGGTTGTAAAAATCTGAAGAAAGCTTATAGCTGCCTATTTTGGCAGACATCTGATATAAGTAAGAGGCAATGATAGAGAGTTCAAGGAAAGTGTAACTGGCTTTTTTTCCTCTGGATTCCTTGCAAAGCCAAATTGCAGACAGTTTAAACCACTTACTAAACATTTTATAACCATTTACCCAAGGCTCTTTCAGTATGTCCCACCATTAGCACAAAATGCTTTAGAATAAGGGAATCAACTGTGGTGGATAAGTGCTTTACCCTGTCATGATTATCTTTTGTGGGAGCAAGAAAAAAAAAGGAAAAGAAAGGCTCCTCTGAGTAATTTAAGGTCTGTGTCCTAGAAGTGTGAGATTGGATATATGATGTCGATTACACAAACTGAGACCCTTTTATGTGACCCTCGTATAGCCGGCGAGACGCCACTTTATCACCGTGCAGCATGCACGGGGCTGGTGGGCACTGCTGGCAAATTTACAGTCGGTGCCAGTGTATGCCTTGCTATTTCATTAAGCTAATATATTCCACCACGGCTGTGAGCTAAGATGCTGCGAGGAGCTGGCCCTGATGTGCCTCTACACAGACACCTTGACCTGAATCTCTGCTCCACCTCTGTCTGACACATCCATTACCCTTCCCTCACTGGTTCAGCCATCAACTCTGCCAGCATATGGCGGGGTATGCATCATGGTGTTGTTTACGAGAGGGTTGCTGGGTGACGCCGGTGGTGTTACACTGCAGGGAGACATTTGCAATCTGGAATCTGCCAGGATTAGCTGTTAATTTATGTGTAGCATTTTGTTCCCAGTTTCACATGTAAGAATCTGTTGTCATCAACAAACAATTACTCCAAATGAGAGTGACTGGCTGGTATCAGCTTGCACAGAATAGTTTCTGTATGTGTTTTGAATTAGTTATATTCTTGAAACACTATTTCACTATGATATTCAGACTCAGGGTGAGATTTTTCTGTTGGTTTTCTGGCATTTCCCTTCTCAATCCTCTTGTGGATTGCCTCACAGTGTTTTCTCACCAATTATTTATGAATCCCAATTCATAATGCATTCTTAGGTGACAGTTCTCAGTTGGATTCCCACAGAGAGATGGATGCATTGGTTTACAGGCTGGTCATATTCACCAGCAAAGTCCGTGTGTTGGCTTGGACAACCAGAGAGATAGACTGATGGCAGACGAAACTGGAAGTGAGGCCGCTGAAAAGCCTGTGCATGAATCTTGACCTGACTGATGCGCAGTATTACAGCAGATTATGATATTTCTTGCATAACACCCTCAGAGGTATTGAGTAATATGCAGTAAAAATCCACACGAGCTGATTTAAGCTGATAAGAAGTTTGTGTGATTTATGTCAAAGATACTGGGCTCACGACATGGTTGCTCTTTGGAGCCATTAACAAGCCAGCGGCCAGGTCCCACAAGTCATCAACATCATCTTTTCATATAGAAGAGATTTTCTACTGGCCTATTGTGTGTGTGTGTGTGTGTGTGTATGTGTTTGTATGAGAGATGGGGCTTAGTGATATTATTACTGTATGCCTGTTGCAATGCATCAGAGGCCCATTATGCAGGGCGTATTTGTTGTATGTCTTATGGATTCCTCTTTGGTTATTGCAAGTTTATATGTATCAGAAATTATGCTGCTGTGAGAAAAAACCCCCATCTTCGATAACATTGAAATTCAAATTTCCATCTCTCTGCAAAAAGCCTCTATTACTTCAACAGCCTTGGTCTTGACAATACGGCTTCAACAGCTTAGTGCCGTGGGTGGAATTTACAAGATTAATTCTATACACTTACTAATGCAAAAAAGGTGTAACGACAGTGCATCTTTTTCACATTAATGCACTTTTAAAGATATGGCTTGTGCATAGAAGATTTCTGAGTGTTAAGTGTTTGATTGGACTTGCATAAATACAGACCATGTCTATTTTAACACTTGCAAAGTTAAAGGAGCATAGTGGTGTTTTAACACATTTACTTTACTTTTCATACCGATGAATACATTTCTGTCTTCCCAGACAGCTCTTAGTTTCAATTCATAGTTCATATATAGTCATAGTTTTGTTTGAAAATCAACTTGTTGATGCTTGAGATAGACAATCTAAGGTCATCCATCACAGTAAACATTTAGGTGCTTTTATTGCCATTTTATATGGCAAACTCAGCTCTTGAGATGCGTGCAAAACACCTGCCCGACTCAACTGGTAATCAATAATTAGAGATTGATAAAATTAAAGTTAGATGTCCTCTTGACGTTCCTACTTTACATACAATTCCCGAAAAAGACGTCTGCAGGTGCCTCCGCAGCTGCTTCACTGTGATTGATTGACAGCTGTCAATCATGCCATCACACCCTGTTTTCATAGCATCAAATAACTAATTAAAACCAAAGTTATCAGAAAAACGAACATTTAAACATAAATCAGCGTGATAAGAACTCCCTAAAATGACAGAAACCATCTATCACGCCTCGTCTCCTGCGTCAGTCTTGTCTTTGTCTGTTTTCAGTTTTAGTTATGCACATTTCCTGTTTTATTTTGTACACTCACCTCTCCTCTTGTTTCAGATGCTTCACTTCCTGCCCTTGTGTATTTCCCGCCTGTGTGATTACCTGCCCCGCCCCGATTAGTTCCACCTGTCACTCATTAGTCTCCTCACCTGTGTATTTAGTCTGTGTGTTCTCCTCTCCCTGTGCCAGTTCGTCTTCAAGCATTCCAGCGTCCTTCCCAGTGTTTCATGTTCTTGGTTTTGATCATTTTGGACTGTTTATTCTTGACCTCGTCTTTGCCTGCTTCCTATTAGCCAGTCTATGTCCCTGATGCAGACCTTTTTAAGAGCAGCCATTTTGACTTGTCATAGTTGGAAATTAGCGAATAACTTACATAGGGAAAAAGATTGAAAAACAGAAACATGAATGCTTCATGGATGCATCACAAAATAAAATACATCCAAGTTTTTATTTACTTTCAGAATACATTTACATAGAAGAATTTTGAACCACATGTACTATGCAATAGGGTTAAATGCAGACTGTAGGGCTGCACTGAGTCCCTGAGGCCTTCTGTGCAGACGTCTGCCTCAAAAATTACAGTAACCCCACATTGATCTTGTTTGATCTTGGGAAGGACTTTAAAGCTAAAGGATGTAATTTCACACTATGACAGCTTTGTGGCAGAAGATAAGAAGTAATTGGAAGTTTAATACCCAGAAATCATGTAAACCACATGCAGCATGCTTACAAATAGTTGTGGCTGCTTGAAAGGATACCAAGAGAAACGCGAGAGATTATTAGACACTCGATCTCTCAGTTAAAAGTAATTTGTTTCACTTTTAAGTTATGGTCTGTCAATGTTTGTGAGCAGAAAGCAAAAATTAATTAGAAAATATTTGGCAACTCTCAATCTGAGAGAATGTATATTCAGTGTATTGTTGCTCACATGCTGTTTTTCTTGCAGAAATGTTCAGTTTTGTTTTTGCCTTTGATTTACTTTGATTTATTTTCATGTCACGAACCACCATTGCTCACTTTTCTTGTATTTTTATTTAATTTAATTATTTTTTGGTAAACATAGACCAAACACTGGTACTAACTGAACATGAAAAAACAGAAAAAAGGAATGAAAAGAAATGTGCTAAGATGTTGATGCTCATACAGTAACACTGTGGGGAATCTTTGGCACCAGTTGACCCATTTACACACAGCCCAAGTGGCCCTGTTAAATGGAATTCTAAATGAATCTGATGAAATGGTACAGTAGTTAGCTCAAAGGAGCAGATAAAATTTATGCCTACTTATATACAGTGTTGCTTGTCCACATCCATATCCTTGCTTCACAAGTCAGCTTTTGGCAACAGGCTTTAAATCTGTACTTGCTCTTCAGAGCAGCCTCATCACTTGCACTCCTATAATTGAAATGCAAAGCCAGACCTCCAGCATAATCATATACTCCCTGATTTGTTTTTAGATTAAGTTCAGGAGTCATATGGTGCTTGTGCAGTGGCTCTGTTGTTATGATTTCAATGCAGTCAAGCTGGTGATTAAGTTTCCCCCGATATTGTGTCGTACAATACGTTTAGTTCATATAACATTATGCATATTATTTTGACACATTATGTAAAGCCTGCTCCTCTTGTAACACAGTAGCAAACATGACTTGAGAAAAGTGAAAAACAGAAAATAAAACCTGTTTGTTCCAGCATTGGGTTATCAGTATCTCATTCATCCTAATCGCTAGTATCCCGGTTTTGGGTCTTATCCTGGTTTTGTTGGGAATATGGTGTTTACATGGACCATGATAAACCTAGTCATTCATATCCCTGTAGACATTGTGTCCCTGTTTCTGATCGCCTATGTGCAGGTGTGTCTTGATTCCTAAACATTTCAGCCACTCATCTCTGTACTGACTAAGGGACATAAACAGTTGTGGGTGCACACATTTTGGTGTCTGGCTGCTGGCTGCTGCATTCACCACTGTGCTGGTTTTTACTTCTCCATCTGATCACCGGTAACAGAAAACAAGTGCAACGCTACAATTTAAGAATTCCATTACCAGTCAGACTTCCCATTTCTTTCAGCATGTTACTCATCATTACATCATTTACCATCTTATTTTTTGTTGTACTTATCAACTACTACTTAACTTGAGTTGATGATAATCAGAAAATAATCAGAAATGAGGCCTGTACTACAAAGCAAATTCAACATACCCCGGATATCTTTTCGTCATCTGGCTTCACTAAACCTAACAACCGCAATTAGGCTAAGCGGTCACACAATGCTGGTTATCAACTCGGTAAGTCAACCCAGGGTTTCCAAATCTAGCCATGAGCATGCTCACATACTGTAATAGGGGCAGTGTTTGCAGCATATGACCAATCGCAAACATGGACAAGTCTACTGGCAGCAGAGCGGTGTATTTTACAAACAAAGGGCAAACTATTATATTAGACAAATACGAAGAAGTTAAACACATAATCCAGGCTAAAAGCAACTAGGGATGGGAATCAAGAGCCGGTTCCGGTTGAGAACCAGTTCCAAATTGTCCGATCCATCAGAGTCGTATGCCTTCGAGTTTATCAGTTCCTTTTATCGTTGCTGGCATGTTTTGCTGACAGTTGTGCATTGCAAAACAATGTGTTTGCGTTGCTGGAGACTTGCAAAAACAAGGAGTCATGGCGGAGAGGAAGAAACGGTCCAAAGCGCGGCTTCATTTCAAGAAGAAAGAATACAGCAGTGTTAGTTGTACTGTTTGTAAAATGACAATTTCACGTAAGGGTGGTGTTAGCTTTTCCTGCTTTGGCTTCCAGACCGTAGTTGGGAAGCACAGGGGAGATGTGTGTCTGCCTCCAGGTCCAAAGTCCATTACATTACTCACTTCAGAGCTAGCCACTTTCAGGAAACTTTTGTTGGCCTTGGGTAGCTGCAGCATTTATTTATGCATTTATCCCCCACTGCACATCCACTAGCTCCTGATAACTTCGCCGCTAAACTTTCCTCTCCTCCGCTCGCTCATTTGTCCGCTCACTCCGCATTCACTGTCACTCTCTCTCTCCCTCACTTGACCACACACGCACTAGGCACTGACTATTCTCCACATGAGCTACACTACTTTTACAGTGGAAACACTGAGCAGCACCTCTGTTGCAGAGGGAAAATATCTTATGTTATAATAACATTGGCATCACACAGACAGGCTTAGCAGATTTTTCTTTGACTAAGAAAA
Organism: Oplegnathus fasciatus; assembly: GCA_003416845.1. Lineage (NCBI taxonomy): Eukaryota > Metazoa > Chordata > Actinopteri > Centrarchiformes > Oplegnathidae > Oplegnathus > Oplegnathus fasciatus. The sequence continues at coordinate 416,005 of NTHP01000418.1, read as the reverse complement.
CCTAAATGAAAATGAATGCTGTACAAATACACTCTGTCCAGACTCAGAGATAACAAAACAGTTGCATTGAAAACCTGTGTAAGCCTACTTTATTTCCACATGAATCATCAGTAAGAAACTATAAGAGAATCGATAAAGAATCGGACCGATAAGCAGAATCGATAATGGCATTGGTATCAATAAAATCTTATCAATTCCCATCCCTAAAAGCAACACAGTTGCAGCTGCCAAATGCAGGAAGGACAGCTGGCAAAAAATCGGCAACTGTGTGAATGTGTAAGTTAATAGACTTATAATATCACTGCCCCATCATTAAGGCACGAGTAGATCTGATTATAATTATCATTTGTGTATTTCATTAAATTAATGTGCTGCTTAGATGTATTCATCTGGCGTGTATGACAATTTTAGCCTTAGTCTTTCAGCTGCAAACCCGGCGGTGTCAAACTGACTTGGGAGCAAATAAAAACTAAATCTAAAAACATAATTCAAAGCAGCAAGTAGGCTTTCTTTCATATCTTGTAAGTACAAGTACGAGGCTTTAGTGCTTCAATCAGTCTGTGTTGTAGGATGATATTGGTATACAAAAGCACAATGAAATGGCTTTTACATTGCTTGCAGCGAACAGGAAAAAAAATGAAAGGAGCAAAGTAACACAAGGCAATGCATACAGTCTGTAGGACTGTAAGCACACGACTGGCAACATACAGCTCAAGATGCTGACAGAGATAAGTCATTCCCTTCGACGAGAATCTACAGAATATCTCTCATATAAAAAATTGTCAGGGAAAGCCAAAGAGCTTCTCCAGTCTCTGAACAGTCTTGCCCTCCTAAGAGACCATCTCACGATCCGCGCACTGAGCTCCACAGGATCTTCTACGAATGGTGATGCCATTTTCCAAGAGAATTGATTGGTCAGTAGGCGTTGCTTTTATATGTGTTTATCTCTTATCTCGAACATAACCTGGTCCAGAGAAGGTTAGGTGCGCAGCATAAGTTACCATGGCGATGTACAGTACCCCGGTAAGAAGTGAACCACCGTCGTAACTCTGAAAACCCAAGGTTAAAGCTGAAGTTACCTCGCTAACACCAAATCCTGCTTCATAGTACAGGCCTCAGGAAAAGGTGCTTACATGCGACAGTATCCTGGTTTTTATCCGAGTACTCCAGCTAGCATATCCAGGTTTCTCAAAACTGGGAAAAAGGCTAATCCAGTTTCTAAAACTAGGATATGGTGTTTACATGTGCAACACATAACCGGAATACTCCAAAAACCTGATCATAACCAGAATACTAGTGTGCATGT
>NTHP01000418.1:351980-414648 GCA_003416845.1 Oplegnathus fasciatus | reverse complement strand
TGTGACTCCTTGAGGGGTTCCGAATCCCATGTTGGGAACCACAGAAAGTGATACCTCACCCAAAATATTTAGTGTAACTTACCCACGGTTGGTTTGAATGTTTGTAGATTTCGCTGTGGAAGACTTGTTGCCATGTTTTCATGGTAAAAACACTGCATCTGTGTTGGATCCTCCTTGGAGCTCAAGAGGCAGACTTATAAGCCATATTTTAGTGAAATGATAAACGTTTGCAACATAGTTGGCGTTCAGATGAACAATAAGGGTTTATTATGTGTTTTCAACTTTCAATGAATGTTTTGATACTTTTTTTCACCATAAAAAATTGGTCCCCACTGGAATCTAAATTAGTTAAAGCTGACAGCAGTTGCTGTACATAATGAAGGAAAAAGGGCTTTGAGTATCAAGGAATGTTTGATACTCAAAAGATAAGATTTTTGGTGGAGTCACTTTAGCTTTATTCAGATTGCACAGGGAATGTATTTAGTGTCTGTGTCATTTCTGGATGGTTGACTACCAGTAACCCTAGTGCTCCACATGACAGAAGACACAATTATTCATCTGGCAAAGTCATATTTCCCATTTGAGAGGAAAAGACCTTCATTCTTTTGCATTGCTGGCACCTCAAATGAAAACAAGACGAGACCAGAGAGCAGTGCAGAAATCTTTATGAAATGTTTTGTGTGCCCTGACATTTACAGTGAATGGACTTGCACATAGGCTAGTTGTTCTGAATGCCAGAATATGCCAAGAGCATCAGATCGTATAGATAAGTGAACCCAGTCAGCAGTGTTTTTTATTTGCACATTACTGCCTACCCAGTGTGAGGTGTGATATATTGAGAAATCAATTGTGTGTACAACCCAAAACAGCTTTCAGGAGGCAGATTGCTGGAAAATTGTTGCTGAGTAGTGTTCCATTTCTGATCAGGCAGACTGACAACCACTACCCGCTAAAAGCATAAAAAACGCTAAATGCTTACGAGCCAGTACCAGTTGGATGACCTTTCTTATTGTTAATTGGTTTGTTTCACATTCATTCAAAAGTGCTTCAGTCTGGGGCATCGAACTATATATGCTTTAGTAGATTCTGCAGTCATCTTCCAGCACCTCAATAGAAGTTATTATGAGTTGTCAAACATGCTAAATGAAAGTGACAGTTTGTTGGATGTTTGACGTTCAGACTACAGCCAGTAAGCACTCTGTCTACCCCGGGTGAAGGTTATATTCTTCTCAGAGGAGATCAGCAGGGGAGGCTGGGGCACAGCAGGTAACAGTGCCAGGCCAGTTTATACCATTCTGAGCCATGCTCCCTAATTAGTCCACAGCTGTGATGCTCCTGGGAAACTACACATCCATTTCCTGGTTCTCTCCTGCAGGCTGCCACTGAGAGACCATTAGGGCAGACTGCAGTGTTATGGCTGACCAGCTTCCTCTGAAGCTGTTACCATATAAGTCAGAATAATGTGATTAGCCTACTTTTGTTAAATACCTCATTTTTACAAACAGTCGTTCATGGGGATGTTAGAGTTTTGAGATGCTCCTCTAGTTCCCATTATGCATGAGGCAAATATAAAGTTTGATCACAGTGGCATGAAAACAGTATGAGTGTGAAGCTGTGACCATGGACTACAGATGCATCAGATGGGGGTCCCAGGGGTAGCCTTTTGAAAAGAGTAGTAAATCCCCGTAGCTTGGCAAATTTAGCAAAATAGGGAGAGAATTAACTTCAAGCATGAATGGTGGGGCTTAATGATTTTCAGGCACTGAGGACATCTTGCTTGGTGTGATAAGTGAGAGCTGTTGTTTGACTTTGTCAAAGCAAAACTAAAGCCCCGTATCTACACAGCTTCCATTATCCTCCTGTGTTCACAAGACAATTCAATCAGCTAAGTCTTTGAAGGAAAGCAAAGTATCATCAACATAAAAGGCTCATTTCAGGGTTGAAAAAATATCGTACTCAAGCTAGTGGGAAAAAACGTATAATTAAAAGAGCAACCTAAAGGTTCCCTGTGGAGTTTTAAGCCGCGTTTCCACTAAACATTTCGGTATAGTACCTTTGGTATAGTATATAGTACCCTTACCCAAAAGTACCTAAACCCTAGATCTGTTTTGCATTTCCACCACAGACAGCACTCTTAATTGTAGGCAGGGTTGTTACCGGATGGTAATAGCATGTCAATCACGTAATGTTAAGCAGATAATTTCAATTACTTACTTCTGCCGAGCAAATGAAGTTACATTCAAAACATCCATTCTGAGGAAAAGTTGCAAAAGTTTCTAAAATGAAAAGATGTTTTGCTGCTTTTTCATCTTTACTAGTTAACGTTAGCCAGCTGTAGACTGGAGAAACAATAATTTAATTCACTGTGCCGATCAACAGCTACACCGGCAGCTACTGGCAACTTTTAAGGTGGGACATTTTCTTACATGTTATTCAATGCATGAGTTGACGTTGTGAATCAATCAACACACCTTAAAGGCTCTCTTACATGAAATACACTTTAGTGATGACTGGATCTTCAAGCGCTTAAACCGGGTTATGTGAACTGTGCATATTCTCTTTCCTCACTTGGAGAAAGTGGCTGCGAGTCGTTCCAGTGCGCTCTGGCAGCACTACACCTCTGCATGTAAGTAGAGTGACGATTCTGTTGACCAGTCAAAGGACTACAGTGTTTCTAGCTCCACCTTTAAGAACCAGGTCAGTGTGCTAGGTACCTCAACAGAGGGGTAACGAAAAAATGGGACGGTATGGAGTGGTTCTATTGGTACCATCCACAACTTTGACAATGGAAACGCGAAAATAACCGTTCTAATGTGTAACAAACTGAAGTGAACTGGACTGCCTGGTGGAAACACGGCTTTAGATCTCTAGTAGCGCTATAGAGCTGTGCATGAGGACGCACGTGCTTGAGTGATGTAATACACAGTCCTACCTTTGGTGTCCCACTATTTCACTGATCTATGGAGGTTAGGGTTAGGGCTGCGAAGTGCCCACAAAGACAGGGAAGAAGAAGACTGTCAGCTGCAGGGCAAAAAATAATACAACATTTCTATTGCAATGTCGTGAAGGCAGACACAATTAAAACAATGATTAACTTTTGGCTTTAATTTGGGGGTGCTCATATCCATACTGGTTGTACAGTGTAGGAATGGTAGTGGCGCTAACAATGTCCTGAACACCCTCAAATACTTAAAGTTGAAAGTCAGAGCTTTACCTTCAATCATCAAAAAAAATGTAATTCAACATGTTGGACTAAAGAGACAACAAAACGCAAAATATTGCAATCCAAAAATTTATTGTTTGTAGGTATTTGACTCACATTGTTGCATGACTAAAAAAACTCAGACTCTATGGTAGTTATTTTTTTTAACAATCACTAAACAATATCAAAAGTCTATGAGATCCTCAGAGTACTTACATAGCATAATCCAAGCCTCTGGTATCCCATTGCAAACCAAGTATATCATAAACAGATGCATTTACATTAACATATAAAAAAACTAACAACTTCACGAAACTCAAACCCAGATGCTCCACTAAAACATAAGGCACCTTTCCTTGAATGCTGACCATCCATCTTGTGGCAGAGACGAATGCAAATCCTGAAATACACAAATACAAATTGATGTAATTTTTTACGAGTCATAGTCTAAAATCTACACACTAACCTTTCTCTCTCTCTCCTTCTTTCTTTCTGATGAGTCTGGATGCGACCGGTAGGGTCGCAGTTGTCTTTGAAACACAACAAAAAGCCTGGGATTACAACATGTTCAAATTATGGCCCAAAAATTACCTGTAGCTGGTAGTCCTGTTGCATCTAATTCACAACACTATTACCATACTTACATCAAGTGAGTCCTCTTTTTAAAGAAGTGCATCATCATCATAAGTATTGCTGCTATGCCAGTCAGGCTGTGCTCTCTGTGGCTGTAGTCTCATATTTAGCTTCCGAGAAGACTCTGAACGTCTCTGCTCAGTGGTCATCTTTTAGGAGCCTATTCATGCTAGTCACGGATGTCATGAAGAATTATTACCACATAATCACATCCTGAAACGCCTGTGGCTACCACTTCATTGATATGTGTCTTGTTTGTGACATTTGCTGCAAAAATGAAAAAAGAAAACTCCTCAGGGCCCTTTAACAACAGGCTTAAAAGCAGTGTTTTGCTACCTCCTCTCATTGAAAATTTCAAGTCTGTTTCACCTCTGACCAGGTGTGGTCAGAAGTGTGCTTTATTGCACCTATAACCACACACAACAGTGATGTAACGGTGTACTGACACACCCTGGAGTACACTTCTACATCACTGCAGCAAGGAGAGAAGTTAAACCATTGGAAGTCAGTAAAATAAGACCTGCAGGGGTTAAGTTGCACTCGAAAGTTCAGAAAATGGCTGATGAAATGAAACTTAATGAAACTTAAATTAAATATCTTAAATTAAACTCTAAAATTGTTTATTTTTCCCATATGTTTTTGGGTTGTTTGAAATATATTAATAACATATACAGATCAGTTCCAATACTTTATTGAAGCTATGTGATACTCATCTTGAATATTTAAACCCAATAAATTATCAAATTGAAATATTCCACATAGGCTATGCTGTGCATCATGTCAAACACTTTTTTCAAAACTATGTGCTCTCGTTTAGAATTTAAAATCAGGTTATATGAGTTTTAACAAAGCTTGAACTCACATCATGAGTTTCCAAAGGTTTAGTGGTCAGTGCAGTAAAGTTAAAGGTGTTGCTACATGTACCTTTTGTGTGTGATTGAAGAATGACGAAGAGAGTTCAAACTAAGCTTTTCTACTTCAATAAGTATATTAAACAAGCAAATCATGAATTAGTCCTGCGACTCATGATTTGTCATTGTTGGTTTCTGGACAGTCCATGCCTCTTCTCTGCCTGATCACGCTCAATGATTTTAGATTTACTAATCTGGGGGCTGAGTAGCTGTTTTGGACCTGATGACTTTCGCTGACCTTCTCTAACCTATTCATCATTTCCCTCACCCACCAACTCCATCTTTCCCTTACCCATCTCTACCAGCCCATTAATTCTCCCTCTCACATCATCCCTCTCAGTCTTTCATGTAATCAGCCCAAAAAGGTTGCTGTAGGCACAATGTCATTATGCAGTTGTCCACACTTGCATTGTGAAATTATTGTGTGTAACTGGCACAGGTATGTTCTGTACTATACAGTCAGTTTAGGCATACAGTACCTTTTGATGACACATTATCAACTGCTTACTTATTGTTTCCTTTTTATTTATGACTATTTTTAACTATCGGGCTTCCTTGGGATACAACAGAGTGTTAAAAAAAAATTTCTTCCAAAGAAGTCCTTCTCCGAAATGCAATTAGTTACAAAGATCAAGTTGTAATAAATTAAGACACTGATTTAAACAATATTAACCAATGTGTTTGTTATAGATACTGAATCAAATAAACTAATTTAATGTGAAATGTAATGCAATCTACAAATTCAGACTAATGGATTCTATTAAAATATGGTGGTGCACAACAATTGAGTCAAAACATTAGTAAAATTACAGACTCAAAAATAATTATAATTAAAAGTATCAGAACACAATAGGCCACTAATTCACAGTAATTCTACCGCCCATGCACTCATTAATCTCAGCAATCTGCCCACTCTATGATATCTGTTTTTAGACCATGATGTATAACATTATTATATTTTTGATTGAAACAGTGTAAGTATTTACATGTACATGTTGCTGTCTGATGACCTTTTACTTAAAATAAAGGGACCTTAATGTGTCCCCTTCACTTCATCCCTTTAGGTCAGGGTGTAACTTGGCCACAAAATCCCAGAGTGTCAATAAAAAGGCATCTTTCATGGTTGTAAAATCCAATATGTGTGTGTCAGAGGCCAGCCAGAAATAAGTCCTGACATCAGGGGAAAGTGGAGAATAAGCCGAGCTGTCAGTATCTCTGTTAAGGATAGTCAGTCGGTGTGTAGGAACCCTGTTGTGCAGAAGCCTCCTGGATGCTCTTCAGGGATATACGTTTGACATATGCTAGTAAAGGGTGAGAATACTGTATCCCCTGGATGAATACTGTTGTGGGAGGTCCAGAGGCTGCACTTTAAAATAGCCCTATTTGTCCTTTCCTCACCTATATTTAAAGCTGTATCAAACACATATTTGTTGTCATGGATACTGCATGTATGTTTCAATTTTTTGAGTACATGAATGAGTACACGATGGTCCACCATACAAGCATTCTGTATACAAGCCCCTTCTCCCATGAGTGATCACTGACAATGGCTTTTTGCAGTTTGGGGCTGGCACGCATTGTCATGCTGTAGATGTTATTCCCAATCTATAGAGACCACATTATGAAACAGACTTCAGGGACTGTACTCATCATCAACCTTTTCACACTCTTATAAAAGATTCATGGCACTGCTTGTTTTGCTGTGGCAACGCAACAGGAGTCAGAGCTGCAGGTGAGCTACCGCTGAGAGGCAAATGGTGGCCTGAATAATACAAATACCGTGGTTGCCTTCCAATGCTAAATAGTGAAGTAGGATTACCATGGATGCAGGAAACCTGCGCATTTATATAGGTCTACAATTGAGTAGATAACAGTCAATTTATTCTCCCCACCTATACATAACAAGCATTCATTCACAATTGGTTTAAAGAATTTCCCTTGATAATCTGAAGCTTGAAACCTGCATATTGTACACACAAATTGGCTAGACAGTGATTTATCAATTGTTACAGGCGGCATTGATTCACTATTGACTTTGAATTTAATGGGAAGTGGCTGTAGGTTGAGAATATTACATTGTCATGTTAATTTAATGATAATATGACAGACTTCAAATGGAGTATACAAATGGAGTATAATGGGGGTGCTGAAGCTGAGATAAAGAAAATATTACCAGTAAATTCTGTGAGGGATTCCACTCGCTGAATGCTAAACAATTTTACCTGACGCTGGTAAAATGATGTTATAGGTGTTGATAGAGCGTCACTGCTGCTAACCTACTAAGGAGGGATCATTTGCAGTGAGCTGCTGCTGTGTTCAATTTTGTGCATGAAAACAAACAAAGCAGATGTTGGGCAAAATATATAGCATCTGAGAAGATTCCAACAATCTCTTTTACCTCGTATGAATTATTGATTAGACTGAGACAAGAACACAGACAATCGCAAGTCAATATTTAATCAAGGACCCAGCCTTTCTCTACTGATGAGGGAAAAATATGTCTTCATTATTATTGCACTGGAGCCAGCCTCTTCGTTTGGGCTGGGTTTCATCACACTTACAGCAAATGACAAAAGGGAAAACTTATTTTATTATACCTCTTCTGAATTATAGATGGGGTTCGGAGTCCCTGGACAGCTGTTTCCTTCCTGTCTCCTCCTGACTGCCATGCTCTTTTGTCATTTCCTGTTTCCTCCTGGGAAGATGGTGACTCAAACCTCGGAGAAGCCCTCTACCAGAAATCCAAGATCTTAGACATGGATCTTCCCTCATGGGTGTGCGGATGACGATTCAAAAATCATTTTGATTGTGGCAGTTAGAGATGAAACTGACAGTTTGAGAATTGCCTGTTCAGTTACTTTTGGCAGCATGGCAGAGCAATAAAAGAGACATTTTCATGATTTCAAGCAGGCAGTTGAAAAACATGATAAACGCGTGACCGGCGACAGAACTATCTTGTCCAGCAAACAAAAAGGCATGACGCTCATTTAATGGTACATGCACAAGTTGGCCTGTGGCTTTTGTTGAGCAATGCACCATTCACATGTTTAATAGGAAGTGCATGCAGGAGGGCAATTACACGAGCTGCCAAAAGGAATAAGAAGTATGCCAGGATGTGCTTGACTGCCATACTACAGTTGCAGCAATGCACACATGACCTCCCCTGATCTGTACGCAGATGTACTCTTGCTTCAGTAGAGGTTGGAGGAGGTTTAAAGCGAATTCGCAGTCCACAAGCTGAGAGAGAAGCCATATCGCTGCAGTCCGTGGTTCATTGCGTAACCATTACCATCTAAGTAGAAAACAAGAACAAACAGATGCACTGCAAAGAGTACTTTTTTGCTTAGATAGTCACTATTGATTTAACCTTTTTTAATTTTGCAAATAACTTTGTCTCCTCATAAAATTGTTATGCAGGGTCACACATCAAATTAACAATATTAAGTATTTAGTACAAAGGTGCCTAAGTGTTTGGGGGAACATTTATTTGTGTGAAGTGTTTCTCATTTTTATGTAGATGGAGGACAACAATTGCATTTATTTCCTGCTCTGCGGTATCATTAAAATATATATTAAGATAAATTTGCCTCTGGTCAACTTTTGCCTTTGTTTTATTAAAAAACGTAGATAGGGTTCCATTTCCCCTTTATTGAAAGAGTGGATACCTACAAGAAACAAACACAGTCCAAAGTCTACCTAGGAACCAATTGACAGCTCACAGTTTTTAAAGATTGTGGCTTGACATGCTGTACATTTTCATGCTGGGTGATACAATGACCTGTGCATTCCTGTAGTCACAATAACACCATCTTTGAGGCTGACTAATGTTACACTCTACAAGTTATATTCAACTCACTGCTCCCAGTTTTGTTTATTCTTGTGAGGCTCATGAAAATGGGCCTGACTGCATAGATTTGCACCTTCTGTGAATACTATTTCATGTGTATCCTTGGTACAATATTCACTGAAGACTGGATTTTGAAGATTTAGGGGGAGGTTTTTTCCCTGCAATGGTGCAAATAACTCTGCCACATAATGTCAGGAGGACTAAAAAATACACTCTTTTTGTAGTTTTAAAATATGATTCTTTTTCTATCCTGCCATAGCACTCTGACAGAGGGAGCAGTGGTTTTTTGACAATGCAGACGCTGGGGGTATTTGTCCCAGCAGCGGTTTCCTGTGGCTTGCACAGTCAGGGCAGGCATGACAGCAAGTCCAGCTTGCAGTGTGCTCATCCCGTTTTCTGGTCTTGTATTTGGTCCACATGAATAATAAAGCTCCTGGCAAGGCTGGCTGGGGTTACATTTGTGGTTGTGAGCAGGAGGGGTTTGAGCCAGCACTGAGCGACAGCAGCTATTGATCAGAGACAGACAGGAGACGGTACTGAATACAATCAAGACAGACCCTGTGTTCATTCTTTCCCTCTTTCTTTCTGTACCACCCACTCTTTTTTAGTTTTCTTCTTCTATTCCAGGTCTTTACTCTCTTCTAATTTTCTCTTTCATACACATTTCTCTGTAAAACTCACATTCATATGCATACACACACTTTCCATTTGTCTCTTATTCTCTTTACTGCCTCTCTCGCTTCTCGCCTCTCTCCATCTGTCTCCCCTCCTCTCGTCATCTTCTCTCTCCTGCACACTCGTCTTTTTTTCTTCCAAGTTTCACTCCCCATATTTATTTTACCACCTTGATTGAATCACAGATCCACACCTACGTTGCATACCGTCTCGCACAAACATCTGTACAGACTATATTTAAACCTAGTCTTATAACATCTGCGCCACCAGGGGGAAGAGGAAAAGGTAAAAGTAGGCCATATATGGGCCTGCAGCAGCTTCTCAAATGAAACAAGAGAGATACCCTGTTTTCATATAACATGCTGTCTCGACAAAAACACATCAATGTTGTAAGTAGAATGTACAGAGACTGGCCTTCTTATCTTTGCCTGCTCAGTCGTGAATTGCCTCAAAACGTGTTTGTTTTAACAAACAAAGGGTGGTATTGATTTAATGAGATCTACAGTCTTTGAGCTGCTTGAAGAGGGGACTTTTTGCAATTGGCAGAACAGCAGCAAAGAGCTGACACACTATTCTGATGAGTTGCAGTCTGGGTTTTATTATTTGCTGTAATGCATTAAGGAGCACATGTAAACAACATTTCATGCATATTACACAATTATCGATGCACAAATAACTTGCTTTCATACATTATGTAGATTAATACTTCCATTTAAAGGCCTTATGTTCCACAAAGACAACCTCCACCTCCCAGTTGGGACTCGCTGTCATAATTAGAACAACAAATACATCCATGGCAGCCCCGCTATCGAAAACATATTTCAAATTAGCTCGAAAATCTAGGGCTCAGGGCATAATTCTTGACATTGCAGGGTTTTTGTATCTGATTTGTATGCAGCTGCACTCCCACTCCCCTAATGTCACACTAAAACTATGGAATTAAAGTATTTTGTAGCTAGAAATTCCCTTAGGCTGGTCCCTCGAAACAGCTTTCGGGCAATGCCGCTGCTCTCTTTTGTGTGTCTCAGTCTATTGATGCTAATGAGATGGTAATCTGAATGAGGGTCAGCTGTGCTAAATGCCACTCACAGACATCAATCACGTCCCTTGAGTAACTGGCAGGCACAGTGCCACATTTTCAAAACTCTATTCCTTTCTTAATTGAATTCCCTCAACCGTTTAGGAGTCCATCAAATGACATAGTGTTTGGAGGGCAGTGTTCATAAATTTGGAATTCACTCTGTTTTCTTTGCAATCTGAGTGGCAGAAGTAATGACAGTGATCTAGAGAAGCTGTTGTTGTGTTACAAATGGACAAGGCGAGCTGCAGTACGGCCTGTAGTCATGGAGGAGGCTCTCTATCCATGATGATAAACTTTCCCTGCCACGGAGAACCAATACCCAAGGATACAAGAGGAGGTATCCACCACTGGTGTCACCCAAGATTGATCCCTTCTCCCAGTGGGGCAGACACTGGTAATTACACTGCGGAGCGCCAACATGGCATCCATTCCCTACAAACAACCAGGAACAATGCAGCTGGCAGTTCAATTAGGGAGAGCTCTGTTTATTAGCTACACGTTTGGGCTGTTAATTAACAGTGGCAGAGCAATGCCACTGATGCTGCCCTGTTGTCCTCTTGTGGTGTTTGAATTAAGAACAGTGAATACTGGAAATATGTGGGGTACTTAAAGGGCCATGTTGGCACAAAGAGACGCAAAAATGAAGAGCTTGTCCTCACTGGAAAAACAACAGCGGTGGTCATTTGTTTAAATTATTAAAATGAGCCATGTTTATGTTTTCCTAGCGAGTGATCTCTAGTGGTCCTGTAAATAATGACTTTCCTGTCTCAGAAGTAGTGTGACATTGTTATCCTGCTGCAGAAACGTTTAGGGGGGACATATGGTGGATACTTGGGCCCAAAACACAACTTTGACAGAGTTGACGAATTGTGTCCCATCTCCTTCCAACAGTCAATGTTGATATATATTTTAACCATGACAGCTAACTTTTTTTGACCTTACCCAAGGAGTTTTAGTTCCCTTCACTTAACCAGACCTTTTTTGGAACGGCGATATGGGTCATTTGCGAGGCACTGATAATAAACAACTATTTTTTGCACTTGTTGAAATGAAAGTTATTTTTGTGGTGAAGATAAAGACTGGAAATATAAATGAATATAAATATAAATAGTACATGTAGTAAGTAAAACTACAAGTAATCAGATATCTATGTGTTTATAATATACTGAGTCATCACTTTTTAGCCTCTCTGAGTCTTTTACTCACTTACTGTAGTCTTAAACTGTCATCAGGATGTTTTGATGAACTACTCCTGTGTTGCCTCTCAAAACACTGACTGGCTTTTGGTGGGGATTAGAGTTCAGTGGGCAAGATGTGCCAACTGACAATGTCCATGGATTTGGCAAAGATGTGCATTACATGATGTTCTTTGTCAGGGCTGCAAACACAGAGCCATGATTTGAACCATGACTGTGTTTGTAGAGAGCAGCTTGCGAAAGCTTGATAAATCCTGTAAGTATCCGATCACATCTAAATCCAGAGCAATCTATTGCTAGTCCCAGCAAGGATCAAAGCAAAATACGTGGGCGTCCTGGAACCCCTTGAAACAGCAAAAAGCATGCGGCAACACAAACCACACTTGGTCTGGATAGGATTTTAAATGGGGGGAGTGATGCATTTAAATGTATTTTGGCTGGACATTTGAATGGGCACGAGTGGGAGATTAAATGGCAGGATTACTGACATAAACGGTTGAGTTTTGAGATGGTGACACAGTTGGGTGTTTCTTGCTACAGTGAGTTCCTGAACTACTGTGTCTGAGCCGTTATTTCATAGCTGAAATGTCCCAAAGCAAAACAGCATCAAGTGACTGCAGCAATTCTCAGTTCTCCGGCTGAGGCAAAGACTTAAACATCAAGGCTTCAGATCCTTTTCTATGACTTTAAGAGAATTTCAAATAAGAGAATTGGTTTGTCAAAGTTACGAGAGGAAGAAAAAGACTCCAAAGGATTCCACATAAGACTTTGTATGTGGACTCCAGTGCAAAGAACAAACATACACAAAGGAATCCGCCAACAGCAGCCGCTATTTTTCATATTATACTTTGGACAATGCCAAATTCTCAAGAGGGAACAGAGAAAGAGAGATAAAATACAAGGCATGATCCTGAAAACATGCCAAGAAGCAGAGCCCATTAAGGAGAACTCTGCAAGCGTCCTATCTCAGCACTTGATTTTGCACTACAGTATCTCCACTGTTAATCTCCTCCGCAGAGGTGCGGGTCATCAAGGCCCCCTTTTTTTCTGCAAACATACACACTGAAATCTGTTTTCCCCCATTGGAGGTCAGACACTTTTTATCTGGTGCCCTTTAAAGTACATATACTCAGTGTCCATTAATCTCAACCTACAGCACTGCGATGTCAAATGTTATGCAACTGCCACCTTGTCACAGCCACGAGGCCTAAGAAGGACTGGTATCCTTCACATTGGCTGTGACTTTGCTCATGATTGATTGCATGTCTGTTTCTTGACAGCCAATATTCTGCAGGACGGCAAGGCGGGATTGGTGCCCCCCCTCATGGATGTTCACCATTGACTGCTGAAGCATGGGAGGGAGTGAGAGAGGTTTGTATTTTAACCTTCACAAAGTCAAGCAGAATTATTGTTAAATCACCCCATGTGGATTAGCACAGTGCTGCTCTATTGTTCTAATTTGCAAACATGTATTCCACAGTGACTTCCTTTAACGGATGGTTCTGCATACATTATGTATGACTGTATAGCTAGAATAAGAGAGTATATACAGCACAAAGGAATATGAAGGATAAATAAAGATATTAAAATAAATTATTCTGTCACAGCAATTACGAGACAAATGGGAGTTTGATTTTCAGAACATGTGGCCCATGAGATGGAGACAACAGCTGGTGAGAAGCATATGTCAGAAAAGAATACCTTTTGAGGTGTGCGTTTGAGGACAGCATGTATATTAAGTTCTTAGTATTGTCAACACACTTGTTAATCCCCTAATCAAACCAGCCCCTGTTGGAACACATCATCGCTTTGTTAGCAAATACTCCTCATCTTATTTACCTTTATTAGTTTTCTCAACTGTGGATGCCGGAGTCTGATTCTTTTAGCACAAGCGGCGAATGAAAAGTAACTCTGTACAATGGTTTTATCTGAATGTATTAACTGGTATATTAACTTGAGAAGTAAATTTAAAACTCAGGTGGATTTTCACAAACCAATAAGACCCATTTTAATGTATGCCCATAAACACCAGCACAGTGAAACACAGTGAAAGAGCAATTATTTGTTCTGGCTGCTTTAGAGTCTCGCAAATACATCATATATAAATATAAGGTCAATTTTCTTAAAATTCAGCACAATAAACTTACGTGCTTACTATTATATTCTAAAAATGTAAAAAGGACATTGCATATTCAATTGCCTCTATAAACAGCATTTCTCTCTTTATTCTTAAACAAATCTTGAGTTAGTTATTGTACTGTAGATTGTTAGTGACTCAAATCAGCTTTATTTATATAGTACTATAAAGGGGAACGCCACCTTATTTTTTTCACATAAAGATTGGTTTACTACAAATCTACTCTGTAAAGCTAAGTGAATCTTGGGTTAGAAATTTTACGTCAGAGTGCTACATAGCCTGCGAAAACAGTTGCATAATGTTTGCTGTGGCTCTGGAGCACCTTTGTCAAGTCTAAGAAAATAACCCCTGATGATGTCATTGGAGTTATGTGGGCTTGGATTTTAAGACTACAAATTTATTACAAGCTTGGGGCATTTGCATTTGGCAGGCAGGGAATTTCGAATGAAAAGATACTGTTGGTTGCATTATGGGAACTGTAGGATCTAGCGTATACTAGAGACAAAATGTCAGGATAATGCAACCTCTGCTGCTTTGATTTCATGACTCTCCCAACTTTATGGAGGAGCAATACTAAATTGTTGGAGCATCCCTTCAAAGCGCCTGAAAACATGGCTTTAAACCTTAAGTATTTCTTTATAACATTAAATAATTACGACGTAATGAACTATAAGGTTTAAAAAGTATCATCAGGTGTTATTTATCAATAGTTTAAAACAGAGCTTATAAGCTTTAGCAAGACTGTGTGGATGTGGTTTGATCACATTTGATTGACAGTGACGTAACAACCAACCAAATGTCATCAAGAGTCTGATTCAAGTATTACTAAATCCTGATTGGTGCATGCAACTTTTTCTAAATCAGCTCCGCCTACTTCAAACCAGTGAGAGCAGCACAAACAAAAACATCAACTCAGAAATTTACGAAATATCCCGAACTGTCTGGCAGAAAAATACTGTGTTCATGTAAGACCCCATCACTCGTAGTAAGAAGCTGATTAAAAAATGTAGTTTTCAGGGCCTTTTAAAGACAACACAGTTGATCCATAATGATTTACATTGCAGAGAGTAAGACACAAATAAATGGGCAACAGAAAGAAACAGACATGAACCATAAAGTTACAATTCACAGAAGAGAAGAATAAGGGAGTGAATTAGCTCAGAAATCCAACACAAAGCTGTGTAAAATACTGTAATAGTAATAATACCAGATTGCCATTGAGTTTTTTGGCTTGACAGCAGCCTTTGCAACAACTAAGTGAGCAGGAAAACAAAATCTTTTAGAGACATTTTCCTTTCATCAATGATTATTTGAAAATCTAAAAAAGAAAACTCAAAACCTGGCAGTGTAATCACTGAGTCATTGGTATTGATTAACAACCTAACAAGCCCTTGTAGGTGATATATTTGGCCAATCTGTGCTATGGAGCAGTAAAATTGCCCTTTTACCCCACAGATTAATACACTTTAATATAGCAATTGCAACGTGTGCACAGACACTTTTATTACCTCAGAGAAACGGGCTAGAAATGTAGACATCCACACCACTCCTTTTCCCTTCTCTTTGAAATCTTGTTCCATCAACACTTCCTCTGCAGTAGGGGGCAGAAGAGACGAAGCTGTCAGCACTCCTCATAACACAACAACTCTTTCCCTGATATCTAGCCCTTCCCCGAGAGATTACAGACACAAGCGGTGGGTGGGAAGCTTTGGCACGCTGCATTCCCGCTTTCTCTCTCCTCCCTCTCTCTCCATCTACTTACTGACTCTCTCCTCATGCATTCTTATTTCCTTTCCATCTCTCTCCTTCATCAACTCCCTAGGGTACCAGCTCTGCTGAGGGGACATCCCTTTAAGTTCCTACACAGGCCCTGCAGCAGTTAATTGCAGCGAGAAGATATATTATGTGCAGAGCTGCCAAAGGGACAGTGATCACACTAACAAGCAGGGGGTGGTTGAGATGGTGGAAGCAGTGGCGGTGGCGGGCATTCTCTTGTGACTACAGACCCGTTTTTAACACCTTTCAAAAACAAAAAAGGCCTGTGATGGGAATGTCTGAACATCCATTTTAAGAGACAGACAGTGAGACAGAGGTGGTCTAATATTGCTCTTAAATTCCCAGTCAAGTTTACAGAGTGCTGCATAGGAAGAAAAGCAACTGCCACTGTAAAGACGCCTCTGCACGTCCTCTTAAAGGTGCACCACTCCTCTAAGAGCTTTCCATTGCTAACACTTTTTTATTTTTTGTATCTACGCCACTTATCTCCCTACCTCTCTCTCTATCTTCCTTTCTGGCTTCCTTCCTCCCTCCCTCACAGAGATACAGAGATTTCTCTCTCACGTGTTCCTGGCTCATGTTGGGTGGTGGAGAAAAGGCTGAATGCTGTGGCTGCTAACTCTGGCCCGATGCCACTCTGCTGCCAGGCTCCTGATCCTGCTTCTGCTGCCCTGCTCAGACGGGTGGCAGCCTGGGGGTGAAAGAGGGGCCGGGTTCACTGAGCTGTCTAGAAGACCTTTGGTGTGTCCTTTTGTTGACTGTGCAGAACCCTGCGCAGAGGAGTGTTATCAGCTGGCTGCCGAAAACACCCACCTACCTGCTAGCACCCCTGCCACCTCTCCAAACCGCTTCCCGGTGTTAATTAAAGAGGGATGTGGCACAGGCGCCACAGTAAATACCGTCCTCTCTGAGAGGGGTCCTATTCCCTTTGCTGTGTGTCTCTGGATGCATGATGTGAATCTATATGTTGGTTTAAAGGATTAGCCTGCATTTTAATTGACTAGAGGAGGTCTGATGCTTAGATGACTTAATCAGTATTAGGATATGATCAAAACACAAGGAGCAAATTTGGATTTATATCTTTTAATTTATGTGTCCAAACAAACTTTAATGAGGATTTTAATGCAGTGATGCTCGTGCCACATTTTAGGATGCTCATAATACAGATCACTAACCTTGAGTTTTTATGGTATTGATTTGAAGTGCTACGGTTCATCACATTCATGCAAAAATTCATGTACTCATGCATACATGCAGTACCCCTCCTTAGCTCACACACAAACATATGCAACACACGCTCGCACAGGCTGAGAGCATTGTGAAACCACCTATCAACCCATTATGCACATGGCAGGGTAAAGCGATCCAGTATAAGTGCATTGATTCTCCCAGCCTCATTCAGTCTGATGAAGACCCGTGCCTAGTGATAACATTTCACAGCCAGACAAGCCGCTGCTACAATACAGAACATGGCTGAATGGACAGTAAAGAGCTGACTCACAGCACTGGTAGGAAAAACAGCAGATCATGGTCTGATTGAGCTGAGCGTCTTAAGGCAATTGAAGAGAGCTTCAATAGGCCTTTAAAAAAATGTTACTATATAGCAAATCCAGTGTTTTTCTGGGAGATGATTACAGGCTTGGCTGCATTGTGAAGTGCATTAAGCCACATAAAATGGAAATCTCAGCATCTCTTGATATGTCTACCACTCACATCGAGGAACACCACTCCGGATTCAAGGGGTACAAGAGCGTGAGATTGAAAATGGTACAGATACCCACTGAGGGTGTCTGGAGGCAAGGCCCGAGTAAATCTGGATGATGTTTGCCTTTTATCAAAGTTGACTTTTTACTAATGCCACGGGGAGGCGGCTACATCAAAATGCCTCTATTCTTAGGGGAAATGTGCACTGAACTTGTCTGGCATCTCACCATATGAAGTTATGCTGCCCTTTGAAGGAGCCACATTTATATAGTTTTTAAAAAACCCACGGCTAAGAAGATGTAAATAGCCAAGCAGGACATAGTTGCTGTCACACTGCCCTTGGATGAAGAATATCTGTCTGGCAGACAGTGGCCCCTGGGTGAACCTGGCATTTGATGCAATTTGTCTAGTCCCAGGGCTGAATACACAATAAAGGCAGCCTGTTTCTTGGTCAGTGCTCCGTCAGAGTATCAGATTTTTATTCTTTTTGTATGCGTTGGTTTTCACAGGAAAATACTGTACCTTTGCATTGAAGGATTTCATTTGGGTTTTGAGGCTTCTCAAGATGAATAAGTACAAGTACATTAGTGAAAAGTTTCAAAGCTTTTCTTTTTCTAAATGTAAAGTCTGTGGATCGGCAAGCACCATATGAACTACTGTAAAATGCCGTCAGGGGTTTTATACATCAGGCTGTAGATGAGTTTTTATCTTCAAAGCCCAGGAACTTGATCCATCTGCAGGGTATGTTGAACTTTACAGGGTGTTTTCACCTGTATCAGCACAGCAACATGCAAAAAGGAAACAACTTGAACAGAATGAAGCTTTCATACACAAAATATTTGACTTGGAAGATATTTTATACAATAAACTAGATATTTTACCACATTAATTACCGCATCAATCCTGCTGATGAAAACATAACACTCTTTACACATACAGCAACAGAGCTGTGAGTGCAAATTCAACTTCATAACCTTATTTGAATGATCTAATGATGCCTTTTCCCTTTACCATTTTGCAGAGCCTCTGTGTGACATTATTCCCCTGTGATCAAAGGTGCTTTGTCAGCAGTGTAGACAGCTGACACCAGGTCAGTGTGAATCAGAGTATGAAGGTAGCAATAATACATAACACATGTCTCAGTAGACATAACTCCCCCAAAGTTCCTGCACGCCAATTAGATTAAAGCTGTATATTACTTGAGGAAGGAGCACAGGGAGGAAATCAATACCACGTCTCCAAGCAGGAACCCTGAAACAACAGCCACTGTCAGTTGGAGACTTATGTCATGAGGGCCCAGTAAAATGGGCTGCAGTGTCCATATAGGCTGTCCTGTCTCAGTCAATGTAGGTTTTTGAAGAAGCAATTACAGCAGGACTGTGGGGGAATATAATTTATGAGACCCTTTGCTTTTCAAGAGGGCAATGAGAGGTATTGCAAGATTGGGTCCAGTCTTCTGATACCTTCTTTTGAGCCACACCCTTTTATCAAAATTTAGCAAAGCAAAATTGTCCACAAAAGGAATAATTGGACGTTTTGAGAAATATACTTATTGGCTGTCTTGCTAAAAGTGTAATGACAAGATCGATACCACTCTCATATCTGTCCACTAAATATGAAGCTACAGCCAGCAGCTGGTTAGCTTAGCTTAGCACAAAGATTGCAAACAAGAGGAAAAAGTTGCCCGCCATTACCTCTAAAGCTCACTAATGAACACACATTGGGTTTGTTAAATCTGTGCAAAAACCAAAGTGTAAAAACAACAATTTGTGGTTTCATGTGGGGTTTTGTTCTGGACGAGACTCCTGGAAGTCCCTGTGCCCTGTCAAGAAATAGTCAGTCACATAACCCCCTATAAAATGGTGAATTGTTTTTACACTTATGTTTTTGTATGATTAAAGCAAACAAGATATAATGTGTTAATTACAGTAGTGAGCTTTAGAGCTGCTGGTAGGTGGATTTTGTTACCTTTGGACAGAGCCAAGCTAGCTGTTTCTCCCTGTTTACAGTCTTTATGCTAAGCTAAGTTATCCAGCTTTTGCTGTAGCTTCATATTTAGCAGACAGATATGAGTGGTATCGGATCTTCTCGACTAAGTCTCGGCAAGGAGGCGAATAAGTGCATTTCCCAAAGATGTTGAACTATTCCTTTAGTTTGGATGAGAAATAAGGGAAGCTTCAGTATTGCACAATACAGATGTGATTTGGCATAAAAGGGAAACTGGAGAACATTGGAGACCATTAAGCTAGATAATAGGTTCTGAATACAGCAGCATCATAATTCAACCGGTAATTTGTGTGGATACATGGCCATATTCAAGGTAAACAATGTAAATATCTGATTAATAAAGACCTAATGTTATGCAAGATTAATAACACTAACCCCATGCAATTATTCACCCTTCCTTTGCAGGCTTTGGAGCATGCGACACATAATCAACTACAAGGTCAATGGAGAGCTCAGGTCAGGATACGACTCTGGCATAATAGGTCTTTTATACACAGAGATTAATCAGAAACGAAGATGTGGTGACACTGCTTTATGAGTGTGTCTGCACTCAAGGAGCAACATTGAAACACATCTGTAGTCCTCAAAGGTCGGCCGCAGTTTAAGGAATCTTTCACCGCTGCTCATAAATTATCCTGATGAGCACTGTGATGGTCTGAGCCAAAGGGGTGGCTCTAGGAACCTTATCAAATGTAATATTCACAATGAAACAGGTAGGGGCCGTCATTAAAAACGGAGCCAGCCAAATCATGCTGCAGAAAAATTATAACTTGATTAGGTCTTGGGGTAAAAAAAAGACATCAACATCAGTCGCAAAAGCTGAGCCATGATGCATCACAGAAGGGGGTAGAATTAGATTTAATCAGCTCTAGATGGAGAGAGGAAGTGAAGAAAACACAAGAGCAATCACTCATTTAGACACAATGCTTTGTCATACTGTAGATGAGTTACATAAGCCCTGTTTGACATGGAATAGGTAAACAGCTTCTTTAAGGGGTGATGTTGAGGATAGATTTGATAAAGTAGAGTAGCATACTTACTTGATGGATTTCACTTTGTCTGTATAATGTATAATAAATAAGGCAGACAATTAGCATGCTAAAGATAAGAACAGGAAATGACTGGGTCAGTGAGCAGACAAGGAAGTTGATAAGAGGAGGATGTTATGGAGACAGTGGCGGTAAATGGCAGAAGGGGATTGACTGATGTTGATGGAAGTTTGCCTCAGAAGCTTTCGACAGTGAGAATACAGGATGTGGTCCATGTCTAAGATTGGTGGCATAAAATGGTTAAGTTATCAATGAACGTAGTTTAATAGGAGGAAATCAAATATTTCCCACCCCCGTTTCCCAAAACTCATTACAAGTTAGGCCTTGTGGCACCCCTTGCTTGAAACTGAAAAACCTCAATTGTACAAGTGAAGAGGCGTTTTAGCACTCAATTGGGTGAAATAAACTCCCTCGCTTTCATGACTGAATCCTCTTTTATTGGATTTTGCCTAAAGAAAAAAAACAAATTTGAGCAAAAAAATGGGAGTCTGAGTCTTATACCCTAGCTTAGTGTACCAGCTGTGTACCAGCTGTACCTAAATGACAGATTGAGGGTTATGCATGCGACAAACAAAGGACAATACCAAAGGGAGAGAGAGGTGCTGGTGGTAGTGGCTCACTCTTCAGGGTCTCCAGACAGCTTTGCAGGATCTGCCCTGGATGAACAAATGAGCACATTTACAGACTGATTCAGTTGTGCCGCTCCATGAAACAACATGTCAGGTCATTTCTGCCAGTAACGACAGCAATAAACCTCTTCAATTCCAAGTCCATGAACCACACTGATCCTGTTTAATTACCACATCTTTATACCGGATGTAGCCTATTTATTGTCTTTGCGCAGTTCTTTTGTAGTTTAATTTGAGCAGAATTGCTCTGTATCCTATACATTTAGTGTTCATACTTATTTGTAACCAGTAACAGTAGATTATAAGAAAAAATTTCAATATATGTACTGCGTGTACCATCTGGCTGCTGTTTCCTTCTGGGAAAAATGAAGCCCTCATCTCTCACATTAAAAGCTCTCATCTCTTAAATGCTCTCCATCATCTGTCTGGGAGTTTTGTTTGAGATCGACGGCAGAGCCACTGAACTATGTCGACTTGCCAAAACCTTCACGTGGCCGCAGCTGAAGCGAAGGTTTTTTATTCTGTCTGGGGCAGACACAAACTTACAGCCTCCAGACATCAGACTTCTTTTCAGCTTCTCGTGCTGTAAAATCAGCTATTTTCTATGCAATGAATCAACAGCACACAAGGACACGAGTCTGGTGGTGAAACAAAAAGCTAGTCAGCCATCCCACATGACAATGAAATAGATCAAAGCCGCAGAGAAGAATGGTGCTCATAAAATGGTTGGTGTAATGAAACTTTAAGGATTGGGGCCTATCAGCATATCCTGACCTGATTATCTTGAATGCACTGCATCTGGTGGGTAGATCTCAATGCTCTAAACTCCAGCGTTGTTGAAAATTTATATGCAGAGAGGAACAGTGAGAGTATTCCCAGCAGCATGTCTAGAGTCTGAAATTTATTTCAGATCCACCAGAACTGTAATGTGCTTCAATGGGATTACAAGTGATTTGCAGCCATGAAATATTTTAGTGTGGCACACTCAAACAGTTGAGGCTGTGTTAAAACAAATGTTCACAATTCTCTTGCCAGAAGCAAGATAGGGGTTTTGCATTTCAAAAGCAACTTTTGACATTAGATATTTACAGGACATGTTAAGGACAAGTTTGAAGACACTCAGGTTGGATTTTGTACAGACTGATGAGAAATTATCCAAACTGGTGTCAGATCTTTGAAAAACCAGATATGGAAGGGATTCATGTTTATTGTCATTTAAATGTAAACTGGCCATCCACTCAGGAAATCTAAGAAATGTAAAGAGATTGAGATTTAATTCGTCCTTACTTCATAACATGCTTACTTATGTTTTTATATCTTTGGAATGAATTTATTAAATACAAAAAACCCCCCCAAAGTCTTTTGGCAACTTTGGCATCTTCAAGGGTTCAGCATAGAACCAAACAAAATTCTGTATTTTTTACACAGCGAGATAAGATTATTACTAACATTATTAATATGGTGTAATCTATTTTCTTTATTTCAGTTTGTGTGTGATGCTTTTGAATCAGCCTATGCTGTATTTTTGACCTACAAGCCATACTGCATATCGTGTAATATTTATGCCCCAAACATTTCTCAAGGTGAAGAATTATTTATTTTATGTAGTGAGTGGTGCTGGGGTCATTGAACTTTTGTTGGCAGCAGGTTATACCATGATGCTGTGTTCAAAGAAGTATACATTACTTTTTGTCTATTGGAAAAGGTTGTAAGTCATCAGAAGGCACTTGAATTCCTACACACGATCGAATTAATTGTTAAATTAAGAAGCTTTTGTCGCTCCTCTGTTCTCAATAAATTAGTATGTTAGAAATCTGTGGCTCCATTCGGTTTAAACAAAATTCTGGATTTACGAAAAATTCTACTTTGGGTTAAACATTTCATAAATGCCACAATCTGTAATTCACTGATCCAAAAACCAAACCCCACTACCAGTATAACAGTAGATACACTTTATTTATTGTGCAGTGGTCATATTCTGGAAGAAATTGTACTAAAATATCCATGAGATAGATAGTCATGGTCGAACCTGGCCTTTCAGAATCAGCCGGGATGGAGCATCAATAATATATTATCAGTCATCAACGTTGCATATTAGATGGGGGATTGGAGACAGGCTAAACTACTAAGGTGATTACCATTTGTAACCCTTTCCCGCTCTTTAACTGGACCTTGAATGGAAATATGATTTTTCTTGGCAGGGCACAACACTGACGGGAAGGTTTGGGAGTTTAAAGAGTCCTCTGTTATCCATCCCTAAGCAGAAATCTTTAAAAGGTTTCACTTCAGTGATTGGTTTCTGAGAGACTGGAAGCAGCCTCCTGTACCAATTTGTTAACATGCAGTGCAGTCAATATGATATGAATCATTAGTTTGAACAGCATATAACATTACACATTGAGGTATTCTCAAAGGAATGAGATTAAGAACACCTTGAATTTTAGTTCATGTCACTAGACTACAAAAATGTGGAGACATAATTATATATTTTTTCTGCTTTAGAGCTTCAGAGATGTAATAAGACTCACAAGAATGTATGTGAAGCTAATAAAATTCAAGTAGAATAGAAATTGTGTCGCCTTTCTTGGTGTCCTCGTGGGTCAAGTGATGTCACTTCTCAGTAAAAAAAGCTATATTTGAACAAATCCCAATGTAAAATATTGTTTAAAACCCCTCTTTACACCTTAAATATACATGATGTGAAATGTTGAACCTCTGCCACTCACAGCATTTAATCCCAAATGAAACAATGAATTCTTTAATATTACAGTTTTACACACAAATCTTAAGTAATTGCACTTTTAAATAATTAAATATGCTTGACTAGTCTGGTGTCAGCCTGACAGAAAAAAAATGACTCAGTAGTGAAATGTTGCCCTAAACGAGTTTTTGATTAGTGATCAATAGGAAATGACATTAAAGATCCCAAAGCTTAAGGTGTTAGATTTACTGTTGAGGATGCAGGATGTGAACATCTATTCATGAGGGCGGACGGTGACATTAAGAATCAGACATACGTGGGAGTTTTTGCAAAGCTTTGAATTCAGACATAAAAGAGAAAAGTTGATGTAAGAAATACTGAAGGAGAAGAACCTGTTTGATCTTGTGATTTATTCACCCTGTTCATGGATTATTTGGGGAAATTACAGTGTATTCCTCATATCAAGGTTTTGTTCCTGGTGAAATATGTTTGCATTTGTGTCTTTTAAGTTATATAAGTGGCTCACTTTATGAAATATGTGAGCAGAGTAGACGATGTTGCTGCACACCCACCCTCAACCCACTAACTCTGCAGGAATCACATTTTTCCAGGTTCAGGTAAAATCCCCCTTTATATGGACCCACAAATGTATCTTAGATAATCAGTCTGTGCACTTGAAAAAGTTTTTGTGTATGTGGGTGTTTTCCTGCACAGCTCACTGCAGTTAAACTAGCAATAGACTACACCCAGAGGAAGGAATTAAGTGCCGTGGCTGGTGGCTGCCACTAACACCTTAAATGCATGCTGTTTTATAAAGGCACAACGGGCTACAGCGGCGGATGACTCTCATTAAACAGAACTCCTATAAACTGAGCCCCGTGTTTGAATGTTTATGACAATGGGAGATTGAGGAAGGATACGAGGAGCTTGTCGCGCAGTGCCCTCTCAGATGCCCTTAACTGAAACCTCTTTGGCAAATAGTTTTATGGATGAATGCTTATCCATATTCCAGCGAGGTAAGTGATGCGATTTCACTGTTGATTACCTCGGCTGATCGGTGTGATTGGTTTAGTGTTAGATAAATATAGAAGACTACTGAATGGAATGATAAATACATACGGACCCTGCACCGTATCAAGGCAAACAATGCATGGATTATGATGGTAAGAATCAGGGGGATAAACCAAGAGGCTGATTTTAATAATCCTGATGAGTCCTCAAACAACTTTTGCAGCAGTACCCTGCAAGGTCAGTGTGTGACATTAATTGAAGCTAATCTCAAGTTGGTCCAGTCTAGTTTGACCTCAGCCGTCGGGTTATTCGGAGCATGTAATTTTGCAGGATTAACATGATACATATCTCCTGCCTTTAATCTCCCAGTAATTTAAACCAAAAATTGATCCACATGCCTAAATGGACAATTTTAAAAATCTGCGGCATATCAGATGTATTGCCTTAGTGAGGCACTTCATCAGAACAACTCAGAGTCAAAGTGACGTTTTGGGCAGCATTGCATTTCTGGGCCAGCCCTGAAAGGCTCTTATCCTTCTCAGTGTTTCAGGGGCACTGACAGGGCAACCCTTCTGCAGCAAGGCTAGCGGCCAGGCAGTCTAGGCCGTGATACATAAAGCATCAGATTGCACATGAGCACCAATCCAAACAACTTGTCATGGAAAGATATTTACTCCTCAGTTCAGACATTATTCACACACAACTATGCCCTTGGTGGATAAGGAGCCGTCTTGGGCTGAAAGAAGAGTAGTCCTGTTCACCTCATCTGTCCTGGAGAGAAGGAGAGGCAGACAAAGGCGGTGAGAGAGAGGTAAGTGTAGTGAGAATATAGTGGTGAAGTGGAGAGGGAGGATATACTGTAGAGGCAGAGAAGCTAAGATGGAAAAAGTGAAATGTGGAAATAGACACATGGAGGACAGTGGATGAAGATACAATAAAATTCTAGTTTAAAAGATTATATTTGTTCTTTTGGGCATATTTCTATCTGTTATGACAACATTATACTCAAAATAATTGCTGAGATCTGGACACATGGCAACATCGCCATGGTGCAGTCTGATGAGGCAAAAAAACAACAACCAAGCAATCAGAGGGTTTAGATTATCTAAGGTGTTTTATTTACAGCTACACTAATCACAATTTTATATCAACAATGGATCAAGTAAGTAAGTAAGTAAAGTTTATTTAGTATAGCACCTTTCACAGAGCAAGGTCACAAAGTGCTTCACAGTAAAAACATTAAAAATAAGACCATAAAAGAGTAAAAAGAAACAAACAATAAAACAAAAGCAACAACAGACCTTAAAAAGACACAAAATTTACAAATACCAGACAGCAAGAGGCGAGACAAAGGCCTCTGGTCTCTGACATATCAATGCAGCCAGCTATAAAGACTAAGGGCCCTATTTAGACGATCTATAGCGCATGATGCAAGTGCATTTAGGGCGTGTCCAACTTCACTTTTGCTAATTAGAGGGCGTATAATCTGGGCGCAAAGTAAGGCGCAAGGTGCAAAGGGGTTGTATTTATTCTTAATTATTCATAAGTGTGTTTTGGGCGTAACATGAATTCAACCAATCAGAGTGTCATCTCCCATTCCCTTTAAATGCGCCAGGTGTGCCTGCACCTGGCACATTGCTATTTAAATGGTCCTTGGCCGGTGGACCCTCTGCCTCCACTGTCTCCCAATCCTCTGTCTCTGTTTATCAGGAGGATGTTGTTTTACTCCAAACAATTTCACTGTATCAACCTGGATTGTGTGTGTGTGACCTTTTGGATGTGTAGAAGAACACAGAACATTAATTTACATTAGATCCTGTCGGCATGTCTGGAGATTTAAATCATCAATGAAGTTAAGCTGCTGTGCCTCATGTGTAAATGTGCACAGCGTGTCTCTTAATGGGGAGACGTGGGATCACTGCATGTATTTAAGAAACTAAACTAAATAAAATGATGTATTATTTCACCCACCCACAGCCCATCTGCTATTAATCAGAATGTTCATTTTTATGACCCGATCTGCTGCAATCCACACTTCACTAATGCGCATTGTGATCCCGCATGTGAAGGTGCATCTTACTATCTGAATAATGCGCCCTTTAAATAGCAGGAAAATACTGTGCCATTGACTTTAGACCAGGTTTTTGTTGGTCAATGGCGCAATCGCTTTCTCCTGCCTCGAGATAGCAATGCACCAACAATGCAGCTGACCACACTTCATTTTAAGACCAACATGCCCATGGGCGCAGAGATGGGCGCAAATACATTTGCTACTTACACAACGTGGGCGCTCAGCGTGAAAATTACAACTGCAATGAAACTGAAACTAGCAATGACAGTGTAAGATAGGGCCCTTAGAGTAGTTTAAGCCCCATTGATAATGAAGGAGAGACCATCAGTTATGCTAAAATCCCTGCTAAAAACACTGAACCAACCACTGAACAGTGGTCAGTTTTCTTTCAGACTCTCAATATGGACTCTGGTAATAGCTTAGGGCTGTTGATTTCGAAACTAGGACTGTGCATGTGTGTCTACCACTCTTTGTGTGTGTGTTTGCCATGCAGAGATGCTCTCTGCCTGTGTGTCTGTGTGACAGCGGCTCAGCGGTAAGACGAATGTTTCCTCCCAGTTGACTGTCCATCCTGCTGGTGTAAATCATCTCTGTCACTCAACAGCAATCCTCCATGCAGAGCCTCATTAGTCTAACCACACAAGAGCTCCTTCTCACATGCAGCCAGGCATCTCGGCTATCTGCGGTGCACAACTCCCAGCAGATGCTGCCGTTTTTTGCCCCCACATAGACAAATATACACACTCCACACTCAAGCACTTAAGCAAGCAGTGGGACACACAAAGTACTATGTAGAGTAATGCACAAATGTGCAATACACTGTAAATGTGCCTGTGGGGACAAAAGCAAAACCAACATATGGGCATAGACGTTAGTACACTGAGGTGTAGCCACATACCCAACTTTACTTTGGACTTCCGTATAAGAACCACTGTAAAAAGCTCTCAGAAGAAAAGTCCAATATAGGACGGCCTCACCTAATGCGCATGTAATGGGCCCATTAAAGGGGCCATAAACACTGCCTGGCATGTGGAAAGAGACTTTAGTGGTTTATAGGGTCTTATTGTTTGTGGAATTTAAAGGAAGATGCAGCGTTTATGAGCCAGTCGGTTGCTTGGCCTCCAGATAATGTTATCCTGCCTCAACTCAAACATCAGCAGTATACGTTTTCAGCACTGAGCCCTGATCTCTGTGCAGCGGCCACATCACCTCGACAGTCACTGTAGCTCTCTTTGTTTTCGTTTTACACACACTTGCACACTTTTGCAGTAGTCGAGTGGATGGGCGAAGAGCAATATGTGTGTGAGCCGATGTGCTTTGGAAACTGCCCAGAAAGCTTGTGAATGCCAGATACTTTTGGCTAACTTGGGCTGCCGACTGTTACTTTGTTTAGCTGCAACTAGCTAATTGCCGATGCCAAAGACACCCGCTCTAAGTTTAGTGATGCTAATGAGTTGCTGTATAGTTTGGTCGTGATGCTGAAAATAATATAGCTGAGAGAGCCAAGACAGACCTTCTGCTATGAGACTCATCTTGGGGACTAGTGGGCAGAGGAAGGGAAGCAACGCCCAAACAGCACAAAAGTAGAAGTGTGTTGTTGTACTTCCTACCTCAACCTCAAGAAACCTATTCTCAACAGGGACTGCAGTTTGAAGTTTGAGTATAATCTAAGCAAAAATCAAGATCGGATGGTGTTTTAATTGATATTTGAGTGTCATATTTACATAAGTGCCGACTATGTGGATAAAATCTGAGCATCTGTGGGTATATATGTCAAATGCACACACATTTTGGAATAATTATTTTGGGTTTGTGTGTGTGTGCCTGCCTGTCTGTGTGTATTTTTCTACATCTGCCCTCAGCCATGCAGCAAGCTAGGGGAAACTCCCATCTCACCAGCTCTGCTATTCCCCGCAGCCTTCCCTCCGTACAGCAGACAATGTGAGGAGGAGACGTGACTCATCCTGGGATGAAGCCTCTCCTCTCATCCCGCCTCCCACTTTCCCTTCTTCCTTCTCTCTCTCTCTCTCTCTCTCTGTATACCAGTTATCTGGTTGTGTGCCTGGTTTTCTAGCCTTGACTGGCTGACTTGAGAGTCACAGTGGCACCATTGCCCTCAGGCCAAAACAAGGCTTGATGAGCGAAGACACACTTTTCTCCCTCTTTCCCTTCCCAGATGGGTACCACATGCCTGTGTGTGGTCATATCTCTGTCTACCTATCACTGGAGACACTGATTGGGTGTCTGCAGCGGAGGATTGTTTAAGTTAGATCATGCAAAGACTCCTTTACAACCTTAATCAGTTTTTTCTGAAAACACACCTGAGATTTCCTGTTCATTTGAAGAAAGCTTCCAACCTCAGATGCTCTCGCACTATCATACATCATCCCGGATGTTTAAAGAAGGAGTTGTTTTGTGTTAAATATTGCAATTCACTTCTTTATTACAGTATGTATACCTTTCTTCAGCCTGCTTCATTTAGCCTACTTTACTTTTTCTGCATTTCCCAGAATGCTGTCAAACAAGCCCGTGGGTTGCGTGGCATCCCTGCATGGTGCCTCTGCCCATACTAGCTGTGGACTTGAGACTTGACACTTGGACTCAAATCAGATTTAAGTCACAGAAATGACTTGATACTTGACCTGACTTTGGCCGCTCTGACAACTGTCTTACTTGACACTTGTCTCTGTAAAGGCTTGACTTCAATGGAACAACTCTTCTAAAAAAATTTCAAACTGTAAAAAATAAAAAGGATAGGTTGGGCTTGCGTAGGCACACAACTTAAATATTTAATTTTAGGATTATTCATTTAAAAGACAGCTTTGTAACAAGACTCGGTCTACAGCCATGCCAGTGGCTCTGTGAGGCGCCATACAGTATGCATAGCACAGTGGTGCTTTGAGCTAAATGCTAACATCACCATGTTAACAAAAATGGCCATACATGCTTCCAAAATGACAATACTAACATGCTGATGTTTAGCAGGTATAATGTTATGTACGATGTTCATCAGATTTTAGCGTGTTAGCATGCTAACATTTGCGAATGAACATTAAACACAAAGTACAGCTGAGACTGATGGGAATGTTATTAGTTTTGTAAGTATGTGGTCATAAACCGAAGTACATTGGATATTTTGACCTGATGATGGTGCCAATCCATCTCATAGATGTAGAGATATTTCACAGGATAAGTAAAGAACTGACATGCTGGTGGCGCTACATGAAAAGTCAGGGGATCTCCAAAGTTATTAGGATTCATCATCTGGATATCTTAACTGTTTTTTAAACATTTCAAGGCAATCCAACAAATAATTGTTGAGATATTGCAGTTTAGGCAAAAGTGGTGGACCAACCAACGGATATTGCAATCCATAGAGCCATGCTGCTAGCATTGCTGAAGGCACTATTTACACAGCTTTCCAAGCAAATTCTGTATCATTATAATGGACATTTTAATGGTCAGCATTTGACCTGAAAGATTTGAAACCGACTTGCAATTTACTCAGGAAGACTTGTGTCTTGATCAGAGCTCGCTTATACTTGAGTTGTACTTTCTCAATAAGACTAACAAACATCTATTGCTGCCTCTTCTTTGGTCAATTCATCCCTCTGCCATTGTTAAACATCAGTACAAAATGGTGACTCTAGAAAGAGGCCATTGCTGTTTAAATCCAAATGGGCAGACACCAAAACTGGACATTTGTTAGTGATGTTTCTGATAGCTGGAACATTTTCAGCTATAATGGGGCAGTATCGTGTAAATACTGTGTGTTGTGTGGATCCCAGGAAGAAGAGCTTCTGCTTCAATGAAGCTAATAAAGATCTCAATAAATGAAATTAACAATATCTGAAAATTAGTTTACATCATCTATATTCGACCAATTATCTACATAAACAAGAAAAGCACATTTTCACTCTGCAACATGGACCAAACGTGATATGAGTTTTACAAATAGCAGATCTTTCAATTAATGTGTCCTTCACCAACTGGTATTATTCTCAAGACTTTAAACGTTTGCCTACAACAAATAGATTTAACATTCTAGGTTCACTTCTAATGAAGGTACATGAGAAGTTTCCAGCCTTGTGTTTATTATTATATTTCGAACTGTCAAATCTGGGGGCTCCTGTCAGTGGTTTTGGATGGAGAGAAACACTGCTACCATTTCTCACTATTTTCAGCAAGGAGGTAGGAGTAGGAGTGAGAAAGACAAAACAAAACAAAATTAAAAAAAGCAAAAGAATGGAAAATCAGCTTCAATAAGGGAGAGAGGGAGCTCAGAAATCATGCCTGGAAAGGTTGTAATCTTCATCAGTAAGATGTGAAAATCAAACAAACACGTGTACAGTACATCAAATACTTTTCTTATATGCGAGCCATAATTAAATATATTAGGTCACGGGGTGCCAAAGCTGTCACATAAGCAACGCTTATAGTGTCACACTGAATCACGTGAACCCTGGAGGAGCTTGAAAGGCAAGCCATTACATGTCAATGGACTATGTAATGTCAGGCTAGGTAATTGGCCTTTAAGGACAGAGGATTGACAGTTTAATTGTTTAATGGTCAGTCAATGAGGCCTCTAACATGTACGTATCTCACAGAGACAATTCAGTCTATTACACCATGACACGAGTGGTGAGATTGTTATCACGTCAAAGCCGTTGGTCACATAAAGCATTCGCTGTCTCTGTGTGCTGTAAAGGGCCTCATGCAGCATGGCACTCTTCACCACTAATTCTCTCCATTAAGAGCCTCCAGCACATTGCTGCTCTTTGTACACAAATCCCCTTTAATTATGGGATTTATACACCAGTGGAGTGCAAACATGAATAAATAACTATAGAGCAGCAGAGGCAAACATAGCCAGTTAATGCTTCCATGGAGCGTGAGATTCTGCAAGGTCACCACAGATAAGGTGCATAGTTTATGACATGCATCTCAAGTAGAGCAAAATATTTCCTCCCAAGAGGCAGTTAAGTCTATAGAGTATCCTTCGCTGAGAAAAGAGATACAGTGGCAAAATTGCTATTGTGATTAAAAAAAACCATACATATATGATACAGCCAAGGTTGAGTAATTTTTTAGAGTGGTGATGAGAAGTAATACAGTCTAAAGCAGCACACAGTGAATAAAATAAGCAGCTTGAGGTAATCAGATGATGAAGGACACTGGCTGCACTGTACTGTCTGTGAGCCACATAACTTGCTTCCCTGTGCATTGTGCCACTGGGGAAGACTATTTAAGATTCGAACAGTGTGTTAGACAGAGAATAGGAAAAGCCTTTTTGTGTCCATGAATACCCAGGCAATCAAGGCATCAATTATTCAAACCGCATGCAGAGAGAAACCATCGCAAGCTGTCCATCGGCGCTTCGTCCCAAGACTCCTAATGTTGTTCAGACAGCAGTGGAACAATAAAAATGCAACAGAGCTATTCGAGACAAGGCAAGACAAGACAGGAAGACTGCTGCAAAATTAGAGATAAGGTCCAAACATGTTAATGAGTTAATCAATTATAACTAGGTTTAATCACATGTACACAAGTGGGCATTGCAGAGGCACAAGTGTTGAGGAAATTAATGTTATATTGACCTCCTGCCCCCATGTACAGTAGAGGCCCAGTTACACTGAATTCCTTCACAGTGAGAAAAAAGTTATGAGTCTGAGTGTAGTTCCAATTATATTGCATCCCTTCTCTCAACAAATATAATAAAAAAATAGTGTCAGGTATGAAATAAACATTTCAACTATATGTGTGTCTTGAATATTATGCTGCTGTCTGTCAAACTAGAAAGCTAGTGTTCTGTTTTTGAAAGCTGAAAACAGATATCTAACTTGTAATTCATTCTTTTACATTAAATGTGTAGTCTATGATTGTGGAAGAAAGCTTGTTGATATTTGAACTTAACAGCCAAACAAATACACCCCTCCCTTCAGCGCTCCTTCAAACTTGCACAAGTAATGCACAGCATTAGTTTGTTCTGTGCACGAGCTGTGACGTATTATACCGAAGTGTTTAGTGGAAATGCGGCTATAGCGCCGGTATTTGACGACCTGGGTTGGTGGCCCTGGGTTAGTCACTCTGTTTGTTCCCCGTTTACAGAGCCAGGGCTGTGTATGAAAACCGGACTTTTTTTTCAGTGCACACACAGGAAAGCTAGCGGACTGCAAGGCGATATTCACTGAATTTGACAAAAACTGTTTTGGATTAGAATCGTAGACTACACCTTTAAGTGAGGACATGGCTACAGATAATAACGTCTTGTTATTGATCCAAGAGGAGAGTGACAATGACTGGAGTGCTAATTTGTAAAGTGAAACTCTCATACTCTGGTGAGATTAGATCTTATAAATGCAGGTCAAAACAGGAAAATCGATATAGTATCAATATGCAAATGAATGCTGTTACCTGTGGTTTGTTACTCTGGATGTAAATGCAGTGCTGAATGTAGTCTAGCTGCCTCCAGAATCATATGTAATGGGTGTGGGTGACATATATTTGTGATCTGCCCATGTCGGCAAAGATCCAATACTGTGGACAGATGCAGACCGGATACCGGATTCTTGACTAACTAAACTATGTGGACTCTCTGAGCTACATCAGCCCTCACACAGGGAATAATTATAGAGTCCAGATGAATCCTGATCAGGATCAATAATCTGCATTATCTACATAATTTTTGTCTGCATGTGTCCATTTTTAACTTGACTTCATTTAGACATATCTGTGAAAATATGTCACTCAAAACGATGTTAGAATTTCTGTGTATGCAGCTGGGAAGATTGGGGATTTTTTCTCTCTCAATAGATTCATTAAGGGGGATTTTCTGCAGATCCTATTGTCTGCTATTCTTTTCTCTCTCTGGGTGTTCATGTTCATCAGCAGTAAAGATAGTCTAGTGTTGAAGCGCACTGCAGAAGAACACTGAGCATGAACGGAAACGTGGGATCAATTCCCAGAGGACAAAGGGACTCTAACACACACACACACACACACACACACACACACACACACACAAGGTGACTGCATTCTCACAGAAGGGACACAAAAACAAAAACAGGTAAGTGACAGACAGGTGTATTTTCATGCAAAACAGCCAAAAGGGATGTAAGCACACACACACTCACACACACACAGACCAAAACTGGTTGATACTTACAAAAGAACCAAACTTTGTGATCTTTCTACTTGTACATGGTATCGGAGCAGCAGTGGACCTTGTGAACACAGAGATCCCATCGTGCACTCTATTTTGTTTGCCTTCAACCACTATAGTTTTCTAAGAAACAGTAACTGATAAATCTTTCATCACCACATATTCACACTGTGTAACCTTCAGACCTGAGGTACCCTTCAGAGCTGCACACAGACGTTGACCTCACAGCATGCTGCCCAAACTGTCCCCGTATTCCACTCTGCTGTACAGACTGTACTGTATATGTTCAGAACAAGCCAATTATTTATTTACAACGCTGCCTTTCTGTCACACTTTTTGGTGCTGCCCTCAGGAGACAAACAGCATGCTTGACAGATCTCCAGGGATACACACTCAGGTTCTACCCCCACCCTTTCCATGTGATATTAGGCTGCAAAAATGCCAACATGATTTTATATCCATGCCTTTAAGGTTCAATCTCCTTTGACCGCATGAAGTCATTTTTTTGAATCCTCACTGTGATGCCATGCAACAACTTTTCATATTTACAGCAAAGTTATACCATAAAATGCGGCTATAAATGTCCAAAAGATGATTTGAATTGTACAGTCATTTATAGTACTCTCTGTCTCCACCTGGGGCCAAATAACGTGCAGGCTGGGAGTTCATTTGTCAAGCTGGCAAGATGATTCATGCAAATGGAAACACATTTCTAATACTCCAGATAGTTACTGTAGGTTATGACGTGATCAATTCCTTTTTCTTGTGAAAAACACTGAAAAACAGTAATGATTGAACACATTTTTGATGAGCACTATTTGCTAGTTTTGCTGTTGTTTCCTCTGCTATCGTTATGTAATGTGGTAATTGATTTAATAATTTAATGATTGAGAATTTCTTATAGTGTTTGGTAGTAGTATTGTGTAAGGTATATTATCACAAAATAATTGCATGTGTTGATTTAATTAATGGTTAGACCTCTGTATTTAATCAGAACTGTTCAAAATTAATTGTACTTTGTTCAGTTTTAGATGGCTTGTTCGCTTTTAAACATGCAATGTCAGCTCTAATTGTTTGTCTGTGTTTGAAGTATTTGAAGTTGGAGCATGAAAATCATTGAGCCTGCACACTGAGGAAGGCATTACATGAAAGATTTGTACTTACTTTTCTTCTGCAGTGTAAATGAACAAATATACAAATGAGAATTCTATTAGATTAGATAACTCTTGCTGGCTTCTATTTGAAAACTCTTTTTACTAAAACTTTATTTAGTTATTTACATAGTTAGCACTATACGGGCTCTTGTAAAGTTGTAGCATGGATGATCTATCATGTATGAACATGTTTATTAAATGGTTAAATGGTTAGAGGCACTTTAACAGATAGTGAATAAAAAGTGCTGTCAATTTTCAGTCGCCGTGTTGCCATTTTGAGGCCTCATCCCTCATATACCAGTGACATTTGGGCAGTGTGCCTCGGTAAGTAAAAACACCCAAGTAATTTTCTCTTTTAGATTTATCTCCGCTGCTGTGATGCACTAAGCTGGCACTCTAACCTGATATCTCCGGTCAGCCCAAAATATATCCGGCATGCAAACAAATCTGTAGAAATAAACATCAGTCCACAACTATTTGAATAGAATGAAGAGAGTTCCGTAGTTTGCACCTGTGGCCTAAAGTCATCTTGCACACTGCAAACATCAGTCTCAAAGATACAGTGCAAAGATAAAGTGGACAATATTGTTACAACATTTTTCTAAAACACTAGTATAAAGTTCAACACATGCTGTAATTATTTAAGGTTAAAAATGACTTGTAAGTGAATCAATTGTACACTTACACTACTACTTTACCACGGTATTTATTAGTGATCATGATTACCTCTAACAGAGAAATAGTGTATATTAATATCCATTAGGTTTCTTCCAGCTGTGGATGAAGTATGATACTCTAGCCTCAACAGAAAAAATGCTGTGTAAAAGTTTATTATGTTAAACATTTTACAATATTTATTTGTTGTGTTTAAAACTGTGTGTTTATGGCAACTTTTGTATTTATGAGAAAGTTCAAATGCATTTAGGTATTCTTGCGTTTGGTAATCATTATGAATGAGATGAAATCAAGTCAAATGTCTTTCATAATGTGCTACTGTACAAAACTTTCTAAGACATGCAAATTACATATTCCAAGCCTGACATTAATCAATATCCATCCTTATGTCATTGTACTGCACTTGCATTTGATTGAACCCTATTCAAAAACCTGTAATAAGCTACTGCAACTTTGAGGACTCAACTCATTCTCCTCTATTTCACTGCAATGTGGCGTGATGAAATTTTCCCAGGTGTAATAATCTGTCTTGATTAAAACTGCAGTGCTGCCGTAGATGTGAACCACCACGTATTGCTCTCAATTTGACGTGCCGCACCACTTCACTCTGATGAACAAGATGGAGTCTGAAACAGAAAATTGGTTTCAAAATCAAATTTTTTTAACTGCCAGACTCTCAAAATGCCTGACAAATATCACTGAACCAATTAAAGAACACATCTGTTTCATTAGGGGGACTCATATCCATCCATCTTATCTGTCAATCTCATCTCTCAGTACTTCCATGCACCTCATCAGAAGTCTTCATGCATGTGTGGCTGTGAGGATTAATTGAGCCAATTTTACTTCATTTCAGGGGAAGAGAAAAACTTCACGCTCTAAGTTGATACTCAGTTTTATCACATCTTAAAGTCACATTTGCAGCACAAATTCTTATTCAATTATGAACGGGTGAAATACGAAATAAAATTGGGGCAAGGATAACTGAGTATACAATGATCTGCATCCATAGGCTTACAATGAGTCAGAGAATGATTGAATGTTTTATTTCAGTGTAATGCTGCTTAAATGAAGTCTGAAAAGCAATACTGCTTTACAAATTAAATTTTGGGAGACACAAGATTCTATGACTCAACTATAAAATAGCATACTGGTGCATGCCAACATTAAACAGATGCAGAGTAAATGTGTATTCATAGTTACAAACGCATTGTGTTTTCTTTCCCACAAGTTGGATTTTAATATAAACACTGATGCTACGCTGAGGGCAGGTTCTGAACATGAACCCAATATAGTCGGTTCTCCCTCCCTACGGGACTATCAGACACAAAGTCACTTTATGTCTTTCAACATTTGTTTTAAATTGGATCTTGTCAGTCCAGAAGCTCACATGAATAACAGGTAAAGAAACTATTACTTGGGGATTATTTCCTTGTCTTCTTTAAACCAACTGACAATGATGTAAGGGAATTGTCTGGGGTTGACTCTGTCAGCTGTCAGTCTCAGGGAGACGTGCTTTTCCTTTCCCAGCAGACTGGCTGCAGGTGTTTATTTAATAAGGCTATTAAATCAGCTGTGCTAACAAAAAACTGATTCCTACTCAAAGTAGTTGTCTGCAATATTAATTGTTTGACTCCAAAGGGTAGTAAACAGCTGCACTGAGCCATTTTTGTGGTAGTCAGGAAACATTATTCACAGCCCATATATACAGATATTTGCAGCTGATCAAGACAATGAGACCAAAGTCTTTGTATTTCCTTTCTAAAGTTTAGTGTCCTGCCACTGGTGGGCGGAAATCTTAAGCATACTCCAGCTCTGTACCATGAAATTGCTTCTGTTGTTTAAAACAAATACAGACTATATTTTGGCTGACCAGAGATATCAGGCGAGAGTACCAGCTTAGTGCATCAAATGGATTTTTATACATTTGAAACTGAGGTGGCTGTGTTAGAGAGTTTCACACTCTGTTCATGTTCTTTGGTGTTGCTTTATCATGGCATCATCCTTCCAAACTACATTTTGCAAGTGTGTTCGCTCTGACAAAGGTCACAGAAATAAAATAAAGATGGAGGGGGAAAAAAGGATTTGTCTTGTTGAGGGAAAAGTTTCTGCTGTGCAAAAGGTGTTTTCTTTTTTCACGTAAGGCTATTTACATATTATGTTATCAGAAGTATCCATAGTATAGTGGTTAGTGGAGCAGACCAGCATCACTAGTGGCACTGATGGAGTGACACACAATACTCTACGAAATAGCACAGCGTTAAAACAGGCATTTGGGGCTTTTAAGTACAGGATTAGGGTTAAATATCCATGCATGTTTTGTTAGATTTGAATTGATTTTATTTCCTTTTCATTGTGTTTTTAGATGTTATTCTAATGCTTTTCTTCACCTTATAAAAAAGCACTTTGACTTGCCTCTGTGTTTGAAAGGTGCTATACAAATAAAGTTGCCATGCCTTAAAGAAATTTTGAAAGGGAATTTGCAGATCACATAATTGTGTTAATCGATTAGTTACATCTGTCTGTTATTGTTTTATGACAAAGTAACAAAAGGTTACTTTTGGTCCATTTTTCATATGTTTTGTAATATGACATTTAAAATTTTCAAAGGAGATGTCAGTCTGTAATTTTCCCATTCCCACGTGACAAGCTAATGGAGATGTCACATATCTGCTTGGGTGGCTTATGGTTTGGCACCGTTTCAGGCTGCCTTGTGCCATTTTGTTTTCAAACAGCATTTGAAACTGTAGACATGTAAAAAGGAGAAAATCGGTGGTGAAGAAATGGCACTGAGTGCAGTAAAAATACAGTGGGTGAGTGTATCCAAAGCGCAGAGTGCCCTTTCCTCTCCTGCATTTTTGCAAGCAACAGTAAAGTGCTGGCAGATTATAACAACCTGTGTCACCGTTGTGCTTTTGTTTTTTTAAATCCTTCCATTTCTCAAGCTGCTGTGTATTGAGGTTCACGATTCTCCGCAAAATTATTTTAGCTGCCTGTCAGCAGAAGTTGACTTTTAGGAGAGTAATATTGTTCTTTTGTGCTGTTTAACTCCAGTTTCCAGTCAAACTCAAGGAGCCACATAATAATATCCAACTTCGAGTTGCCTCCAACTTAAGTGGCAAGAATCACTTTAACAGATAACTAAAGGCAAGTAAAATAGGAGAAATGACAACACCCCGGGTAGCCAAAGTCATTTTCTGAAGTGTCTGTAGTGTATTGATCAGTGTTTGTGAGGGCGCCCATGCATCCATTAATACTGCCTCGATGCACTTTAAGCCATCACTCTTGTCATCATTAGAGAAATACCATTGATTAGGTTGGATGAAAGGAATTTGCACAGAAATGGATAGCCACCATCCTCCCTGAGAATCAGAGGCCAAGGACTCCGGAAATAGTCCATGTAGGCGCTCTGTGTTCTCTCAGTGGTGCATGCATTCATCTGCAATGTGTAGCATACAGCACCACCACTTACACTCAATTATTTGAATTACACTGTATACTGATATGGTACAGCTTTGATGTTTAATGTAAGAATTGAGCGAGTGTGTTCTGTGTTTGCACTGCGTGACGACAGCTACTAGGCCTTTAAGTTTGCAGATACAATATGGCACAGGTTGCATCATCAGCTCAGTTTCTGCAAGTGATGCTGATGAAATTTTTCACTCTAAAATGAGTGAATGATTTCTTCAATTTTTTATAAATATCAAAAGATAACTGTACCATTTTTGACACTGTGTGTGTGTGTAAAAATGGAGTCTGTGATATTTACAAAACCTACAGTAAAAAAATGTCATCAGTTAGCATGAGAGATTTTACACCATTCTTACTAAGTAATGCAGTGCCACTTCGGGCCTGTCCGTTCCCTTGGGTCCTCAACAATACACCCGCCAAGTGTGAAGTCGACCGGATGAATGGTTCTCGAGATATGCGATGGACAGTCATACACACATACATACACAGACAAAGAGTCCTTCCTTTATAGTTAGATGATACTGCCACAGCGCCGCCTATTGGTTGCAATAGCACAAAGCGTTCAGGAGTTATGACATTTTTTGTAATGTAAGCCCTGCCCACAGCATTTGAGCAAACTTTGAAGGCCAGCTATAGCAATACTGTATGGAATATCAAAAATCCGAAAAAGTTACTTTTTCTGGCTTGGTCCAGAGATATTTTGTACCAAATTTGGGGACGATTGCTCAAACTTTGTAGGAGGAGTAGCGAAAAAACAGATTTGGACAAAATTCAAAATGGCGAAAATGAATCTAGACACAAATGGACGTGGCTTATATGGATCTGGACCCAATTTGGAAATTTGTTTATAAGACTTATGGTTCAAAAGTTACAGGACAAAACGTAAGGTTCGTTGTTATAGCGCCACCTTCTGGCCAAATTGCACCAAATTCAATACTGCACTTCCTTGGGTCCTCAGCAATACACCCGCCAAATGTGAAGTCGATCAGACGAACGTTTGTTGAGATAATCGAAGGACAGACAGACAGACAGACAGACAGACAGAAAGAGAAAGACAGACAGACAGAAAGACAGAGATTCCTCTGCTACCCTTCTTTATATCTCAGGTGTTTTCTCATCTACATGTTTTGCAACTAACTTAACTGTCATATTATTTATGGTAAGACTTAAGAATGTCACTATTCAAGAGTATTAACCTGTAAATGCACACGTTATTAATCAGTATGGACTTGCTTAAAGCTCTTGTACCTTAGACGTAATCCATAGATGTAATGTACTGCATATGCCTGATTCATGGTTCACACTATGAACATGCTGAAAATATTATAATCTGAACATGACAAAGCAGTATAATGAATGGTTGTATATTAAATGCATTTTTTAAATGTCGTAAAATGTCATTACTTCAGGGATGTTCCATTAATATTTTAAAGTGCTAAGATAACGCAAATACATGGTGGTTTGTTCTCAGTGAGTGGCACATGAACATAAAAATGTTAAATGCTGTTTATAGAAGGTTTCTGTCTTTTTTTTGTTCCCTGGAATGGAAAAAAGCGATATGACATTTGAATGTCACAAGTTGTATATAAATTTCAGGCACAACAATATGCTTTAGTATTAAATAATTACATGAACCATTTCTAGGAAGTCTAAATTTGTTTTTAATGGGTATGATGCCTTCATTGACCTGAGCTCCAGTTTCAAAGTGTCTAGCAGGATGAGTGAGTCTAATGACTATTATTCACATTGAGCCAACCTTGCGCCAAGGGTAAGACCCTCTTTGAGAAACCCATTATGGTGCAGTCCAGTGGTATCTGTTTCTCCACACTGGGACCAGTGCTGGTGTCTACTCTCATTTTATCATTGATGTCTTCTTGGGAGAATAATCCAAGAATGTTGAATTCAAAAACATCTTGCTGGAGATGTTGGCTGATAAATTACAGAGAAATAGAAGTGGCCTTGCAAGGAAAAAAATCCTGGACTCCAAATTTAGCTCAGTTTTGACTGTTAGCTGTTTGATTGTTATGTCTGTCTCTGGTCATGAAAGATCATCAAAGATCTAAATCACCTTTCTTATCATTTAACAA
Source organism: Oplegnathus fasciatus (assembly GCA_003416845.1). NCBI lineage: Eukaryota > Metazoa > Chordata > Actinopteri > Centrarchiformes > Oplegnathidae > Oplegnathus > Oplegnathus fasciatus. The sequence continues at coordinate 373,469 of NTHP01000418.1, read as the reverse complement.
GAACTTATTATATTTTGATATTTTGATTGAATTGAGTCACCTTATTGTCCTCATCTACATTCTGTCCAGATATCCAAAACAAATAAAATTATTTGGAAAAACAACTCAAGGTCCACTTACCAGCCTTTGAAGGCTCTGAAAATAAAGGTCTGGCAAAATGAATGAATTTAAAGCTTAAAAATGGCAATTATAAAAGAATATGGAATACAATTACTGTAATTTAAATATTATTTTAGTTATTTTTAAATGCGGCTAACATTTTTTAAATGGTGGTGTTGCTGGACTTCTCCATTCACTAAGGAGCAACACATATTGCTGGCACGCAGCAACACAGATGCACGTCACTACAGGCTGACGCATGTCAACGCATCAGGATACAACACTGTCCTGTTTCCAACCATCATTGTCTCTCCAGAAAAGCGGCACATCCATGCTACTGTATCTTCACCACTACTTCTGTCTTTATGACGCATCTGGTGGATGTTATGGGCATCATTACATGGTTGCTGCTGACAGTCCAAAGACAGTCGCAGGATAGTCCATTGTTGTTGTGCATTGACAGTGCATAATGTAAACATATGGTACTAGAATTATACAGTTTCAATTTAGCAGAACAGAAATTGGACACGAATGTGAAAGGATCAGTGAAACGTCCACATGTGGTGTTTACACGGCAGCGCCGATAAATCAAACTAACGTTGAGAAACAGAGCAAACATTTTCTTGCTGGGCCTAAGCGCTTAGCGGACAGTTACAAAGTGGGCAGTGTGTTTTTAATCGCTTCATGCCACACTCCTCCCTTTGGAGGCGGAGAACAAGCTTGTCGATCTGTTCCAGTGAACATCAGGGGAGAACACCTTGAAGCCCGGAGCTGCTATCTGCCATGGTGCAGTGGTGGTAATGATTAAGTATCAGTCCAGCACCCTCCTCTCATTTCCAAACTATCAGTTTCACCTTCTCCACTACATCACATTTGTGGAGCAGAAGGTAATGATCCACCTGGGTGACTGCCAAGTCATTTTCTTTCCTATGCTCTCTCACTCCCCATTTCACTCTCTGTGTCTGCTTCTGTCTCTCGCTCTCTCTCTTCCACCAACTCCCTTCTTATCCTCAGTCTTTCAGATTTGGTATTCATTTCTCAAGGTTGCCTGTGGAGATAAAATAGCCATGCCCACTAGGTGAGAGAGTCAGTCCCGTGAACTGTCTCTGGCAGGAGGTCACAGAGACTGGCAGTTGTTTTACGGACTTCTTTATGGCTGTCGCAGAGCATCCAAAAGAGGCAGAAAGGTGAGAAAGGTTGTGCATGCTGCGATTATTGGCTGTGCACTTTACCCTGCTGTTTAACTTTGGATATCAATCAATTCCACAGGGAGAAGAAATGGGTTTGACTGAACCAGTGGGCTGTAAAACTGATTATATGAAGATGCGGTACTGACTATAGGCTTATTGTTTGATAGATTTACAAACAGGATTAACTGGGATTGTCAGGAGTGATTGAGCAATAAAGTTATTTCATCCCATCTCTAGTTGTCATCCACACAATGAAATCAGAGGGTGAAACTGGGGTAAGGATGTTTCTATCTCTTTATCTGTCTGTTGTACACAATATTTACCAGAGGTAATATCTCACGCAACACTGTTCTGATTTTGATCAAACATGGATGGATGATGCATTTTGGCACTATGTTCTGGTTTAAAAACAACCAAAAAAAACACATTCAATGATGTGGAATCTTCCCCATACAAACCTAATACTTTTTGCTTTCACTAGGGTGGAGCATTACAAATCGCTGGTTGAGGGTGTCCTGGAGCTGTAACACGCCAACAATGTCATCACACCATCGCACGTTATGCACCATATTTCCACCTTCATTTCCTGTCAATTATCTACTGTTTCCTATCTAACAAAGGCTGAAATGCCTGCCCAAGAAGGTGAAATACATTTACATTTATTGATTTGGACGAAATACAGGTCAGGTCCAATTCCAAGTCCAATTGGAGAAATACCTCAATGACTTTGAAGACTTGTCAGATACCAAAACACTGCACAGCAGTTTATTATACTCTGAGGCAGGATTTTACAACTCGCCAAAGTTGTCACATTCATTTTAACCTTTATCTCGCTGATTAAACTGTATTTGATTTGATGATGCAGCAAAATTTGAGCCAGGTTCAACTTCTGCGTCCTGCGCCCTTTGTCAGAACCCTGATATACTAGTGCAATAATCTCATTGAAATTAATAAGGAGGCTGTACATCAGAGGCTATTAATGTACACTTTACTAGTTGGTCTGATAAATGCACTTTAATTACAGGTCAAAATTTGTCATCTTTGAAAGTTATACCTGTAGTACCATTTGATCATCTTTCACATTTTTACTGCAGTTATATTCAGATGCTGCACCTCATTTCTGATTACATCTGTATCATAGGTGGTGGATGACATGGTTGTCTTGTCAGGGCTTGCTTTCAGAGCAAAATGGAAAAATCCATTACTGATCATACATCAGTATTTTCTGTGCGCACTGATGTTCTCTTATGATGCACCAACACTGACCTTCCGCAGCAAAAGTTCAAGCAATTCCTCTCTGGAAATAAAAAAGACCTATACGCTTCAAACAGGGTCAAAAGAGTTAGATGATTCCAGCACATCCTGCGTTGTCTCCACAGAAAAGCCTCCCAGGAGTGGAAATCCTGAGTGAAGCTCACAGAGTATGTGGTGTGAATTTAAAGACGATCTGATGATCTGATGTGCTGACGTGGGGGAAACTTGCACCGGTGCAGAAACTGAATCTGTGCCCTGAGATTCACGTGTACGACGTATAAGAGGGTGGACGGCGAGGGCGATAATCTCCCACAACGCTCACTGACCACATTTTCCTGACTTAGCACACAAGTTAACTTGTGAGCCTCAAAAATCTATATGGTGTTTATACTGTGGGTGCAGGGGCAGTCTTTAGATTTTCAGAGCGCACATCAAAAAGGAAGGGTAAGTTCCCTCCATAGATTAAAGGAACTGAGGGGATTACATTTTCCAGCCTGGACAATGTTCCTACCCTGTGCAATGACCCTTTTAGAGGTGCATTTCAATTAAAAATGACAAGACAATTTCATAATGGTGAAAGGTGGAAATATGCTTTTAAAAGACAGGTGCTAAAGTACACAGATTGAATACATTTCACATTGCTGCAGATAAGCTCACCACATCCCTCTACCTTATCTTCTCCATGCTGATAATCCTCTTAATATGGTAATATATGAAACACCTTGCCAGGATGTCTTTGAATCATCTGCCCCATGTTCATATTACTGAGGCTCAGATTCATTTTCCTTTACATAGAAATCGAAGAGAGATTCGAAATAGGATTTGAGATTTCCTTTGATGGGTCTCAGCTACTTGACATTTAGTTGGACAATGGCATTGAATTACAGCAGCACCACATTTCTCTCGGTTTATTACATGACAGTTCATTGACGCCCTGGCTATTTTTCAGCATGCATCGTAGCTGCATCCAGGGCCCAAAACACAAAAGAACTGGGGAGAATCATAAACAGGTTGGATAATGAGACTGAGATAATTATCTTGGAGCTACAGCACAGTATGTAACTGTGTCATGCTCCTCTGTGCAATTACTCCATTTAAGACCCATTAACACCAAACGTCCCAACATTATTGTAGTAATTGTTGGTTTGATTGCATTCTTTATTAATCAAAGTGTGTCTGTGACCTCTACTAATTACTTAATCAAATAGGGTGAAAATTACATTATAGATTAGACAGGAAAAGGGGGATTTGGAAGATAATTGTTGCACATTTCACTTCAGTTTGTACAATTGCCCTTGGTGTTATTCCAGAGTCAGTGTCCAGCCGCCTTTGTTGCTTCACACCGCTCTTGTTTGCACAGTCAAATACACTAATTACATGCCTCTAATACCTTTTCATGTGTCTTTTTAGGCAGCAAAGACCACCTGTTATTGAATGGGGCAGAATGGTGGTTTATTCACTTTCAACAAAGAAGTATTGATGTGTCACGGTTGAGGTTGCTGCAATTTTCACCTGTGAAATGCAAATGTGACCGGGGCAGGGTCCAACATGGTCAGGATGCAAATGAGCTTATCGAATGGCCACGGGGTACACAGCACTTCTGACCTGCTGCTGCTGCATCCACAATGTTTCCATGCTTTTTCCTTCCCTTGGCTCATGGGCTCAGGGCCGTTCAGCAGTGAGTGGGAGGGGGAATTCAAAGAGAAAGCCTTGAAGTCACCTATTGTGAACAGCTGCATGTTCAGCAGGAGGCAACTGAATAGTGAGACACCTCAATCTGGTTTTAAGCTTTTCACATTTCAGGTAATTTTTAAGGTTAGTTACTAGTGTTTTTTGCTGCATTAGAACATAAAGTATAAAATGTAAATGTAAAATAGCTCAAAATGATCACAGTGTAAGAGATGGCTAAATCACCTCAGCCTAGGACACATCAGCGGATAAAAATCTCTACGCAGCTGTCTAAAGAAGGCAGTGAAGCAAGGCAGAGTTTAAATATTATTCATTGGTTAAAGAATGAACGAGCCTCCCTGCCCCATAAAGCAAGAATTCAGGCTGTAGAGGATGGGAGGGGGATTTTTCATAGATCATGGCCATGACAGCTCTCGTGGACTGCAATTTGAAAGAAAATCAAGAAAAATCACAGATAACGATATTCTGAGAATCAAGTGAGACACACAGCAAAAACACTAAATACATGACATACATAAATACTCACAGTTTTTTCCCCCCTGCATCTATCTACTCATCTATCTATAATGGGGGATAATGGGCTGAAATACAGGACATTTAAGATGATAAACTTAAAACTAAATTAAAAACTAAACTAAATCAGGAATTAAGTGTGCAAATCTACATACTCTACATACTCTCTCCACATAGTGGTCTCGAGACAACATACTCTCATTTGCCTGATTCTTCAAAATTTTAGAAAACACATAAAAAACACAAACATAAAAACACAGGAATAATGATTCGCTTTACCACAATTCCATTACATTCTGTTGTTGAGTTTTGACCATTAATTAAATTGAGCGCTTTGTTTGACCAACATGAGTCATTCCACACAGGGATTTTAAAAGATAGACAGCATGTGTGGTGCCCATTTTACATAATTTGTCTGCATGTGGACAGAAATGGTGAGATAAGAGATGAGAAAAGTGTCGGAGGAGTTGAACCATGAGTGCAGTAACTCTATAATTGACTGTTTGCTTGGTACTGTTGCCCCACCTGTTGCTTTCCATTGTTGCACTGCACATCTGCATTTTACCATGATAATGCTGGCAGATTTAACAATCAAGATTCTTCATTAATTTCAGACAGCGGGAGACAAAAGCAGGCTTCAGCCTTGACTGTTGATTTTGCTAGGCTTTTAGGATGTTTTCCGATGTTTTGGGAAATGTAGCTCTATCTTGTGGGCGGGTTTGTTGATCTGCAAAGTTCCTCAAATTCAATAAAGAACAGGACAGATAGCAGCGTTAGCCTAAACTCTAATATAGTATTAACCAGGATCGGCTTCCACACAGTGGAGAAATACTACACAGTGGATGTCCCAGAGGCGTACAGAGACGTCATTATCTGTATCTGTTCAACCAACAAAATTATCTGTCTCTGTATCTGTATTCGCTGCCACACCAGGCTTTTGTTTCGCTACACTACCTCCCGCACATGACGCCTCCTCCTCAATGCGAGAGTTTCCCTGAGTCATAGCTGGAACGGTCAGCTCTCAGCCCGCTGCCTGCTTTGCACTGACTCGGTGGGGGTGACTACAGAATATAGCGATCACTTTTCAATAATGTGTAGGAAATGAAACGACTAGTTAGTGAAATCAAAGTCCTATGTTGCAAACAGGATGGGAATTTTTATCTTGTAGCCATCCACAATAATATGAATCGGTTTGAAGAAACACTATAGCTGATACACAGACATGTCAATCATGGCTTTTTTCCCCTGAATAATAACAAGCAACTTCGGGTAGAAGAAATATTTGTTTCCATCGCATTATTTGTGCTTTCCTGAATAAGGTATTCGGATTCAAGTACATCCCTAGCTAGTCATGAAGTTTTTGTTTTTTTACGTAACCTCTGACCCCACAAGCTAATGTAGTTAATTGAATGTTATATATTCACAGCGCTGTCTTGCTGTATATCTGTCTGTCTGTCCTTTTTGGGATTCTCAGAAACTGCATTTTCCAACCCATCCTTTTTTTTTTGTTATTGTAGTGATCAGTAATGTCATTATCTAATCTAACAGAACGGCTTGAGAGTTGTGTACCAAAATGTCTTATCAATTTTGAAGATGTTTTCTTAATAACCAGTAAGAATTACAAAAGGATAGAGACACATATCTGTTTATAGCCTACTGTATTGTAGCAGAGCATCAATAAAAGCACCAAATCTCTTCACTTTCATGGCAACAATTATTTTGCACAAGTAAGTGTCAGGATTTTCAAGTGGTGTTCTCATTTTGGAATGTAACTCTTTAGTTCAACTCCAGTTGGTCTCACCTAAATGTACAAGGTGCCTCACAAAATACAATACCATACAATATAGGTGCAAAGATAGTGAATCATAGAGAAAAAAAAAATTTAAAAGAACATCATACACAGAAAATGCAATAAAAACAGGGAGATAAAACAAAATATAAAAGAACATTAAAATTTTTTAATATACATTATAAAAATATTACAAACATGCCAGTCTGTACAGGTGAGTTTTTAAAAGCTTTTTAAGCTGAGGCACTGACTCAGCAGATCTGATATTGAAGGGGAGTTTGTTCCACAGCGTTGGAGCTAAAATAGTAAAAGCATGATCCTCCTTTGTTTTAAGCCTGGACTGTGGAACTTTTAACAACATTTGATTCTCTGATCTGAGGGGTCTCTGAGCAGAATAAGGGGTTCAGAGTTCTGAAATGTAAAGCGGAACCAGACCATGTAGGGAAAGTAATCAATAGAATCTTAAATTGAATTCTGTAACGAATGGGGAGCCAGTGTAATTGGCTAGGACTGGGGTGATGTGTTCCCTACGCTGAGTGTTTGTTTTTTGTGTTTGTTTGCTGCTGCATTCTGTACCAACTGTTTAGGCAAGTAAATGATGAATTACAGTAGTCTAGGCGGAAGGAAATGAGGGTGTGGATAAGTTGTTCAGTTATGTTTTTGGGGAGCATTGGTTTGACTTTGGCAATATTTCTGATTTGTAAATAGCAGGATTGAACAAGACTCGTAATGTGCTGATTGAAGTTGAGGTACCGATGTTTGTTGTTAGTTGTTAGTGGTCCAAGGTGGGGGGTGACACTGTTAGAAATGTGATCAGGACCAATAACCAGGACTTCAGTCGTATATGTGTGCAGTTGCAGGAAGTTGGAAGCCATCCAGTCGAGACGTATAGCTGGGAGTCATCGGCGTAACAATGGTAGGACACAGAGGTGAAATGGGGAATAACATGGCCAAGGGGCAACAGATACAAACTGAACCAAATAGAGCCAAGGACTGAGCCCTGTGGTACCCTACATGACATGAGAGCAGTTGAAGAACTTTGAATACTCTGTTTGATAAGTAAGATGAAAACCAGTTAAGAGCAATTTCACCTAGGCCAACCCAGTTCCTGAGTCTGTTGAGTAGAATTGTATGACTAATTGTGTCAAAGGCTGTACTCAAGTCCAGCAAAATGAGAATAGTGAGATTACCAGAGTCCGCACTCATTATGATGTTGTTACTCTGAGTAGGACTGTTTCCGTACTGTGGTTCTTTCTATAGCCAGATTGGAATTTGTCAAATATATTGTTTCCTTCCATTATTTCTAAAAGTTGCTTAGCAAACACCTTTTCAACAATTTTTGAAACCAAAGGTAATTTGGATATAGTACGGTAGTTATGGGGGAGTAGAAGTGAGCCAGCAGGAGTAATTGATGCTTTGATATTTTCTATCATTTCAACAAAAGACTTTAAGAACTTCTCACAGTCCTCTACACAGGTGGCACAAACAGTAGCTGGGGCAGGTTTTAGCTGGCTGTTGATGGTATTGAAGAGAAATCTTGAGTTATGCTTTTTAGAGGCAACTAGATTGGAAAAGTAAGAGAGTCTCAAATTAAAGGAAGATAGTAACTCCCTCATATGGAGTCAACAAAGTTTAGACTTTTTCCAATCATGTTCAGCTCTTCTACATTCTCTTTTTAGTTTTCTAAAACTATCATTTATCCAGGGCCTTGGGTTGGAGGGACGACATGACCTACAGTAGCTTTCATCGGGGCTATTTGGTCCAGAGTTAGTCCAAAGCACATGGTATTAAATTGATTAACCATATCATTAACATTGTTGCACTGAGTGTACAACCATGAGCACTGAAGGTAGCAGCAAAGTCTGCAGTCAAATTGCTATTTAAAAGACGTATGTACACTGTTTCTTTGAACAGGGAATAGCAGAAATGCAGTTTACATCAAATAATGATCTGAAATAAAAGTTCATTTCTAAACCCAGGGTAAAAACTAACTCAAGAGTGTGGCCCCATTCATGTGTAAGAGATGATACATGCTGTTTTAGATGAAAAGATTCATATATAGTTAAAAATTCAGATGTGAAACGATTATCAGGATGGTCAACATGAATATTAAAATCACCAACCAATAAAGTATGGTCATAACTAAGAACAATAGAAGAAATAAAATCAGAAAATTCCCCCAAAAAACTACTATTGGGTTTAGGAGGCGATAGATAATAATATAGCACACGGGAATATCAAGATTGATTTTGAACATCAGTACTTCAAAGCTGGGAGGTTTCTCCACTGAGATGAGGATACAGCTTAAATATTTTTTATAGAGAACTGCAAGTCCACCTCCCCTACCAGTGAGCCTAGGGGAGTTGAAGAACGTATAATTGGGGGAATATAATTCGGAAAAAGCATTTATGTCGCCAGTTCTAAGCCATGTCTCAGTTAAGAAGAGAAAGTCCAATTTACTGGTTGAGATAAAGCCATTTAGGATAAAAGTTTTGTTAGCCAGAGACCTTATATTTAAGAGGGCACAGCTAACAGGAGAAGTGTGTTTATATTTTGTATTTCCACAACATTTTTTTAACGGACGAAGATTTGCACCATTTACTCCGCCACTCAAAGCACTTGCTTTAGAGTTGAGGTGTCTAGTTAGGGTGTCTATTGGTAATACGTAGAGTAATAGTAAGAGGTCGAACAGCAGTGTGATCATTCCACAAGGGAGAGCTGGTGTGAGCGAAGGGTGCATCAGTCTTTGTTGTGGGCATAGGGGAGTTCAGGTAGGCACATGTGTGATGTTAATAGTCAGTCATGTGTGGAGGGCAGAACAGTGTGCTGCAAATTAGCAGCAAGCATGCGACTACCTAGCATGTTCAGGTGAAGACCGTCTCTTCTATACACAGAGGAGCGCTCCCAGAACAGGTCAAAGTTGTGAATAAAACCAATACTGTCCGCTGCACACACGGACTGGAGCCAGGTATAAAGGATAAGAATTGTGCTAAAACGCCCCACACAGTGACCCAGTGTGGGAATTGAGCCAGAAATAAAAGCGTTTTTTCCACAACTGTTGAGGAGATTAAAAAAACCAATAAAATCTTTCGTCAGCTCGGACTGCTGACAGGCAGTGCCATTGATGCCGACGTCAACCATTACTTTCGTAATTGTTGGGAATGAATCCAGGAGTTTCTCCAGGATGTCAGGGGCAGTAGCTCTAGGAAAGCAGCACGTGACTGCATTTATGAAACGGATGTTTCGGACTATCAAAGTAGTGGGGGGGGAAAGAGGAGTGGGTGACTCACTGACAGCGATGTCAGCGACAGTCTTTGGATGGGATCAAAAAGAAAATCACACAAGTAAAAATGAGAATCTAAGACACAAGACGTAAAATTCTTTAAAAAGAGGCATGCACTATTTTAACTATGCATTAAATAATTTCAGAATATAGTGCATTCTCTTCACTACTGTAAACATTCTCATTTTACATCCTGGCATAAGTACTGTAAGTGGCAATGTTCTCTATTTCAAAACTAAAGTCTTGACTGCAGCTACATATCAGCAGTGAAGTGACACTCATCCTGGTATGATCTGAGTTTCTGCACCATCGCTGTACTCTGTAGATGATATCGACCAGGCTTCTAATGAACTGTGGCTTCTGATTTCTTTGCTCTTAATACTGCTGGCCGCCCCAAAATAACAATGAGAGATAACTGTCTAAAAACTGCTTGAACTTCAACATCCAGAAATCCTGTTATATAATGTCAGTAAACTGTAGGGTACACCACACACTCCATTTTACCAATGTGGCTGATGTGAGATTGCTTGATCTCAAAAGGACACGAAAGGGCTTTAAGAAGAAGGAAAGCTCTAACGTTTGATGCTAGCTTTCCTGAATGCTGCTTAAAAGAAAGTTGGCTTTTTAAATTGCGAGTTTCAGTGTGTTTTTCCTGTGCAGAGAGTACTATCCAACACTATAGTGTCTCAAAATAGAGGGAGGAGACTGTAGCCCCAGGCTTGTTGCTTGAGGCTGATAAGACATATGCATTTTTAAATAAAGTGATGCCTTAGGCCAGAGGTCCACTGGCCATGGCTTTATCGGAAGACACGTCACATTTCCTGACTATAGATTCAGCCTTGGGGTGTGCACACCCAAAGATGAGTCAGTGTAGTACACAAAGAACACGGACAAAAGTATTAAGCATGTTTGATAATGATTGACATGTCCCAGACAAGGTCAGGAGCAAGGAAGGAAAATTTAATGGGGTTGCGCATACCCTCTCACAGCAGGGGGTGGCCAAGCTTCTAATGAACTGCGGATATGCAGATTAATAAAATTCATCTAGGATTCATGTGGGACTAGTCCCATCATCTAATGAAGCCTTGATGTGGCAACTATCTGAATCCGATTGCCGAGTCAGTTAAATGTGCTAGGGTACATTCCCATACACTGTCTGGTGCAATGTTGATTTTTGCCAAAAAAATCAACATCCCCTATATTCTGTCCACACAGACGCTCTGTGTTGCTAAACTGAGCATGTTTGCTGTGATATAGTGCTGCAGTCAGCAACTACAGACATCTGAGAAACAAGGAGGCTGCCTCTGGACTCAGGGTTTAGACAGGTTTTATGCAATTTTACACATCTCATGCATTATTAACGTGTCTGTGCCAGAGAAACTTTTGTGTCCGTTTTGTTAACAGTTACTGAATGTATGTTGTTCTCGTTGAATTCCAAAAGCTAGTTCATAAAACTTGTCCTTGGAGATAGACACATGAAAAATTCAATTAGGTTTGATCAGAGGCGTATTGGAAGCAGTGGGCACAGTTGGAACCAGGGTCTGATGCAGAAAGTCATCACTTAAAGGTGGCCCACCTCACCACCCTGCCAGCGTCTCTTACTGTATGACTGCATGAGGTCTAGTACACTCCGATCTTCTGCATCAACACCATTTGTTTAAAAGTTTACAAAAGTGTCATTATCTCAAGCCTTGAAGCAAAATAGATCACATGACCCAGTTTCCCAAGTTCATAGTGCAGGTCATTGCAACCACCCACAACTGTCATCATGGAGCTTTGTCTTATCAAACATTCATGCTCTATTTTCTAGGCCAAGGTCCCTGGGTACAAAAGGTCTAGACAACACACTTCAGCTGGAGCTTTTTGCTATGTGATTAATTATTACATAGATTTTAAAGATGCTTTGCAGTGCTTCTGCCATACCACGTTCCTCAATTTTGTGGGTTTTTCATCAGATTTTTCAGCTTTTCAAAATTAAATTTTTTTCTTTATTTGACCAACAAAGGTTTGTTCTGATTCAGTGCCTCGGCTTTATGTTTTGATTTGCAGATCCACAAAAAACCTGACACTTCATCTATAGAATAGCTCTACCACAGATAATGTCATCTGTTTTGTTGATTCTAAAGGACCCCCCCATCTGCATCTTCATATATATGTATACAGTCCAATCCAGTCAACCTCAGCTACAGGTCTCTGTCAAGGAAGGCGACATTCTATTTTCTTCAAGGGGAAAGAGAGTGCTTCAATTTTAAAGAAGCTGTTATTTGCCCTCTATCAGTGTGTCGTCCTTGAACCAAAACATCATCCCTCAAAAGCTGTTTACCTACGTGGGTCATTGCCTTCTTTGTCATATGTCCCTGTGTTTCATTAACCTTTACAACCAGATTCTGCTCTAACAAATACAGACATCGCTAAAAGATGTTTGGGCTCTGTTTGAAGGCAGGTTTTAGAGTTACATACTGTATGTGCATCTCAGAAAGTCCCAAAAATTTGACATCAGATGAATGAGAGACATAAAACGATCAAAATAGGAAGTCTTTTCTGATATGTATGAATATTTATAACCGCACTTTATACACTATATGTACACAATAAAACAAAGAAACAAACAGGCAGCCAGAGATAGGTAATGGATAAAGATAAAGGATAAAGATAGTTAGACAGACAGACTCACTCTTGTCCTATAATTAACCTATCCCTTTTCTACCAAGATCATTTCCTGGTAAATGAGCTAATGTCTCTTCAATCATTGGCTGACTCTCTATTATAGGCCTTTCTATCAGTGGGTTTTCACTTGAAGGGCAGCAAATTACTTGAAAAAATTTGAAGATAAAAGTCAACGAGCTTGAAGAACCACCTGAAGATAATGATTTGTGTCAAGGGGAACATATTGTTTCAGTGCAGTCTTGGAAATGACTTCACTCATCAGGTAGGCAGACACAAACTGATAAAAGAACAAAAGCGCTTTACAGCGGTGCTCACACCTCTCATCTGTGAAGAATCTCATTAATACCACTGGACACCTCCTGCACTGTGTCATCACAGCCTTAGGGCCAACTCTTAATCAGAATTCATCAGTAAATATTCATGACAGCATGAGCAAACATAAGGTCTTGATTACTCCAACATGAGAATGACCCCTATCAATATGTAAATCATTTAAATGAAAGAATTTGCCATGGAGTGGTATCAGGAGTTGTGCAATGTTCTGGCTTGCAGGCAGGGTGATCCTATTTGGCGAAGCCCCCTCTGTCTCTCTGTGTCTCTCTCACTACAACAAGCCCTCTCAGCCAGAGTGCCTTGCATTATTTACATGTTTATGATTAGTTAAGCCTCACATGGAGCCGCCATCTGCTGGAAAGTGGCGTGTAGAATTGGAGTGCCATTAGGCCTATTTATTTTTACTGAAGGAAAGAGAAAAATTAGGAGGAAGAGCCGTGTGGCCTCCAATACACACTCTCACTGAAGTCCATTGCTATGAGTACCCTAAGGTCATAAAATGTGGTATTTATGCCTCATTAAGTGTTCTATTGCTCAACATTAGTGTTTAAAAATTAACCCTAAACTAGAGTAAACTGTACAGATGGTGCTCAACAACTAGTGCCCCATCCAATGGACACCTACACAGCACTGCAATGCCTACCTGGTAACATGCATTTAGATTCAAAACATAACATATATATAAATATTAGATCACAATACATGTTGAATTTAAGTGGCCATGTGTTTAAAGCATCAAAGGACCATGGTGTTTGCAACTTTTAGCTTCTCAACTACAAGTTATGTATACTGTACATTTTATGCTGGCCATTATTGAATGTAGGGTAATAAAGTTTTAGATTTTTATGTATTTTTTTCTATAACTTCATACAACACTGGTTTCCATTCAGTAAATCAATTAGTAGAGTCTTAAAATTAGCTGGAATTGTGTCATTCATTACAGTGAACATCAAGCCTGTATTACTGTATATTATTATTACATTATTACTGTGTGGTATTTATTGTGTGGAAATGCAGTTTCATTCAAAGGAAGCTGTCATTTAGCCAGGAATATTGGTTTAAAATGCCAACTCACAGGATCAAAACCAATTGAGAAGTTGGCCTTTGCAAATTATTTGAATAATGTAACTTTGACAGACATTAATGCAGACAGTTCACCGTGATGAATTACATAAGTTTAGTTTCAAGAGTGTGACGATAAACCTTAAAGTATTTTCCTTTGTAGAAGTATGTCTGTAATGCTCCAAAGTACTTGCCAGTTGCACTGTGGCTACGTCTGCCACTGACATTGTCTGACATCAATAGATGGCAGAACAACAGAACAGGGACACTGGCTGAGAAAAGTTATCCGCCTAGGGGCTTTTGTCAGATTTGAGAAGTGTATTGCAGACAGAGAGACTGATACACACAAGGGACATGGATACTTTACATTTTGTAAAATGTTTTCAGATTCATATGAGCAGGAGACCACAGCTGAACACGGAGGCGCTGCTTCAGGCTGCTGCTGATAGTGCTGCCACCCATGTAGCGTTTAAGTTGCTTGGATATAGCAGCCAGTATGACTTGGCAAGTGGCCTGTCTGGCTGCCTAACGGCTAGGCAAGCTGACAGGAGCTGAACGGTACAGTGGACTGGTGGTGTCCGGTTGACCACCAGTGCCAACTGAAAGCAAATGATTTATATGCTTTTGTTTGATTTTTAACTGTTTCTATTGTATTCTGTTGCCCACAACAGCATGGAGGGGGTTCTTGTTTACCACAAGTTTATTATAGGCCTTAATTCAGAGTTACTCAGGAACTACATTTTACTACATATTCATTAATTAGCAGTTATTCCCTCTTTTGCTCCTTGCTAACTACTCAGGATTCTATGTAGCTTAAGTGATTGTAAAGTAATTTTAAAGCTGTACAAATCAATATCAACTGAGAACGGACAATGGATTGCCTTAGCGTCTTTCAGCTCATTGCTTTATTTCTATGGCCCGCAACTTTTCTGTTTTGGTTCTCTCTCATGGCTTTCATCGACCTCGTTTCCAGCAGCAACTGTTTTCCTTGAAAAAGCTCTGATAAACCCACTGCATGGGAAGGGTTTAGTGGTGTGCTGTACTATTGACTTTTTTATTGCGACTCCTACAGTACATAGTTGCTAATATAAAGGTTTCTTTAGACCAGGGCTGCCAACTCTCACGCATTGACCATGAGACTCACGCAGCTGACACTTTTCACACGCTCTCACGCCACACATACATTTTGTCACGCAATGAAAACCAAATTTATGACTGATAACGTTGTGAATCAACTCCGCCCAGCTGGTGCGAAACCAACGCACGCCGAGACAGTAATCAAGCAAAAATGCGGTCTGCTGATTCACCATACTTATTCTTCACTGACCATGATTATTGACTTGGCTTTTCATCCATACATGCTTTAAATTGTGAATTTGGCATGCTGAACTTTGAAAACAAAATCCCTGGGGATTGAGGAGCGATGACCCTGACCCCTGCGGTGGGTAATGTCACAGAAGGCCTACTCATAAAATGGGCCGACTTCACCAATACCGAATCTCACTCCAAACTAAATTGAAAAGTTGGCAGCCCTGCTTTAGACTGTATAACAACGATCATGTAAGATTATTGCATGCACACTGTCAAAATATGGTTTTAATAAATTCTTGGTATCTGTGTCATATCAATTTGAGGCATGTCAGATTGTGGAATGAATGTGTATCATAGCACTAAACAGAAAAAAGTATATGAGAGCAGAGGCAGGTCCATCTTATATTTTGAATGTGCAGCCTCCCATTTTGGTTTGTGTGTTTAAAGGAAAAAAAAGTTAATGTGTGTGTTTTTCTTTTTTCTTTTTTTTTGACATTTTCCGAAAAAGTGGCGCTTACAAAATGTTGCAACGGCCAGTGTATCCTGCGTCATTTCATGTCATATTCTGTTTGCTGCTACAACTCACGTCTGCAAACCAACCAATCGCATTGTGAGAATTTGGTCCTAAATTTCTGACACCATCAGAATTTTGCCTCAGGCTGTCTTTAGACAGCAAAGCTCCAAATCAGCTGTTGGCGGACGTGTCTCGCAGTGCGATCCAGGACCACTGTTTTGGGCTGATGACCAAAGATTTTACTACGCTTCTCTCACAAACTTTTCTCTTAGACAGCCTGAAATTGCACAGTGTAATGGTCATTATAGGTCTGCTGATTTTAGGTCCAACACTGTGTCCTAAAACTAAACATCTTGTCCTTGATTGCACTTCAGGAGGCGGACAAAAACAATGACAGACAGAAAATCATCCTGACCGTTCCCTGCGTGTTTTTTCTTAGTTGCTGTCAGTCTGCAACATGCTTGACTGAAGGCAGTTGTCTCTAGATTGTGACGCCAGCATGCCTCCTGTAAGTGAATCAGATCAGATTGTTCCAGCACTTTGTCTTTTCATTGCAGGAGGTGGGGCTCCTCCTGTCAGACACAGGTGCACTAACAGAATGATGTAATCAGCTGTAGACGATACGCTTCACTCGCCCACCGAAGTAGATAACCCCAATAATACATTTGTTCATTCCTTGTGTTTCTGACAAGAGGGAGTAATGCAGCCAAAATGAAAGAGTTGACAGAAACCAAGAGTAGACAGATTGCACTTCCACGCTATCTCGGAAAGGAATGTTTTCTGTTGTCAAGTGTTGTTCTTCATGCACAGCAGGTAAAAGCACATGTGCAGGAAGCGTTTTTAAGAAATATAAAATCTCCCAGTAAGGCACTACAGTCTGTATTTCAATGTCTTCAAAATTTAATTTAGGTGAGAGGTTTTTAATTGGAATTTTTAATTTGAAAGCTTTTAATCCTTTCAGTCCCATGCCAAAAAATATGTTTTTGTACAACTTCCATTTATCTACTTCTCAAAGTCTGTTATTAGCTTCAAATGTGGATGTAATGCATGTTCTCCTATTCTCAATAACTAGAGGTATTTGAAATTAGTTGCTTCGCTGATGTGAATAGTTGCTTTCAAGATTTATGATAAATCCTACTTAGTACAATTTAAAATCTAGTTACTAAATTAATTTATTCCAATTCTAAAAGGTGTTAAATTTTGATGTATTACTGACAAAAACTATGCACTTTTAAGAACCATAACCAATAAATAACTAAAAATTGAAACAAATGCAACAACACTATGTGAAAAAAGTCTGGAACAAAAAAAGGAAATATTTTAAAAAATCATTTTCTTCATTTTCCCCGTTTGTATGCTTCATCAGTCGCTGGAACTACCTTGTGATCAATCACAGCCAATCCATTAAAAGGCAACCATCCACTCAAACTCTCAGGGAAGACCGCTTCCACCAGAAAGCCTTGGGGGTGAAATGTGACGCAGCCTCAACACCACTCCTTTGGGTGTCATTGGGGAGCTGTACACATTGATTAGTAATTGTCCTTCCTCCTTTCCTGAGAGGCTGTTTGTCCCACAGGGAGGCAGCCATTACACCACAGCTGGCCACAGGGACCATTCAAGGGCAATCAGAGCAAAAAGACTCAGGATAACCACTTAGATGGGAGTGCATTGGCCTGGATTGGTAACCGCGAGTAAAAAGCAAGAAAATCTGGAGACAGCTTGATCGAGTTGGTTCAGTGTGAGGATGTCACAGTGAGCAGCAGTGGCGCTGCACTGAGGAGCTTTTAAAAGCTCTCTGGTAAGTAACAGGGTTTTGGTTGCTTTTACGCAGGGTTGTGCAGAGTACAGTGTCTATAGTGGCTCAAGCTTCTGACCCTTCATCCTCTTTGACTGAAGTGACTTACTGGACAAATACTAACAAGTAATATCTGTGTAGCCAAAGCCTGATATAGCCTATTCCTCTGTGCCACAGACCTCCAACAACTTTTAAAACATATCAGTGAGCCACACCGTTGGGTTTATTTTGAGTCAACCCCACAGCTTGGGGCCGAGTTCCACAGACCGGCAGGGGCAGGCGGAGTATAAGTACTGAGTGATTGTTGAAGGCATTGTTTTGGTCTTTTCATGGGAATCATTTCACAATAACAAAAATACAAAAAATATACAATATATAAATACAAAAATTCTTGCGCAACTTCTTCAGCAGTTATGGTTGGTTGGCCTGAAACCAAAGTTATGTGACAATTTCTGCTCTAAAATGGTTCTCATTAATCAGTTAATTAGCATAGAGTTCATTGCATGGTGATTGTAATTGTGTTTGGTTGTGTGGCCAGTGTGTTGAAACAGTGTGTTAGTAAAGTAATGACGGCACCATTTTTAATTTATTTTTTTTCTGTTTTTCTTGCGCTGTGTATTGACATTGAACATTTTGAGGACATTAATCTCTTTAGAAGAATTCACGCCTGTACTATGGAAGCTATTTATTACTGATTTGATCAGATTATATTAGACATGTTGGCACTCATGGTTGCTTAACACTGTAATACATGTCGTACATGTATGCTAATTGTTGATTGTGGTTGGCTGTGGTTATTGTGGCTTTATAAATGAAGCTTCATATTGGCTGGTGCACATTTTTTTGTTACAGTCACAGTACCCACTAAAAAGAGAAGCAACAGAGGGCGAGACAGAAAGAGCTGAGGGAGAAAGCTAAAGGAAGAACTTCTCTGTGAAGCTGTTTTCAAAGCAGCAGCCAGCCAACAGCTCAATCATTAAGGCTGAAGTATTTCTGCCTCTATACCTTTTGTTAAAGTTCGAAGTAACGCATCTTCCGCTTTTATGGACTGTAACACCGATATTTAGTGTAGTACAGCCAAAATGACATTTAGTTCATTATTCTTCTGAGTTTTTCATCCAAATACATAGTTAAAAGATGTGTGTGTGTGTGTGTGTGTGTATGCACGGACATACTATAATCAGATTTATGTAGTGTGTCAACATCAGGATACAGCAGAGGACAATGTTTCCACTGCATGCTTTTACTCTGCCATACTGCATTTATACTGCACTACACTGCTGCAGGACACTCTTTCTGGAATGTTACACAGTAGTACCACACTATTACTATATTGTAACATAAAACTCACCCAACTACTTTCTGATCGCTCCTCGCAAGTGATAAAGAGAGCAGCACACAAATCTCTGAGATAATTCCTTCAGGGATGGAGCTAAAGTGCAGAGCGTGCAGTAAAATATTTTAACGATCCATATCTACATCTGTAAAGTCTCAGAATATTATATTTGTATTTATACTATTTTAATGTAACATATAGTGATTTGTGGTAAGACGATAGCATTCACCTTTGATTATAATATGAAACTGCAATATCTAATTTTGTTCCACATTTTGGTGATGACAGATGCTCTTCATGATACTAATTCAGGATTACCATTTGGTTTTGGAGCACATTTCTTTTTCTTTCCACCTTCCTCTTGTTATGAAAAATTGGAGTATTAGATGCACTTTTATAAAGTGACAAATTGTGATCTTGTATTTTGATAGCTGTAGCATTACTGGTAGTCGATTTATGAGCCCCACACAACTCAAAGTTTCAAATTAATATCTATTATTTCCTCCTAACAAATCATCATGTAGGACTTCATGAAACCTGGCTCAAAACCTGAGAAAAACAGCAAAACAAAGAGTTACAAAGTGCCTCAGCCAGCAAGAAGAAATTGAAATATTAAAAGCCTGCTGCAATGATAAGCCATAATATATCCACGGGAAATACACAACATTGTGTTATAGCCATTTCTACAGTGATCAAGTAAAATCAATTGCTAATATTAGGAGGAAATAGTAAATAGTATCAGTCTGCCTGTTTATGCCTTATCTATTCATCCATCTATCCATCCATCTCCATTGGTGCCAATATTCTGTGGGTGACCTGCTGTAGGTGATCTGCTCTCCCTGGAGGGGGGCAATGAGCTGAGAATTTCCCCACACAATGAATCGTATCAAATTATATACAGATGAGTAGGATGGCAATAGAGAGAGTGAACCTGGTTTGTCACTGCGACCGCCCTCTGGCCTGTTTGGCTGTGCCTCGTTTGCTCTTCTCTTGCAGGTTAATGTAATTGGTAGGTGGGGCCGTCCACCTGGGCTGACCGGGAGCACGCTGGCCCTCAATGCAGTCCAGTCACTATTAAAGCTGCCACCTGGGTCCTCTCGGAGAGAGTCTTCTCCATGCGCTTAGAGGGGATGTGTGGGAAATATGATAAAGGAGCCAAACATTTACACCACTGACTTTACTGACATCCACATCTCATCTGTTTTTGCAATTTAATTTATGTTTTTGTAAAAGAATCAATTAATTTAAGTACATTTTTGGTGTCTCTCCCTTTATTTGCCATGGTCCTTTGTCATGACAACTCACTATTGTGCACTGTTTTGGACCACACTGCAGTAAGCTAATTTTGCTGCAGAAAGAGGATCTCTGAAGTCTTGTCGTGACTCAGACTAAAAATGTTGAAAAACTGCTACAACACTGTAGAGTCGTGGGAAGCAGGAAACCAGCCCCGCTTGAGCAGTATATTGATCATCTTTCTGCAAAGTGTTGACACACTGCGTAACTCCACAGAGCGGGTTCACCTGCTCTGCACCAAACCAAATCATCGGAGACTCTTCATGTTTACTGCCCCTCGGCAACAAAACAATGAGACAAAAAACAACAGCTACGTTCGAGAAGAGATGGGGAGATGGTGTGTCTTTGGGAATATCGTGAGGATTTATTTTAAATGAAGCACAATGGCTTAATTTCCCCTCACTTGTAGCCTGAAAAACTGACACATCTAGCCCTTTAGATTTTCTTCTCTGTGCTGTTGCAGATGAAAGCAGGGCAGGAATCACGCAGCCTCAACATTCTCACTTGCAAATTCAGGGATGACAGGGTTCCTCTGCCAGCTTCAATTATGAATGACAGCCTTTTATCTCCTGCCTGCTAATTAGGTGAGATGATGCTATATGCTCACACCAGTCTCTTCCCATTTTTTGTTCTCTTAGATACCGGAATCCAACCTATTCTAGTGAAACAGATAAGTGGGGAGAGAAATGGGTCAGGAAGAATTATCTTGGAGTTCAAAAGAGTGAAGTTTAAAGTCATACAGTGGAGGAACCACAAGAAGAAAAACAAACTCGCTGTATATTGAAGGGAGTGGAAAAATGTAACTGCACCTCCTATGGAAAGTTGGCAGCTGCTGGAACATCTAGGGGAAAGTTGATAGCAGCATTTTAATAATTCGGCTTTATGGTGAATATATTAACATGGAACAATGCTTGAGTACCCTTGATCCTTCATTCACCATCTTTTTTGTGGACACTTAACTGCTGGGACATCCTTGTCCAACGTTACAGAGGCTGATTTGGAACTGGTATCCAGAACTTTAACAAGTCATTTTTAGCGTAATATGGAAGCATAGCATTTAAATACATGTCAAAGGCGCCACTCAGGGGGATTAGGTCACAGTTGAGACAGGGAAAGGATCTAGGGTCAATCCGACTGGATCCAATTAGCTGCCTCTGACAGGAGGCCATGACAAGCCTAACGCTGCAGCGACATCTTATTCTCTGAGCTGGGGTCCTCACTTGCGGAGGGATGGAGGGACAGAGGACTCAGGGAATAATAGAAGAACAAACAAGTCACGACTCCAAGAGAACACCCACCAGATACTCATTAGAAGAGAATCTCTGCCTCTTCCCTCCCGTTCCTCTGCTCGCAAGCCCCCC
>NTHP01000418.1:328987-351836 GCA_003416845.1 Oplegnathus fasciatus | reverse complement strand
AGCTTCCCCTCCCCTCTTCTGAGTGTGTGCTCTTCAGATTGTGAGAGATGAGAGGAAATTTCTTTTTTCTGGGCTCTTGGACACTGACAGCATTTTTTTCCACTTTGCAGAATATACAGTGAGCAGTATTGACAGCACTTTTGATAGCATTCAATTAAAGTTTTTTGAAATCTGCCTGAGGTGACAGCATTTCCTGTTTCAAAGGAGAGCTATAAGACTTTTTTTGCTCTGTAGAAGAATCACTTCCATGGAGTTTTGTGCTTTCCTTTTTTTTTAAGTGATGTCAATTATTCATTCTTAAACTTTAAAAATTGTCTATTTGATGTGGGTCATTAAAAAGGAAAACAGTGTGAATGTTTAATGAGTGGTGTCAGTGTTGGCAAAGAGCTTAGCAGATTACAGAACCCAGTAAGACACTGAATTCTAAACAAGCTCACCTCCACATGAGAAAAGTTTGGGTTATTTTATTGCATCAAGACTTTTTAGAACAGATCTTCCTACATTTATACATATTAATTGGTTGCTTAATGAAGTGTTGTTCGCCCAAAAATTGCACATAGTAATCCGTGGCCCCTTAAGACCTAAGTAGTTCATTTCCAATGCATGAATTTAAACCTCAGAGAAAAAGAAGGTGATCAAAATGCAATCTTTTCAATATGGCATGTTCATTATTGAGTGAAAAAAAGAAGAAACCATTTTCAACAGATAAAAGTAATTACTCACACAGAACACCGCTCCCAGGGACTAAAGTCTTTTTAGTTGTCAAGACAGTAAACAAGTGGTGGAAATGGGGCTGAGGGGATCAGTGGTCCTTTGAAGTGTTCTCTGCTTGTTTAAAATAAGCACAGTAGCTTGCCTATTCCCCTCCATGGCCATGGAAAGAAGCAGCAGCTTAGACAGGAAGCTCTGTGGCCTTGGCACCTCATTTCAGGGACCCTGGACAGCGGCCTTGAAACAGGAAGCACTGGTTGATGGACTAATCGTATTCAGGTCCCTGAACAAGTGCCTTCTAGGCCGAGTCCCGCACAGCTGTGTGTGCCTCTGAACCATCACCAGCTGGGCTGAACAGGCCATCCAGCTAAGGTTATACAAGGGGCAGGAGAGGAGCAGCAAAGACTGGGATTCAAGGTTTTATGAAGGGAAGAGCATGTCCTCCATCATAAAAAACAACAGCAATCACGGTCTCAATAAATAACTTTGTGTAATGAATGGAAAGTTGTCTAATAGCAGCTGGTCTGAACATGAAGCTTCCACATGCCTTTTATACACCACAAATACAGCCGATCACATGTACATTTCATTATGTCTAAATTAGTTATTTGTAGGCAAGGCCATGCAAAATGACACTCCATCCAATTCATTTTGCAATACTAACCTCCCCCCCCATATAACATCCTATATATGAAAGGTCACATACAGTCTTTGAATGGCAAATCCCTATTAGCAGAGGGACTGCCAGCCATGGGCCAATTAGTCTTAAGGCAGAGGCACATCATTTGTGCTTGTGATTAGTCTTTGAAAGGGATATTTGATTGTGCAGTGCTCTGAAGGAACTTCTTCGCAAATAAGACTAAAATGTTATGCTTTTAGAGTTAAGCAACTGAAGCACAAAAATGCTCAAGTGCCTTTGGAAAGCAATGCAGTGAAACCGAACCTTGGTGTGAGAGCATTTAAAGAATACACATCTCAAGAAATGGCAGATAAACAGCAAGATACTGTTGTTCTCCGCATGTTGACTTTAGAAATATACTTTTTAAATCATTGAGCGAGCACTGTAAGTACTGAAGATAGCTGTCTTTATTATCCTCAGACACCTCTGCTTGAATTCATTTCCTCTTACAAGGTCTTCAGCTTCACCAAAACAAATAGTCTCCGATGAAAAGTACTCAGGGTCATAAGAACTTGGACAAAAAAATGAACTGAGAAAAACAAAGTTGCCTGAAATCTTTTTATTACAAGTGAAAAAAAACAACACATTGTGCTATGTGACACACAGATTAGTTAAAATTATTTTTATGAAGGTAAGACATGACATTTATATTAAGCCAACCCCATTATGAATTTCCAGAGGACGTAAAGCACATTTAGGATTCAACCTATGACTTTTCATCACATTGTGAAACTTATCAGCCTACAGCAAAAACTGACTTCCTGAAATGTGTGCATTACATGTCACCATGCTAAGATTTTGCAGCACACATTTACTTGGAGCCACTCAGAATTAGCTTCAAAGTCTATGGATTTAAAATTGTCAGCTGAATGATCATTGGTCATCCTCTGCATAAACCTGTCTCCTAGAGATTTTGTGTACTTACTACTAATTTGTTTTCAATATTAAGTTGCGATAAGAAATGTAATTGCTGCCTGGATTATGTTCAAGCCAACGTTTTTGCAAGTGCTACCATGTACCACATGCTAATCAGGTTTAGGCATCAAAAGCACTTTAGTTAAGGTTAGGGGAAGATTGTAGTGTGTGTTAATAAATTAAACATGTTGTGTCTCGTGCATCAAGACATTTAACCTGTATCAAACCAAGATCATAATCTTTCCCTAACCTTACCCAAGTACTTCCTTCAAAATATATTTGCTATTGCAAATTAGTTAACATAATTTCTGGGAGTTGCACTGCAAGGCCATGGTTAATATGTGTGGTACATTAAAAACTGAAATTTGGCTGCCTTAGATGAAATAAAGGGTACCACTTACACTCTAATAAGGCACCCTTTATGGGTTTATAAATTCTAACTAACAAATTTTAAATGCTTAATAATTGTATTCTGATGCTTGATAAATTATAATTTTATTCAAGAAAAATGCTTCTGGATTGCCAGGCTATTAAAAAAAAAATAAAAAAAAAATCTCTAGGTGTTGATCCTCCTCCAGCATGATACTGGTCTTTTGAGTCAGTTCTTTAGTTCATCAGGAGAGCACCTCCAAGAAACTGTTTATAGCTCTTTTCCATAAGGTAACTGGTCAGATCAACTGAACCAAAATCCATTTATTAGTAAGTGCACACTTGGTGGCTACAAATTACAAAGTTAGACACATTACCCTTTATTAATACCAACATTTGTAACTGTGGATTTGATGGTGTATTACAGAATTAAAGAATTAAATTAAACCTGCAACAACAGCAAAACGCTAGTCCAGATGCTAATTCTTGATGGCCAACATAGAGAATACATTTTGGCGGTACTACTGAGCAAAAGCTAAATTGACAACCTATACTACCATGATATATCAGTTATATCAAATCATGGGTTAATGTGATCTTATACAAGTATAGTATCACTACAATATGCCTGCACTTGGACTTAACATTGTCACTGTAGGCAAAAAGACCTAAGATAACCCTGACCCATGATTTGATATAACTGAGAGATTTACCAGTACTCTTCCATGCTATGTTAAGTTTAAGGCAATAGTACCAGTTTTGCACACATACACATCAGACCATAGGATATGAAACTACAGAGGAATCTGTAACAGAAACCAATTCAGTTGCCATAATTACACATTTAATGAGACAAACTCCAGAATAACAGAAAGAAGCTGTGATACTTACATGAAAAGAATGAGGAGAAAGCACTGGGAGTTTGAAGTGAGCTGTAACCCGCTTAGCTACCACTGACAGCAGAGCTTCTCCCCATAACAAGGCTGGGGCTTGTTATGCTAATTGTGGTGTATATATCCAAGTGAGGAACCAAGAGCTGGAGTCAAAGCCGGAGTTTGTCTGTGTAAAGTAGATTTAAATCTTCATTATACTCTGTCACATTTATTGAATTACAATGCTCTACATTTGAATAGGAAACTGATATTTTTACTTCATTTTCAGATAGAGATTATTGCGGGATCTAGGCATCAGACCAATATATGGATTTAGATGTCTGAAAAATCTTTAATTTGAAGTGGTGGCAGTGGAGGAGGGGGTCATTGCTGACACTATTTTCTGTGTCCATGCCGAGGATTGCCGAGCCTCCAGAGGAGGAGGAGATTGGAACAGTGTTCTCATCATCCCTGAGCCACTGGGTCATGGTTTAAACACTAATCCTGAAGGATGAGCGAGGTAGAAACATCCACCACAGCATGCTCCAAAGATTGCACCCCTTCTGTCTGATCGCATGCTCACGAAAAAAGCACTCATGGTAGGGAAAAGGGCAGCTGCAGCTGTCAGGCACCTTCATTCTGCCATTTTTGGTGGGGGACCAGACAGAACACTTTATCCAACTGCTCTGACAAATATGTGACAGAAGTTGTAGGTGAATGTTGGTTAAAGCTCACAGAGTTGGTCTGACATTAAGTTGCGGTCCAAAACAGATTTCCTCCACAATGTTCCATCAAAGCAATCAATAACACACTTGTAGACTAACCATGGGCATTGGCTTGACATTCACTGTGTGGTGGTAGTGTCTGACTCTTAGAAGTGAAACCCAACAGGTGTAGTTGTCAATAGGAAGTGAAAAGACATTACAACAAAGGCTACCACTGGCTCTGCCTGCCTGGAAGCGTCACTGCCAGTTTAATTATTGTTTTGCTGTCACAGAGATAATTCATTGTTGAAATTACAGTGCTGTTGCGAAACATTCAGAGGCTTGCCAGCTTGTCTTGCTGGGCAGTACAAACAGGTACAGTGCTGCTTTGATTAAAAAAAATGTGCACCCTGTTGTTGGCTGAACCCTTCCTTCTGTATCGGAGCCGGCATTATTACTGGACTGAGTTGTACTTAATGGTTCAATTACGGAACAACCGCTGTCTTTGTGTTTAATTGCCGAGGAATCAATTAAGGTCTATTTTCCCCCACTAGAAAGAAAGAGATCCTTGATAAAAATGTGGCCAATCTGGGATTCAGTTACTGGAGTATTGAGCAGACAATCGCCATTAAACCTCAAGGCACGGATGCACCCTGAAAGAAAATCTCGACCAAGTTAAAAACCGTAGTGAGGCAATTATAGAGGCAAACCATGGAGAAAAACATGCTCAATAACTTATTCTTGAAATGATTAAATATCAAAATCTGTTTAAGGCTTATTGGGGATCAATAAGGGGTTTGGGGGGGTTGTATTTTGAGGTGAGGAGAAATGAACAGTATCTTAGATGTGTTACTCCACTATTGGATTCACATTTAAATATCAATGCCCCCATATTTTCCTTTAGTGTAGTTTTTGCTGACAAGAGGGCTGAGTCCTCCCACATTAAAACATCTGCTGTGATCCAAAAATTATTATTAAGAGTGGCTCTTCGTCTTTGTGTGTGTGTCCTAAGATCTTAATGTATACAGCAGAAAAAGAGCTAGTATAGGACTGGAATTGATGTTTTCACTTATTTCTGCTGCTGCTGCTTACAGAAAAAGGGCAGTTACATCACACACCAGCGAGCACAAAGCTGATGCATTGTGGGAGACGTCCCCAGCCCTAGCGCACCTTCAACCTGTGAGAAAGGCGTGAGTCACTTACTGCCAGGCACGCTGTCGCCTGTCCCTGGAGGACCAATTATTCTGTATGTTTGCCCTACAGTTTCACCATTAAACACATATAATGTTTGAATAAAATATCAGGTGAGGCAGAAAATACGGTTCACACTATTGATGGCCTCACGGTTGCATCAGCCTGTAGCCCAACTAGTTGTGCAACAGTGTTGTTTGTTTTGAGCAAACATATACTAGGATGGGAAAATTTTGTAAGATAGTAAATAGATAAAACACTGTCCAGTTTCAAAGGATAGGGCTGGAGATATTCTATGTTTTTCTTATTGTCAACAAAACCCATGAAAAGACTACAACCAATACACATTCTCAATACATTGGGACAATATGAACTTATGACTCTCACAAAACACAGTGAGAATCCAAAATCTTTCATTTCGATAAAAATAATGAACAATTGAAAAATACCCCAGGGTCCTTGGCCAAAATCTGAAAACCAATTTTTACAGCCCACAAATTCTGGCTCATTCCATGAATTTAGTATGCCCCGCATGGACAGATGGCAAACAAACTCTAATTTCTATCAAGTGAAGGCAGGTGTGCATTTGCTCAGAGTAAAATGCCGTGGCAATCCTCTGGAGTCAAAAGCTGTCTGGCCCTTGGCAACCTCACAGCCTTGAAGGTCAGCTTCTCAAAGGCAACTGATACCCCTGACTGCAGCTCTTTTTGCTCGTCATCCATTTTGGCAAATGGCAAGACTAGGCTGATCAATCAAGTGCCGTCAAAAGGCCAAATAGAAAAAAAGGCCAAAGAGCAGCCCTGATCCTCTGTATCGACTGCTTGGATTATAGAGGATCACCCTCTAGGCGCTCTACATGATTTGGCTATAACTCCAATACTATCTTATGATGATAACTGCTAACTTCAGAAATCCAACAGTGTACATCTGTCCTCCTGCTTGTCTGCCAATCTGTAAAACGATCGATTTGTTTGAATGAAAGATTGCATCTGTTGTGCATTATAGCTGCAGGAAAGACACTGTTGAAAGTTGTATCGCAGAGCAAAATCGATGTATTCCAACATCAAACACCATATATATATATTCCAAGAACTTCCTCTGGCAGACAGAGCCATAGCAGGAGTACTTAAGCATACATTCAGTAATGGCTAATCTGTAACAGCTACATTTTGAAATCAAATGTGTGTGCATCTGTCTGCTAATCTATTCATGCATCTACCCTCAGGAGGTATGAAGATGTTGATGCAGTAAACAGATGATCATGAAATCAGATTTTCAGTATAAAAACACTGTCTTTGAGGGTTTGACAGGATAGTGATTAACAGCAGTGAGTCCGTGGTTCTTATGCCAGATCTGTACACTCCCAAATCAACTGGAAATTGAATTACACTCCCAGTCTGAGATTGCTTAAAGGTAACCTGTAGAGTTTTTGACCACTAGTATCACCATAGAGCAAGGTTTTGGTGAGCAGGTCCATGTTTTGTTTGCATCTTGTGCTCTACTAGCATGTGCACAAAGACGCACATGTATGTGCACTAGGTGTGATAGCATTTTATTGAAATTAATCCAATATTGAATCCTCTTATTGTATCCGAATCTATTCAAATCCATTATAGAATCTATTAAGGTTTAACTTTTAACATTTGCAAGTAACTAAAGCTATAAATAACTAAACTTACGGATGTGTAATATAATTTTATTAGCTTTGTAGTGGTAACCTAATTAATGTTGACAACCTGTAGCTACAACCTAAAAATGAGATATGTTGATTAAATATTGGACACATTTGAATGACAGGTGTAGCCTTACTTATACACTTTATTTTTTCTTGAGCTCCAAATACTGAAGGTCATGATGTATTGCTGTTAAGTTAAGCTGAAAATAGTGATATGATATGAAAAGTTTAGCTGAGCTAGATCATTGCTTTATAGAACAGTCACCACTCTGATCTTGTCAAACTACAAGACAGCCCACTAGTGTTAGAGTGGTGTTTCTTGTCCCACACAAAGGATCTTTGGCTGGGTAGACTCTGGCTTGCAGAGAGCTTACCAGACATCAGCCAAAAGTAACATTTTGCTGTAGCTGCTACAATTAATGTTAATTAGCGACAGCTTATATTATCTGCTGATGGTGATGATCTGCCAACAAAAGTCAAGAAAGAAGAAAACTTTGTGGATGCAAGTTTGAAAATGTTAAAAAAAAATAAAATAAATGAAGACGAAAGGAAATGCATTCTGTATGCTTGTATAGTTTCAAGGATAGATACAATCTACAGGGTACCTTTACTGCTTTCAAGCTCTATGAATTCTGTAGATATTAGAATTGTGATGATATGGAACATTAAAGGTTGAAAGAGATGATAGCAGCATCTGAACAAAGGCTCATAGATTTGAAGTGGAAATGCACAAATCAAGCAAACGTGAGTGCTAATACACCATTTCAGAATAATATCACCCCATTGTCCCACCATGTAATGCTTTTCATTCCTTGTTGGCTCAAGTATCAGTGCAGTCGTTTTTAGGCGTCCCTAAAAGGAACTGTCATCAGAAATTACAATAGACTGTCAGTAACTTGTCAGCTGAAAGGCAATTTCATCATAATCGGCAGTAGGAATGCAGGGTCTGTTGTAGATAAATGCATAGAGGATTTCTGCAGTAGTTACCACTGTGCTTAGACATTTTGGAAATCTTCAAGATCAAACGTTGTGCTAACTCTTCAGAGTGTCAGTCCTCTCTGGATCTTTCAGCCGTGTCGTGTAAGAGCTTTGTGATCAATACAGTCAAGAATTCTCCTTGAAACAGAAAATTCTGTTTTAGTGAATAGATGTTTCACAAAATTACATCATGGATCAGACTATAAAAGGGGAGAAACATGTCGAATTTTCTCAGTAAATCACTGCATCCATTCTGAAGGCATTTAATACAGCTCATGCATTTTCCAATTACACTTCAGCGTCAGGCTTCTGAATTGTAAATGCATAGTTAGCAGTCGTCCATTTTGTTTCTTGAAGGTTTAATGAAGTAATGAATCAACATAGGACTTCATTATTTCTCTGCCTATAGTAAATCCAGAAAGTACTACATACTGTGAGCTGTTGGCACAGGTTAACTTACTGAAGCTCAGGTGGCTGATGATTTTATTCCGTAACAATTCCTCCAAGGGCTATATGAATGTGTGACATTCATTGAAACAAAAACATGACAAAAATATTTAAAAACTGTGATCAACACTAGCTGGCTAACCTGAGATTTATTGCTGGACAAGTGTGAACTGTGTACAGCATTTGTTAACACTTAATATTTTTAATACTGAGTTTTTCAACAAAAAAGCCAGTATTAGGTAGCCAGTATGTTCGAGTATTAGGCTGGTTGCAAAGAGTGCCTTGTGGATTGGGCTTGTGGTCTCTTTGGGCAACTTAAGGCATGCATGAAATATTAAGTGTTGTTCCCAGACATGTACAGCACAAGAAATGGTTAAATGTGCTTCCATGCATGCATGTATTGATGGGAACATAAAAGCAACATATAATATGCATGATGCCAAAAAGGCAGTTGCTGTGCTCTAAGCACTGTAAATACGTTATAGACTATGCTAGTTTTCACATAAAGAAAAAAAAAGTGCATTTCCCTAAAACCAGTGGTTATTCTACTTATGCATTATCCCATGTTTGGAAATACATGCATAATTAGATTTGAGCGCAGTGTGGACACAGTCCGACTCCGAGGACGCTGCATTATTTATGATGGTGTAAAAAAGATATAAGCTTCAGTGCTTGATTCAGAAAACAGGGATATTTCCTGAGAATGAGGCTGTGTTGCAGTATTGATCCAAATGTTGGATAACTACAGGCAATTTGTGTAATGAAGAACTTCTCCTGCCACAATCCGTAGTGCTATGATCACAACTCCATTCACTGACATGCTATTTTCCTCCATCAAATGAACAGTGCTCAAATGGACTGATACACTAACCCCTGCGCAGCTTTGAGATTTCTTGGCATTTGCCGAGCTTTGGCCCTGCCTCGTCTCAGCAAATGCACAATCAATTTTACCTTCTTGTCTCCTGTTTCTAATCCCCCAACTACCTTCGTTCCTTGCTCGATACAGTTCGGGTTCGGTACACTCACTCTGCTCGATGGTTTTTGCCCTATCAGGTGCACTGGGGATCGAATGTCGGCACTGTCAGGCAGCTTGTCTCAGTACCTGAAGATGAATACCGGACAGTTACTTCTTTTCTTCATTCTGTCTCTTATCCTTCACCTTGTCTCACATGTGGTGATTGCTGCCTTACCTTTATGCTATGCTCTGAAATGAATAGAAATCAAAGCTATTATACACACACATCCATTTCCAAAGACTTAATAATGCATAAAAGGCCCTATTACATTATTTTTATACTCATTATCAGTTGAATACAAAGGCATATTAGAGGCCTTAGCCCTTTTATGATTAATCAAAAGCACTTGAGGGTGAAAGCTTTCTATCTGATACCTTTGAACAAATGTGTCCAATTTCACACAGATTAGAATTATTAATTTTAATGGCTACAGTGGAATATCTTACTCATTTTGTTCTTAAGATTCTGCCACAATGTTTCTTTCATTTAGTTTGCTGCTTTCGCATTGGCTGCGAGTCTCCTCCTGTGATAAAGGCATTTCCCAGTTAGGAGTCAGGATCTGAGGAATCATACTGTACAGTCTGGATAAATAAAGCCTCGTCAATCATTGCCAAGCTGACATATTGTAAAATGCCTCATTAATAGCTTAATGAATCACAATATAAAGGTGTTGCCATCTCTCCTGCCTGGCTATAGCTATATACGTGCATGTCACTTTTATTGATTTGGCCTGTACGTGTTGATATATAGTCTCAATCTAATTGCACTCAGTGAAGGTTTTTATGGGTGTTTGCCAGGAAGGACATTTATATGGGGTTGCTTGAGCTCACCTCTAGTCATGTGATTTTGTCATCAGGTTTCCTGGGACAAAACTGCACCTCTGTCATTAAAAATAATCACTGGTTAGGGAGACAGCAGAAAAAATGAAAGGGCACTGTATGTTTTATTAATAAATCCTGCAACAATCACTCCGTAGCTGCAAGAGGTAACGAAGAGAACAGCTTTAGAGCTGGAATACAGATGAGACAATTTGTGAGTTTGTACTGATAGTTGCAGACAAAATCACTGTTATTATGAACATGATATGAATTCTCAGTTGCTGAAAGGGCTAATTCACTTTCTTTTTTTTCTTTTGAGTTTACCTCTAGTGAGTTTGCTGTAATGTAAAAAGATCAATACTTCATCCCACAGGGAAAATACCAAGAAAATTGATGTTACAATGTACTGTATGTGAAACAGTCTTCTAGAGCAAACAGCTGGGGTAAAATACAATCCCTAAAGTGGTGTTGCCAAACGTTACCTTCCCAAGGTCACCCACAGAATAACGGAATAGTGTCCTCAGGGCCACAAAGAAGATATCAGGTAGTTGTGGGCTAAATGACCTGCCTCACTCCTACAGCCATTACTCCCCTGTCAGTCAAGCTCTCCACAGAAATTGTAGACAATAATGACTTTATAAATGATAACAGTTTTTGAACTGCCAGTAAAATGAATGTATTCAATTGTTCTTTAGAATACAAGCCAGTTATCAGTAATCTCCTCAGAACAATTTATGTGGATATTGCAGCAGTAGTTAGATATGTAATTGCACTTATGATACACTATAAATGACAGGCTGAAGACATGTGTTGAAGTACTGTATGTGAAAGGTGCTAATGTGCACATAAGAGTGTTGGGATCATTTATGTGCCATGGTCTCAGGTATAAATTAGCGAGTTATCAGTTTCTTAAAATTAGCCTGTAAAATATAATGGACAATTTACCCTTTTCATTGCTTTATAATTAGTCCAGGGAGATTCATTTTTTATGCATCCATTTTAAATGTCTAGATGACAGCCCCATTTACGTTCACCTTTTCTCAGTGAAAAGCAAAAGAAAAGCACTACTGATGTATTAAATTGATACACTAAATGTGGCCAAGTGAAGGATTCATCTAGTAATCACTTTCAGGGAATTATAATATAACCACCAACACTTTTACAGAAGTTTCTATAAGTTTTCCACCGGCCTCTTTCCTTTTTCCAATTTAATAAAAACACAAAATTCCTCACGTAAATACACTGATGTATTGTAGCAAGCTTTTAAATGTTGCATTGTCTAGGACTGTCAAGTTTATGTAGACCATGCAACACTGGAAAAGTTAATAATTGTGGCACAAATCTAGCAGCCAGTAATGTTTGATGGATGTTCACATAAATGCAGGATTCATGTGATACATGGGCCTCTCAACTGAAAATGATTTTGATTATGTGGCATTATTCCTTTTAAACCTTTTTCTTTGGTTGTGTCTAGGACATTGCACACATCCTGAATTTTCAAATACCATTTGCTGCTCTCCCATTTCTGCACCTTGATGTCAGTACATCTTATTTACTGTACACACACACACACAGCAAAGTTTAATAGGTTTCAGCAGCGCCAGTATGAGTTTTGAAGTTGGGGGGCATCCAGCTTTGAATGACATAACAGGCTAGTGAACTTTTGCACATTAACTTCCTTTCAATCTCAGCATAGCCTGCCGTTTTGGTACAACTAAAATATGGCAAGAAATGCTTTCAGATCAAGATGGTGGCAGCTTTTTTTTTTAGCACAGTGGTCCGTCAACATACAGTGCGCAGCGCTCTTCTGAGAAACGCTTCATGCACTGTCTTACATTAGAAATTAAGGACAAGAGGTTTGCCAACTCAAAAGGATTGTCCTGGCTCCTGTTGATACAGACCCTTATGTTTTTCACTCTGAGAACTGTAACCAATCAGCCAACCAGTCAAAGTTTTTTTTTTTTTTTAACAAGTTTCGNATCCTATCTCTAGTGAGAAGTGCCCATGTGCAAGAAAACGTCACGGTACGCCAAAGAGTAACATTTAGAATTGCTGGTACTGCATACCGGTGAGTACCGGCCCACTTTGAGCACTGGGGTCTAATGACAGACGAGGACAAAAATCAGACTTCAAGGATTTTCCTTTTTATTAAAACAAAAACGGTTACAAAATGTGCAATAATCTAATCAAATCAATCACAGTCATGACACGTTCAAACCAATTTGCTCATATGTAGGCCTATATTTCATGGGCTATTTTTGGGGTAATGCATATATAATAAAAAAACCCCAGAGTATTCGAATACTGATTTAGACATCAATTACCATGGCAATGGTAGAATCTTCGAAGCTTCTATGCATTCAGGCCAGCCCTAGGATATTCAATATTGAATACAAATCTGAGAATAGGGATTGAATACTGAATAAAATGCTGAGAACCAATTTCTTTACACAAAACAGAACAATGATCACATAGGTCATTAAAGGTGTAGTCTATGATTTTTATCCAAAACAGTTTTTGTCAAATTCAGTGAATACCTCCTCACGGTCTGCTAGCTTTCCGTTCTGTGTGTGCGCTGAAAAAAAAAGTCTGGTGTTCATACACAGCCCTGGCTCTGTAAACGGGAAACAAACAGAGCGACTCGGGGTAGAGCCACCAACCCATGTCATCAAATACCGACGCTTTAGCCACGTTTCCACTAAACACTTCGGTATATTATGTTACAACTCGTGCACAGGACAAACTAATGCTGTGCGTTACTCGCGCACTGAAAGGAGGGGTGTATTTGTTTTGCTGTTGAGGTCAAATATCAAAAAGCTTTCTCCAGAATCATAGACTACACCTGTAAGTGATTGTTTGAGTTGGACATACCAAAATAAAAGGCTAAAAATCCAACAGTTAACTTTGTCTATTTTTAAGTTTATTTCACAAAAAGAAATTAGCATTTGACACAAATTATATTTTTAAGATATACTTAATATTTTTGGTAAATTTCAATCAAAATATTTGAGAATGGAGTAATTAGAAATTCCGACTTCCCAGGAGTGCACCATAATTCAAATGGAGCGCACCATAATTATGCACCGTGTTTGTGTAAAGTGGCTGTTCGTTTACTTGGGTGATGGCTGTAATGCGAGGACAAACACAAGTGTGAGTGATTTAACTTACCAACGTCTGCCTACTGTATCCGCGGTCCAGCAGCTGTAACTACAATTGCCTATTCTTATTAAACTGTTTCATCATTATTCTAATAAGGCATTTTATGTATTTTCTTAAGATGAGTGCCCTGCTTGCCCAACTTGTGTTTTGTCATATTTTTTTTTGGGGGGGGGACACTTGATGGCTATTTTTTGTCAAGCATGTTAAATATTTTCAATATCTGTTTCACAGCACCAACACCACTAAGGGAGAGAAGGTAAATGTCATCTATTCATTATAGTGTTTTAGGAGGATTAAATGTGTAAACATTGAAACAAGGATCCCAACATATTAGTTTGGTTTATACAAGTTCAGGAAAGCAGTGAATAAGCAACATGAGTTGCACCTTGATGTTGACCACATTTGATTACATTGGCAAGGGAGCATTTATTGGAAACAAACACTGACTAGTTACAAATATCTAGGACATAATAATAAAAAGTGTTACTAATTATTATATCCCTAAAACACTGGGTCGCAGATATTATGCATTTACCTCAGCATTGTCTGCTGCCATTGCAGATCCTGGCTATGAACGTGGCAACTCCAATATTTTTTATTGACTGTTTTCCACTTTCCTGTGTAGGCCTATGGCTATAACAGGAAGAACCCTGTTGATATTGTTGACCATATGACCTTTCCTCTAGTGCCACCATCAGGCCAAATGTTCAATTTGTGAATACAGCAACTCCTAGCAGTTTTGATTCAGATCTTTTGAATATGGCTAGGTATGACCCTAGAGGAGGATTGAAATTTTGCATCATTTTAAATTATTTTTTTACGGTAGATTTTCCATTAACTATAGATGAGAGTACATATAATTATTGACATCAATGAGTAAATAAAAATTTGGTGTCATTTTTTAGATCTGTATGATAAAACATATTAGTCCAAAAAGTATGCACGTGAATGGAAGTAGCATTTAACCAGTCTGTTTGCTCCCTATGGTAACACTATTTATCATCCCTTTTTTAGGTGGCAGCTTATGGGACGGCGATGTAAGCTCCGCACATTTGTGGATTCATCAAAAGGGGCACTTCTCAAACAGTATCGAGTGAAGCATGGTATCTTTGGTCGTGGATATGCGGTACCCTGTCTTCATTTAAACTGTCCTTGCTCCTTTAAGACATGAGGTGGCCTGCGTGCGCACACACGTGCGCACACACACACACACACACACACACACACACACACACTTGTATAGATCCCACAATTTACAGGAAACTGAAGAGTGTGAAGTTGTGCAATCTTTCATATGTAAAATTTATGACTCATTTTATCTTAATACAAAAGACTATTTTCAATATATTAATTCCCACTTCAAAAGGCATGAAACCATAGAATGTGTGGGACTTATGCAACACACAGGGTTAGTAGAAAACACAAAACCTATTCATGGAAAGATTTGAAGACTGCAAAACATCCAGTCCACTGAGAATGAAATCCACTTTCCAGTGTTGGAATCACATGGTCATGTGGACATACACACCACCTTAGAGTTAGGTTGTAAAAGGATACTTCAAGTGAAATACTGAAAAGTATTGGTTCTCTCTTGTTAAAACCAGAAAGCATCTATAATGTCTCTGGGAAATGCATTGATGACTTGGTGGAACAGCTTCAGTTTATCTGCACATCATCAACTCAGTATTTTACAAAGTTAGTGATATTTTTACAAAGATTAACAGTGCTATTGATGAAGCTACTGTCAGTGAATTGGTAGACTAACTGTCATTCTAATCCTTTTAGTGCAGCCTTTGGTCCTGATGTTCCCTTTTAAATTTAAGAGGGGAAAATATTTAAATAAAATATTTTAAGGAAAACTTCACTGTAATTGAGGCAGCAGAATATATTTTGGATCCAGAGGTGAATTGCAGTTTTCAGTATGTGCCTGTTCTTCAAACCTTACAGCAGTTGTTGAATAATGAAGACACTGTAAACAATGTATTGACTAAACATTCAAACATTTTACAGTTGACATCCTTCCATGATGGTAAATATTTCAA
The DNA here is from genome assembly GCA_003416845.1 of Oplegnathus fasciatus. Taxonomy (NCBI): domain Eukaryota; kingdom Metazoa; phylum Chordata; class Actinopteri; order Centrarchiformes; family Oplegnathidae; genus Oplegnathus; species Oplegnathus fasciatus. The sequence continues at coordinate 336,260 of NTHP01000418.1, read as the reverse complement.
GCTGCATGAATTTCATGCTAATGAGGAGTTCAGTATTTCACTTAGCCTATACTCTACGTAGACTATTTTGAAATCTGCAATCCTCTTGGAACTTCACAGAAAAAACACAGTCACAGCTGTGTACTGGGTACTTGCAGATGTACCATCTGAACTGAGATCACAGCTGACATCAATTTATTTGGCTCTCTTTTGTAAAGCAAATGATGTAAAGAAATTTGGCTATGAAACTGTTCTGGAGCCTCTTTTGAAAGACCTCACATTATTGGAGAAGGAAGGAACTTTTTTGCCTCAGGTTGGTACAAATATCAGAGGTGCTGTTTTTTGTGTTTCAGCAGCCAATCTTGGTGCTCACTCTTTGAGCAGACTTGTAGAAAGCTTTTCTGGACATTATATCTGTAGGTTTTGTATTGGGGACCATTCTGACTATCAGCAAAAAGAAGTGCATTCAGGAGCTTTTCCACCAAGAACAAAAGAGAACTGTGATTTACATGTTCAGTCTGTAAAAGGAAATCCTGTTCTGGTACAGTGTTGTGTGAAGAAAGGTTGTCCCATAACTGGGAAATTAAGTTATTTCCATTTTGTAACGGGGTACCCACCAGATGTTCTACACAATCTTTTTGAAGGGATAATTCCTTTGAAATTGGCACTATGTCTTAATGTGTTCAAGCAGTAGGCTATTTCACTTTGACAGAACTCATAACTCAATTTCCATACAGACGGACTGATAAAAATGATCATCCCAACCCATCCCAGCAAATTTTGTCTCTCGCAAAAGTATTGGGGCACCGCACATGAAAGCTGGACATTAACATTATTATCATTCATTATTGGCGCGAAGATACCGCTGAATGATCCAGCATGGCAAGTTCTCATGAATTTAAAAGATATTACTGAGCTTGTAGTATCCCCTATTCATATTGAGGAAAGTATCTGCTACCTAGACACACTGATATCAGAACATCGCCACAGGCTGCTGGAAGTTTTCCCAGAGCAAAAATTAATTACAAAACACCATTTTTTTGGTGCATTATCCTGATCTTATAAGCAGGTTTGGTCCTCTGGTTAGCCTCTGGACTATGCACTTTGAGGCAAAACATAGTTTCTTTAAGCGAGTTGTTAGATACACAAACAGCTTCAGAAATGTATTGATATCACTTGCCTCAAAGCACCAAATGATGATGGCATACTATTCACAAGCAAATGCTTTAAAACCGGCAATATGTGTCACTAAAATATCATCTCTTCCATTAGAACTACTTGATATGGAAATACAGCAGTCTTTCAAGGAAGTTTATCCAACTCAAACCTCAATGAAGTTGACCAATGTAGTGATACACCATGTAACTAAATATGCTGCTGGAATGGTTTCGCTGTATGGGTCAACAGGTGGTCTACCTGATTTTGTTGAGATTTCACAGATTGTTATTGTAGACAGCAATCTCAGTTTCATTGTGAAATTACATAACAGTTGGTATGATGAACATTTTAGGGTATTTATGTTGGACCACTCTGGGAAAATGACTCTGCTATAGCGTAGTGAACTTGGTGACACATATCCCTTGACAGCATATTTTGTGGGAGGCAAACACATGGTGACACTGAAACGTCACATTGTTTGCCAGTGTTCGGTGAAAAGACTGACTCTTAAATGCCCAGCACCTTTTTGGCATTCTTCTTCTCTTACTGGTCTGTCTCTCACTGTTCTGTTTGACTTGTTTTCTGTGGGAGGAGGGATCAGGGAGGTTGATTAGACCTCGCTGATTACATCACATTATGTTGCTTGAAGATAATTTCAAATAAAGGCTTTGAATGAATGCATGTAATTATGAAAATATAATAAGAGTAATACAATGATAACAAATAAAACAAAGCCTTTTTAGTTTTTTATTTTCCATGCTTTTAATTTCTAGAGTTGTAAGATTCGTTTTTAAATCTGCATTTGAAAATGTGAAAGGACAGGCACTTAAATGTTTTTTATCAGTGTAAAAAAAATTTAATTACAAAATTTCTTTTGAGAAAACCAACTCTCAGCTTCGCCTGTTTCTTATAGCCTCAAGCCAGCTAGCCTTGCTTGAGTCCTGCACTCTTCAAAATAAGTGAAATGCTGCATACTGTATCAACATTAATGCTCTAGTTAATGTTGTTAATGAAAGCTTCTTTGCAAATAACTATGTAGTTATTCAGATCTACTGAAATCTATGATTTCACAGCTTTAGAATTTACTCAATATTTTTAAGTGTAAAAATGTTTCACCAAAAAAATTGTGTACAGCATAGTTCAAGTTTTTAGAGTGTATCACTCCCAAAGCAAAAGCCACGCAACACTTTGTTCATGTCCGAGTCATCAGTCAGGTTCCACTTCCAATTCCACTTTGTGGATGTGCAGGAAAAGCAGGTTCTGTCATTGTAGATCGGATGCACGTCTTCAGACGACGGAGACTTGAGAAACTCTGCTCAGCTGTGACATTGGACATCGGCACAGTGTACCGTAATACCTGGCTTAGATGTTACCACTTTATTACCATAACACTTGAAAGTGGGGGGACACAAAGTCTTGTTGTCCCCCCTATTCTGGCGCCAGTGACAGGTTTCAGTAACATCTGATGTTGACAAGTTGACATCGATCCAGCTGTCTTTTTGCTTGAATGACCAGATCATATTTACATCAGGCTGAAAAAAGTTGAATGCATTATGCGTTTGAATGATAAGACAAGGCATCTCGGTGACATCTGTTATTTTATTGGGTGGTTACTGCACTGATGCTGAAATTATCATTCGGTTCTGATGTGACCATCTTTGGTCTTTGTTTTAAGTGATTTTTACACTCCTACTGGAATAATTATTTTGAGTAATTGCAATTATTGTCTTGTGACAAACTGCTGTAGAATCAAGCCTTTACATACAGCACATGCCACCTGCTGTTTGTACATTAATTGTGCTCTCTTCTGGTATTAGAACTCAAAACATGGCTAAATTTTGAATGACAGGCGTGAAAATGTGGAATGTGTTAGTGTTGCCTTTTTTTTGTCGTTATTTGACCTTCATAACCTACAATTAGTACTGATTAGACTTATCTAACAAAATAATGCCTCTATTACTCTACATTGCCACCCCTTTGCTACCCCATGTATATTTTTTAAGGATTGCCACTGAAACATCATGTAACAAATTAATGTAAATTTTAATTGCAGTAGCTCACTCAGTGTAACCTGCTACAGCTGTGTTCAGCAGTGTGTGGATTTGGTTGGTGGCCAATGAACCACTGAGTCATTCAGTAATCAGGCCTTACACAGGAAATGTGGTAAAAATCTCACCATAAATAGGTTTTCTCCAGCACTGTACATTCAGTGGTGGTAGGAGGATATACAGTACACTTAAAATAGATCACAATATCATACCCCGTTTAAAGCATCCTCTCTCCCCATCTCTGGTTCCTCCAGGGATGAGTAGGAGGCTGCCTCTGCCCTACACTGAGCCAACACATAATGTACTCGTTAATGTTGTTCCATCATTTCAAAACATGTTGTGAAAGTGGAACATGATGGATACTGACCAGCTAATGCTTAGAAACCGGCCAAGCAGTTCATGCTGCTCTCCATGTCCTGTGTAAACTGAGGTCACAAACAACTTTAGCTCTATGTAGCTGTTTAAAGACAACATCCTTTTGTTTTGTGGCTTTGGTATTAGGCAGTTAGCCATACTGTTGTATATCAATAGATTAATGGTAAGATACTTTGAGAAAAACTGCTTCATCTGTGTGCAAAATCTAAAGCTGTAAACAAATATTGACAGCTTACAAATGGACGTCTCCTTCCCACGCACAACCACCTCCAACTGTCTTCATCCAGATCTACAAAGATGTAGTCATTTATAAAATCCATGAACTCAATTGTTTTACTCAGAAGCCATATGGCTTGTCTTACTACACGGATGGTGATTTTAGGCTGACCTGATTCGGTCATTTCATGGTGGCCAGGTACAGATTGAGCGCATATAACTCAAGGAGGATGCAGGTGCTGTACTGTCCAATGGCGCCACTGCAAGAAAGTAATTGCAGAAGAGAATGCCTGACGTCTGAAGAATGGCTCTTTTATTTTAGCATTGGTTGTAGTACAGTATATAAGGAGGACACAGATGATTGAACTGTTGACAGATGGATTTGCCTGACTTTGTTGTCCTCACTGTATTTATAAAAAAGTTCAAACGGAGGACAGTTTGGTTTTCAAGTCTAAAATTATACAACCCTTTCTTATATTAATCTCAAATGTTATTGTAAACAACTGTTTTGATTTGTTTAAGGTATCAGTGTCACTGTATGGGACAGTTCCAGCTCTTCTATAAAATATATTTTATTCTAATGTCCTTCCTCTGTCTCATAAAATACACAACAGAGACTTATCAAAGCCTAATAAATTGCAGAGGAAGCACATAACATCTTGGAGTCAAGTCAAAGATGAGGTCGGCACTCTGAAATATAAACATACCTTACTAATCACATTGCATATGCTTTGTGATTAGCGCTGCTGCTTAGCTACAGTCGCAGGTCTGGCATGCACCTTCCTCACTAATTTGATGAAAAAATAAGTTGGAAGGGAGTATCCGCTGCAGCAGACATCACTTGGAAAAGGAATCCAGCTCAATTTAGATGACTTCCAATCAGTGGCACTCAAGGGTGGTAATTATGACAAGTGGGCATGTACACCCTGAGACCGCTAACAAGGTGTTGGAGCTGTTCTTTTTGTCATTGAAATGTGCACATGTTGACATATGAGTAATTGGCCCCACTGCTTGAAGATTCTGCATCACCTCAGGAGCACACAGTGGACATAATACCAGTCTAGCCGACTGGCCAAACAGAACAGGATTTCATGATTTATGATTGTGCTGTGCTGGTCTCCTATTCAAATCGCTCAGCTGCTTTTTGTATAGAGCTATTAGGTATCACAAGCTCACCTTCTTAGTTTGAGTATTTTGACAAAACTTTCAAAATAAATCCCAAATGTGTTCATGCTGAGCTAAATAAAACAGAGCACTTTTCAGAATACTTTCGTCACATCTCTTGAGCGTGTTGGGGGAATGATGCGTGTGAGTCTGGTTGTCACATGTTTGTCATACTTTACAGGGAGTGCTGAAAATGTTACAAAATGACTTCTCAATCCCTTGGAGCATATTGTAGAAACCCAAACGGCAAAAGGTTTTTTTAAACCTTCAAAATATCACAAAGAGAAAATGGCACATCCCTTCAATGAGCCAGGAGATGATTCACTCACATGGTACATTGCATGGTAATGCATCCAGTAAAATAGGCCTAATAGTAATAATTTATCAAAAGGAATAAGTTACAAGGTTATAGTAACTGATCGCAATCACTTTCTTTACTATGACACATCTAAGTCAGTCTTGGTACAGCCAATAAGAAGTCACCTATTTGCTAAATAGATATCACCTGTGTGTAATCAAGGTGTGGCAAATGATTGAAGTTAAACACACCTGTATTTCAGAGGTCCAAGTGCTGGTTGGTTAATATCCTGCCAAAAAAGCATTAACACCAAGGAACATGAAAATCCAGTGACAAAGATGCCAATAATTTTCACGTTAGACGTTTTGACATGTCACAGGAAGAAAAGCACAGGGGTAAATTAGTAAAAAATGAATAAGGGCTGAATACCATTTAGCTGCTTCAGTTTCAGGGTCCTGGTATTTTTCATGCTGGCTCACTGTCAGGGCTTTCTGAGACAACTGAACAGGGCCATTGCTAATATTACTAGTAACCCCTGTTCTTTTCCTGCAATGACAAGTAAAAATTTTCCATGTCTGAGACTGCGCATACTGTAAAGACAACTATTGTCCAAGTGCTTCACCAATTGCAACTTTAAGATAGAGTAGCAAAGAGAAAGCCATTGTGAGAAAAAAAAAATCTCATGACATCTTTACTACAGTTGTAATGTTGGTCTAATAGGACCAAAATGTAGCATTTTGGCTATTAGGGTTGACAATGTACAGGATTTGTGAGATAGTAGAGAGAAGTTTTTAAATCTCTGGGTTTACTGTATTAGGCTACGGGTAATATCGCAGAACAATGAGCAGGACTGCTTTACGGCAATATTATATTTTTATGTTGTTTTTGCATCAATGTGATGAACTGCCTTCATTGTCAGGTATTTAATTTGCTGGAATACTGCAAACCAAAACATTTCAACTTCATTATTTCATCCATATAGTTTCTTGGTTTGAATTTCAGAGAATGTACTACAGTATATCATGCTATATTTTAATATGGCAATATAAAATTACCTGAACAATGACATTAATGATATGATTTTTTCCATAGTTGGCATATAATAAATGCTATATTTGGCATATTGTAAGCTAGACACCGGCATGAAAACACAACGTGGTGGTGAAAACATTGTGCTATGGGGATACTTTTCTGCAGTAGGCCCTGGAAGACTGGTGAAAAAAGGTATTGGAAAATGAATGCGGCAAAATACATATTAAAAATACAATCTGCAGCAGTCTGCAAGAGAACTGTGGTTTAAGATAGGGAAGCCAACGACCATAAACATAACTTTAAAACAGTGAAAGTATTACAGAACTTTTAGCAAGACTGTTCAATCATGGTCTCCAAAAAATTAGAGTTACTGAAGCAAAATGTTTGGTTTTGTAATTGTGCTTTATTTAGATCTTTTTGTTTTCACTTTGACCAAGACAAAAAGCTGTTTTTTATGTCAATGTCAAAAAGGCCTAATTGGACCCGCTGTGATTTCATGTTGTAAAAGAATAAAAGCATGAAAAGTCCAGCAGGAGGTGATTACTACTCAGAGGCACTGTGGAATAAAAAAAACAGAGCCATGACTTATACGGTATGTATAAAAGCATATAATCCTAACCCTGAAGAGAGGTCTTAAGATTCACCCTAAAACACATTATCACTGTTTAAAACAACTATTGACAATACATGCTGCACTTCTGGGTCCATTTTGTTGTTTTATAGTTTATCTTCCGTTTTACTGTGGAGAATTAGTCACACAATGTTACAATATCACAGATGAGTTTAATTAACTTTTCCCCAAAAATCATTGTTGCTGCAACCATTAATGTAAAATGCACCAGAGATTCTTCCTGGGAAAAAAGCTAGAACCCGAGTTTAAAACAACAAATGCAATAGATTGATAGATTATTACCTGGCCACAGAGTTGTAACACATTTGAGATGAAACTGGTGTATTTCCAGAGAAGAAGAAGAAGCATAAGCAGAAGCAGAAGAAGCAGAAG